>OX369306.1:8897253-9368253 GCA_947284805.1 Coleophora flavipennella | reverse complement strand
TCTGGTTAGATGGACCGAGTCGTTACCGGTTGAGCCACCGACGCTTTTGTTGAGCCTCCTATAATATACAAACCCATATTTATTATTGGGTTTTCTCAAAAACTGCTATAATGATTTGAATTTTTTTCATTAACAATTAAAACATCATAAAGCCTACTACACTGGGTAGTTCATTATTCCAGAAAAAAAAGGTACCTCCCACACATCATCACATCAGCTCATATATACGTCCCCACCGAGGGGCTCGACCCTCCCTAGAATAAGGGCGATCGGGCCTTGGTCGACCACGCGGGCCCAGTCCGGGTTGGTCAACTTCACACACAACCTTCGAGTTTCTTCGAAGGCGTGTGTAGGTTTCCTCACGATGTTTTTCTTCACCGTAAGAGTACTCTTCATTACACTGTGCCGTAAGAGCGTCTCATACAATCCTCATACAATCGACCTCCCATACAAACCTAGATTTTTTTAAAAAAATCATTAAGTCTGATACCTATAACCTCTCTTATTTGCTACTTACCCTAGGTGAGCGTATTTTTAATGTTGAATTCTCTATGCCAGACGGTGACGGCTATGCAAGGAAGTATGCACAACGTGGCTGTGCCTCCTAGTGTTTACCTCCTAGCGACAAAAAAAATATTAAAGGTTATGTGATTTTCTAAAAATTGCGTACGAGATTTTGACTAAAATGCATTCAATGTCACTTAGAGACGCCAAAAAAGTGCTAAAAAAAAGTGTTTGTGTCCGTATCCTCGATTTGCAGAAAAACTGTTTGGCCCGTTTTCATGAAACTTTGTAAATGAATGGGGTTCCTTTTTTTGGATTTTAAGAGAACCTCCTATAGGGATGTATCTAGAAGTCTGTAAAAAGAGTTTTTAAATATTTTTTCTCCAAAATGGCGCTAAGTTTATTCATCTACGCAATCGAAAAACCTTTTTAAGCGTCTATGGTATACCATAAGTGAAATACCCAGGAAAATTATAAAAAAGGCACATCAAATGCAAATTGATTATTCTTAGACGATTCTAATGCGCTCCTACGAGAAGGTATGTTCTCCGTGGGGAGTTTTTTTTTTCTCCAATTGTGTGGTTTTCTTAAAGAATGTTATGCAGTTTTTTTTATCCACAATTGGTGCGCACTTGACATTAACCTGATAGTAGTGATGATGATTCCGAAGATGGAAGCGGGTTAACCAAGATTCCCCATCTTATCTTCAAGCCGGGATACATTAATGCTGTAAACATTGCTTTTTTTATCATTAAAAATATGAGTCGTTAACTACATCTCACCTGATGGGAAGTGAGGATGTATCGAGGATGGTAGTACACGCAAACTAGAGACGCTTTATGACCAGATCCAGAGTCTATAGCCAAAGATTTCAGTTCACCCTGTATTTTTAATAATACGAAACTTTGTTACTTAATGTAAAGGAAGGTTAAATAGGACACACTTACACTACACATGTTGTTTATTTATAAAATTAACTTATTGTGTCTAGACGTTAGGAATTACGCAACTCATACTTTTTAAAAGCTTTCATTTAACTGGCAATGTTTCTAATGTATGAGTATGTATGTTTCATCGTCATCGTCATATCAGCCGAAAATCGTCCACTGCTGGACAAAGGCCTCCCACAAGGATTTCCAAGACGACCGGTCCTGCGCTGCCCGCATCCATCGGCTTTCCGCGATCTTTACCAGGTCGTCGGTCCACCGCGTGGGAGGCCAGCCTACACTACCTTTTCCGGTGCGCGGTCGCCACTCGAGAACTTTACTGCCCTAACGGCCATCTGTTCTACGAGTTATGTGCCCTGCCCACTGCCACTTCATGTATGTTTGTTTAGATCAAATCTTGAAAGCATGTTTAAAGCGACTTCCAGGGCTTGGATTTAGCTGAAACTTGTTATGTAGCTGTATTCCCCGTGACAATAGATACTTTTGGTATTTTGAAGTTGATCTGATGATGAATTTTAGTGGTGAAATCAAGTTACAAGGATCGTGTTTCATTTTCAATAGAATCGAAGGAAATACAGTGCTCTCCTTTTTTTAATTTGGAAAAGTGCCGTGAGCATTTGGCTTTTGAGCATAAAAACTCTTTTCAAATACAAACTTGTACTTAAAAGATTTTAGGTTTTCTTTCAACATAATATTAAAGCGGTCTTAGCTGAAACGTTATAACTGTAAATATGACACTGAAAAGACTTTAAAGTCATAAATTTAGAACAAAATGGGTAGAGAGTGACAGTTTCACCTATTTGCTCGGTTAAACAATAATTTAATAATAGCTTGGGTAGGCTTTACGTTTTGAAGCTCATCGAAAATTTAAATTTAATGTTCCATGACCCAAGAAACCATTTGCATATATTTCGTCCCTTTTGGGCTAAGTTTGCTTTCCTAATACATTGACTTATTTCATAATGTACAGGCTGATGGGTAAAATAGAGCAAATTTTAACCGACTTCAAAAAAAGGAGGAAGTTTCTCAATTCAACCGTATATATATCATAATTTTTATGTGTGTTCGTGGATAACTTCGTCATTTAGGAACAGATTTTGATTATTTTTTGTTGGAAAGGAGATATCCCAAGGGTGGTACCACGATAAGTAAACCAGGATCTGATGACGGCATCCCAGAAAAATCGAGGGGAACCTTAGTTTTCTGTTTGAAGTCGGTTTTTTTTATTCAAAATTATTATGGGCCACTTGTACGCATAAAACTGTACTACTTTTTTTCTACTATACAAAGTACATAAAATTGTTAAAACCGAGTGTGAGATGGACCGTACCATTTAAAAATACTTTTTGAATTAGGTAAGTTATGAAGAACCACTGCTTGTTTACTCACAAAAATAAATCACCTGCATGCAGGATTTAGAAGGAACAAAACGGCAAAACTACACCGGTTTAGAGTAGTTTCATACAAGCACAATTTGCCTCACTTTTATCGTCGTACGCGTGTTCTGGTTTTTTCTGTATTCTGAGGTTCTGTCATCCCTTTTTTGAAATGTCATTTCTTGTCCGTTGTATGAAGTGACCAGGGTGTGGCTACTTAGTAGGTAAATTTATTTTGACAATATAACACGTTCTCAATATAACAAAAGACTCTTATGAAAACACCCAGTTGCCAGTCAAATTACGTGAACAAATTAATCCAGTTCTTTTTTCAGACGTTTTAAGTATATTTGGATATCAGATTTAGCTGACATGCTAGAAACTATAACTTACAAGTCTTACAACATAGATAGCCCTATATTTAAGCACTGGTTGGTTCCTTTTGGTTTTAAATCGTTAATTATTTTCTGAAGATCCTACTAATATTATAAATGTGAAAGTTTGTATGTAGGGATGGATGTTTGTTACTCTTTCACTCAAAAACTACTGAACGTATCTGGCTGAAACTTGGTAGGTAGACAGATTAGGATTAGACACTGCGCACCCTCGAAGGCAGTTAAAGAAACTATGTTCACGCGAGCAAAGCCGCTGGCAAAAGCTAATACATAAAAAGACGTGTGGCACTCGGGGACTGCCGCGGTAAAGCTATTGCATAGCATTTTGTATTAACTTATGCAATTATAATTATTTATTTATTTTATTCATGCAGTATTTCTTTTTCTTTGATATTAATTCAAGTTACACTTTTTGAGCGTGGTGACCGATAAGAAAACATTTTTTTCTTTTATTAAATAAATAACAATATTTAGAAGTGATTATCGAATTTCGCGCGATGTACATTTATATAGATATAATATCATATATACTTTCTCTGCGCGGCATTCATGTGCATTATCTATACACCAAAAACAAAGGTACTGAATAGTACACGTGCTTGGTTTGATGGTTTCTGAATTTATTTATATATATTTATATATATAAGAATGAATTTATTTATATATATATATCTCAAAGGTGGTAGGGTAGGTTATGGATGGCCTCGTGGTTCACGTCCTTAACTATTTCGGTATTGGGCGTCGAAATAACAATGCAGCTATATCACAGAGGTCCTTCTTCAATAGTCTTGATCATTTGGTAATCGAAATTGTACAGGATGCCTTGGATAACAATGGATGCAAACGCGGTGATCACAGCGATGGCGTGACACGTCCATTTTTTGCTCACAGATCACCACTACTTGTGTTCTGCTCGACGCTCCGTCAAAAAGTGTCTGCTCCGAGACTGACGTCCAGCTAATGTGGCTTCTCCACAGATCTAATAAATTCTCAACTCAGTGTGGCAGCACAAACAGCCTTCCGTTAATACATCATCTTTGCTACCACAAACGATCGTCTCACGAGTACAAGCGATCGTCACGCCACCACCGGTTTCACCCAGGTACTAATACCTGACGTTTGATCCAAACAAAGTGTAACTATGTAAACTTATCTCGAGCTGGTATTGGTCGCGTTTTCAATGACACTCCGACACGGCCATCCTGCGAGTCACACGTCCTCGGGTGACTAACCTGAAAAAGAAAAGGGTAGCCAGTAGATTCCATTTCGTTCGGCCAATCCTGACCTTCATTAGGAAGGTCCACAGCTCAAGGAATAAAAGCAACGCTAATAATGTGAAGCTTTAATTCAAGACTACAATCATGGTGACAACACATTTTAACAGCCTCAAAAAACCAAAATAATTTCACTCTCGTAAACTAAATAAACCTCAGCATTAGCATCGTAACTCAAACAATCTCAAATCAGTTTAGGTCTCCAAGGTAAATCACAGCTGCAAGGCTTGAAACCTTACAACCATTTACAACTTTTAGGGGCACATAGAACGGAACATAATCATCATCGCAAATCACAAGCGACGGAACACCAGAACTAAACATCACCACATCCGGGTGGCGGGACACCACAAAGAATCATCATCACTAACGCCAAGCGACGGAATACCAATCAGTCATCATCACCAGTCCAGGTGACGGAACACCATCACCACCAATCTAGGCAGTGGAACACCATCATCACCAATCTAGGCAATGGAACACCATCATCACCAATCTAGGCAATGGAACACCATCATCACCAATCTAGGCAATGGAACACCATCATCACCAATACAGGTGACGGAATACCATCATCACCAATCTAGGCAATGGAACACCATCATCACCAATACAGGCGACGGAATACCATCATCACCAATCTAGGCAATGGAACACCATCATCACCAATACAGGCGACGGAATACCATCATCGCCAGTACAGGCGACGGAATACCATCAACAGTTTTAGCCGGTAAACGGGATACTTCTTTTTTACAAAAACACGAATGTACCTGCTACACATCATGACAGAACGAGTCTGACAAAACAAGCAGCAGCCAATTCATGCAAACATATAGCGCCATTCAGCACTCTTCATTTACCGCTGAAACATGTTGGAATACTTCAGTACTACACACAAAAATAAACGATAAAGAAAAAAATTACAACTGTACACAATTGATTGAGTTACGATCTGTCAATACAATTAACATTGAAAGGTAGACGCCTCTGCACCAGATTCATCGTCAACATCCGGAGGCAAATAACCTTCGGACATACTACGTAAACGGTCATGGGCATACTTTGTAACTTCGTCTCAAATTCAAAGCTTGTAATTTGTATCTGTCACCTTCTAAGACCTCTACGACCCTGAACGGCCCTCGGTATTTGGGATCTAACTTGGTTTGGTTACGCTCCTTATTTTGTATCACCACAACAGTCACCCATCTTGGCAACTCTGGGCCACCTCCATCCGGTGCCCAAACAAACAACAGTCACCCAACCTGGCGACTCTCAGACACCTCCATCCGGTGCCCGCCCAAACACACAGTCACTCGACCTGGCGACTCTCAGACAACCTCTCAGGTGTCCGCCCAAAAACACAGTCACCCTACCTGGCGACTCTTGGACCACCTCCCTCCGGTGTCCAACCACACTATCGCTTCCATGCGGCGATCTCAAACATCACCTCTTTCTGGTCATTGCCAACATCACCTCCCCGGTGATACGCCTGCGAGCCAAACGCACGCCACACACAGTTGTGGCCGCACAGCAACGAGAAAATCAACTCAATGTTTTACGCCTACGTCTACGAATGGCTGAGGCTATTGGCATCCAGTTGCGAAAAATTGTTTACGTCTAAGGTTCAAAATACAAACTAGTGAACGTTAAAATCACGGTCAAGTACAAAAGTCCTTAATCTGCACTAGTAGATGGTCGAGGTTCAGTCTCTCCATCATCAATTCTGTCCAAGTCAATAATACTGTCACTATCGGGCATTTAACGTAGTCTGTCCTCAATAACTGACGGCATTTGATATCTAAAGTGGTAGGTAACGCTTCTCCATTTGTAACAACACAAAGTTAGGTAACTTGTGAAACTAAGCTTTTGTCTAGAAATCAGCCAGTGGCGCTGCCTCAGAGCAATACACCACCCCATCTCTTCCCAAGGGTTTCACAAGAAGTGACTAAGGGACTAAAAATTTGAGGACAAGCAACATCGTCCTTCACGCTCATACTGTACCGCCAAACAGCCCGCCAAGCGTAGCGTTTTTTTTTTTTTTTTTTTTACAATTGGTGAAACCGCTCCAACATGGGGGAGGCCCATGTCTATTATCACATCAGCAGCAAGCTGATTAACAACTCCTGTAATAGGATGCGTTACTCTCCGTATTATCACTAGTATGTTGTCGTGCTTCACTTAGATAAAATTACAGCCTGTGTGTGTAATCGACAAACATGACATTTAGAGGTTAGGCTACTTTACTCGTACCTAGAAGCAACTCCAGGAGGCTGTACTTCGTAACTCGGTTAACCCAACAGTTTGGTTGCTGCCAAATGATCATCATGGAAGGACTTGTAACATTGAAATCTCATTACTATACTCGAAGGAAGTGAGCATATTTTAAAGGACACTTAACTAAGAGTACCAACGTTTAAACGTGCTAAGATTCACCTGACCGTTGCCACGCGCCTAAAGCGTTTATGAACGTAAGTTCAAATACAAGGGGGCATTACGTAGATCGAATGACACGTGGACGTATTTGAACAGAGGTTACAAAATCAGTCATTTCGATTTAATAGGTAAAGAATGCACCTGATGTAACCACTAGCTATGCCTGACGTGGTTAAATAGTGACCACCTATGAAGTCAATCGATGTTCCAAGCTATCAGAGGAAGCAATTTCCGTTCAGGCATGTTGTTATAATTTTTTTTTTTCACGGTTGTCAACACTTGCGTTCTATGCTATCCTTTTTCTTTACCAGCATGATAAGGCCGTCAAAAAGGGAAAGCTTCGGGGCTTATGACATTCGCAGCCTCCAGCCCATGAATCCTGTATCATCATCACATCAGCCGTAAGACGTTCATCACTGCACTCCGCATACTACCCTGTTATTATTCTTTTTTTTTTTTTTTACAATTGTTAAACAAAATATTTTATTGGGGTCCCCGAAACTCATCTACCTACATAGGGTCTATACGATAGCGGGGCATTAAGGATGCCCTCGACAAATTCATCACGAAAGCTATTAAAAATAGGCAACAACTTTGGCCTATGATCAATGAGAATATCAGTCCCAATACTACGAAAGCTAATAAAGGTTTTTTTTTTACTCCATGTAAAAATGTCAGTCTCAATATTATAAAAGCTTAAAGGGGTTTCAATACTTTCAATCTTGGTTTAGGGTTTGTATAACCGAAATTAGTTAACTAAATGAATCATCATATTTACAATGAGTCCTCTTTTTAAATCTTCCGTTCAATCACGACGTTGTGTCACAAGTAAAAATCCGAAAGCATGTGAAAGAGTACTTTCCACAAGGCATCATTTTAGCTGCTAATGCAATCACTACTAGAAGGGTAAGGGACTAACTACTCTATTCGCATCCTTACCGACAGTCAAGCTGTTTTGTTATTGACAGACTCGTTTAAGAATACCGTCAATCCTAGATTTAAAATATCTGAATCGATCATAATATCGTTCGTACTCGTCTGGCATAACAAGATATGACCATTCTGAACGATGCCCGTCAATATTACCCTCACTCGATATTTGTTCTGTACAGTACTTAAGAGTTGCCTACAAAAGTCAATAGTGCGTTAGTATTGAACACACTCCCGAAAGTCTATACACGAAACTTTCTTTAACGAGAGAACACTCGGTACCACCACAGATTAGGTAATAGTACTCGTACCACAACTATCAAAACAAAAGGGGTACGACTCACCGGATTTTCATAGCTCCGCGTACATCACGCACTTCGCTGAAGCTGCACGCGCCGCTTGCGTGGATCTCCGCTGCTGCCAGCGCAGCCCATACTGTCGCCCATTTCCAAACAGCGCATCAGGAACAGGTTTCTAAACTGGCTCCGAGTCATTCCGGAAGCACAGGAGCATATGCCTTTCAACGGTTTGCTAAGTGAAATAAGCATTGCACCTCATTGCAACTGTCGTTCCGTAAGGGAGATGTCGACAAACGAGCACCGTGAACGTGGATTAGCTTCAGGTATATTCTGGTTGAATTCTGGCAGTGCGATTGCAGCAAATGTAGTCGATGGTGCTTGCATAACCTCAATCAATCGCAACATGTTCTGTTTCTGTAGCACAAAGAATTGTTGCCAGTTGGTTTTTATTTCGCTGCTCCATTATCATTTTTCACATTTTCCCGTCGTTGTCCACTTGTTGCGAGCGCTGGGAACAATCCAACTTCTGATCTCAAAGGTGGTAGGGTAGGTTATGGATGGCCTCGTGGTTCACGTCCTTAACTATTTCGGTATTGGGCGTCGAAATAACAATGCAGCTATATCACAGAGGTCCTTCTTCAATAGTCTTGATCATTTGGTAATCGAAATTGTACAGGATGCCTTGGATAACAATGGATGCAAACGCGGTGATCACAGCGATGGCGTGACACGTCCATTTTTTGCTCACAGATCACCACTACTTGTGTTCTGCTCGACGCTCCGTCAAAAAGTGTCTGCTCCGAGACTGACGTCCAGCTAATGTGGCTTCTCCACAGATCTAATAAATTCTCAACTCAGTGTGGCAGCACAAACAGCCTTCCGTTAATACATCATCTTTGCTACCACAAACGATCGTCTCACGAGTACAAGCGATCGTCACGCCACCACCGGTTTCACCCAGGTACTAATACCTGACGTTTGATCCAAACAAAGTGTAACTATGTAAACTTATCTCGAGCTGGTATTGGTCGCGTTTTCAATGACACTCCGACATATATATACATATTGAGAATCTAAATTGAGAATTTAAACTATACGCGTGTGTGTGTTTGTGTGTATAAAAGAGGGCTACTTTTAATATCGCTCATTTTAATATCAAAAATTTAGGTCACCTTTATAGCAGTATTATATTTTCAATTCAAAATTAATACTGCATTTGTGATAATAATAAAATGTATGTATATAGAGTACTCACTCATTTTCTTTCACTATTTTTTCGTTACTTTCTTCATTAATAATAAATGCACTTTGTTCATTCATATTTATTATTTATTTTCGCTTAACCGCGCTTTTATTACTTTCTTCATTAATAATAAATGCACTTTGTTCATTCATATTTATTATTTATTTTCGCTTAACCGCGCTTTTTTACATCTTTGTTTTTTTAAAGCAATGGTAGTTGGAACTATACAGACAATTATGGAATAAAATCTTTTTGTACTTTTTTTTTAAGCAATGGTAGTTGGAACTATACAGCCAAATATGGAATAAAATCTTTTTGTACCTATCTCTATAAATACAAACAGCTGTGTCTTAAATAAAATCTTTTTGCATTTGATAAATAAAAAATAATCAAATCTTTTTTGTCATATGGAGGTATATACGGTTTATGAAAAGAGTTTTATTATTCTCCGAAAATGATCAAATCTTCTTATATGTTTGTTTTGACAACCGATATTGTTTCCATGGCAACCGAGCGTCAGGTTTTTCTTCGTTACGGAATTTCTGGATTCGGTCCCCGCGCTCAAAGCCTGCGATAAAATCTATGCAATAGCTTAAAAAATAACTTTATAGAAGATACTATTGTATACTACCAGATATCATTTGTTTCACGTTTAACCCGGCATGCGTAAGGGTCAAATTTTGGCGTTTCTTGTATGGGGGCTCATTTTTACTTTTTTTTATTGTTTATTGTTATATCAGCAATTACACACTCTGTGAAAATTTCCAATACCTAAACATTACTGTTCATGTAATACAGCCCGCTGACAGATCGACAGACGGACAGACAGTGGAGGTTTAGTAATAGGATCCCGTTGATAACCCGTTGAGTGTACGAAACCCTACAAAAAGGACCGAAACATAAAAAATAAAATACATGGGTACAGACGGACAGACGTACAGAGGAGCCTCCTCAGTAAGTAGTAGTTGGTCACCCTTGGATGTACGAAACACTAAAATAATTTTCGAAAAACCTAAAAATATTTAGGTACAAGCTTTTAATATTGCATTGTCACGCGACATACATATGCATGCAAAATTTCAGCTCAATCGGAAACTGGGAAGTGGGTCAAATTTAACTTGCAAGATTTCGCCCGAACAAACATACATACATACATTGCAAGTTAAAAAATGCTTGTAAAAAGGTGTGGAATTTTAATAATATTATCCTTATCATATCAGCCGAAGGCCGTCCACCGCTGGACAAAGGCCTCCCCAGGGATTTCCACGAGACGATCGGTTCTGCGCTGTCCGCATCTAGCGGCTTCCCGTGGCCTTCATCAGGTCATCGGTTCACGAAGTGGGAGGCCTGCCTATTAATACGTTTTCCTGTGCGTGGTCGTCACTCAAGAAATTTACTGCCCCAACGGCTGTCTATTCAACGAGCTATATGCCCGCCCACTGCTACTTATAAATTTAGCGATTCTGACAGCTTTATCTGTTACTTTGGTAAATAACATATTACAAAAATATATTTTTTCTTTTTAGTATCCTTATCACTAGAGTACACGCGTGGCCTACTATAGTAGACCATGGTGACATATAAGATTACATTTTTTTTATTTCGCGCAATAACACGTTGTGCCTCAAGCTATTCCTCGTAAAGACAATTACGCTTAAGGTCAGTGACAGGTGCGACTCCAGCGCGTACGGACGAGTCCACTATTTGGCGCCAAAACTGCAGGACTACCATTGGAGTCCGCGCGAGCACTGGCGTAACAAATAAATGTAGGTGACTGTAATATGATAATATGTATAAAATATTATAAAATATTTCTAATGTTGTGTTCTTTGTTTTATAGGTTAGGTTTCAGTTTAATATTGAAATAGTAGGTCTAAAAAGATGTTTTTTTAAGTTTTGGAAAGCAAAAACAATCTGCGTCTTTCTTCCATGAGGTTCCTGTCAACAGCAAAGTCACTTCAAAGTCAGAGATTTTTTTGGTTCTGTTTGAACGGCGAGTTCTAAAAATGTTAGACTCGACCGTTTGGTCAATTTCCACGAACCTGTCATTATAATCGTCCGCATCCTCTCAGTCTCCTAGGAATTCGAAACGATTGTGGAACTCGAGCTGAAAGCTCTTGGGGTTTTGGAGCTGGATGGGTGTATGACAGTTTCACCTATTTGCTCGGTTAAACAATAATTTAATAATAGCTTGGGTAGGCTTCACGTTTTGAAGCTCATCGAAAATTTAAATTTAATGTTCCATGACCCAAGAAACCATTTGCATATATTTCGTCCCTTTTGGGCTAAGTTTGCTTTCCTAATACATTGACTTATTTCATAATGTACAGGCTGATAATAGAGCACATTTTAACCGACTTCAAAAAAAGGAGGAAGTTTCTCAATTCAACCGTATATATATCATAGTTTTTATGTGTGTGCGTGGATAACTTCGTCATTTAGGAACAGATTTTGATGATTATTTTTTGTTGGAAAGGAGATATCCCAAGGGTAGTACCACGATAAGTAAACCAGGATCTGATGATGGCATCCCAGAGAAATCGAGGGGAACCTTAGTTTCCTGTTTGAAGTCGGTTTTTTTATTCAAAATTATTATGGGCCACTTGTACGCATAAAACTATATACTACTTTTTTTCTACTATACAAAGTACATAAAATTGTTAAAACCAGCCGAGTGTGAGTTGGACCGTACCTTTTTTTTAAAATTAACTTTATAGAAGATACTATTGTATGCTACCAGATATCATTTGTTTCACGTTTAACCCGACGTGCGTAAGGTTAAAATTTTGACGTTTCTTGTATGGGGGCTTTATTTTCACTTTTTTTTTTATTGTTTATTGTTATATCAGCAATTACACACTCTGTGAAAATTTCCAATACCTAAACATTACTGTTCATGAAATACAGCCCGCTGACAGATCGACAGACAGACAGACAGTGGAGGTTTAGTAATAGGATCCCGTTGATAACCCGTTGAGTGTACGAAACCCTACAAAAAGGACCGAAACATAAAAAATAAAATACATGGGTACAGACGGACAGACGTACAGAGGAGCCTCCTCAGTAAGTAGTAGTTGGTCACCCTTGGATGTACGAAACACTAAAATAATTTTCGAAAAACCTAAAAATATTTAGGTACAAGCTTTTAATATTGCATTGTCACGCGACATACATATGCATGCAAAATTTCAGCTCAATCGGAAACTGGGAAGTGGGTCAAATTTAACTTGCAAGATTTCGCCCGAACAAACATACATACATACATTGCAAGTTAAAAAATGCTTGTAAAAAGGTATGGAATTTTAATAATATTATCCTTATCATATCAGCCGAAGGCCGTCCACCGCTGGACAAAGGCCTCCCCAGGGATTTCCACGAGACGATCGGTTCTGCGCTGTCCGCATCTAGCGGCTTCCCGTGGCCTTCATCAGGTCATCGGTTCACGAAGTGGGAGGCCTGCCTATTAATACGTTTTCCTGTGCGTGGTCGTCACTCAAGAAATTTACTGCCCCAACGGCTGTCTATTCAACGAGCTATATGCCCGCCCACTGCTACTTATAAATTTTGCGATTCTGACAGCTTTATCTGTTACTTTGGTAAATAACATATTACAAAAATATATTTTTTCTTTTTAGTATCCTTATCACTAGAGTACACGCGTGGCCTACTATAGTAGACCATGGTGACATATAAGATTACATTTTTTTTATTTCGCGCAATAACACGTTGTGCCTCAAGCTATTCCTCGTAAAGACAATTACGCTTAAGGTCAGTGACAGGTGCGACTCCAGCGCGTACGGACGAGTCCACTATTTGGCGCCAAAACTGCAGGACTACCATTGGAGTCCGCGCGAGCACTGGCGTAACAAATAAATGTAGGTGACTGTAATATGATAATATGTATAAAATATTATAAAATATTTCTAATGTTGTGTTCTTTGTTTTATAGGTTAGGTTTCAGTTTAATATTGAAATAGTAAGTCTAAAAAGATGTTTTTTTAAGTTTTGGAAAGCAAAAACAATCTGCGTCTTTCTTCCATGAGGTTCCTGTCAACAGCAAAGTCACTTCAAAGTCAGAGATTTTTTTGGTTCTGTTTGAACGGCGAGTTCTAAAAATGTTAGACTCGACCGTTTGGTCAATTTCCACGAACCTGTCATTATAATCGTCCGCATCCTCTCAGTCTCCTAGGAATTCGAAACGATTGTGGAACTCGAGCTGAAAGCTCTTGGGGTTTTGGAGCTGGATGGGTGTAGGTTGGAGCGTAGACTTCATCAGTCGACATCTTTCTAGCTTGGTCTTTAGATTCAATGTGCCTCTTACCATCCGGTGATCGCTCCCTGTTTTGACTGAATTGATCACATCATTGAATATTTGTTTCCTTGTCAACAATATGAAGTCAATCTCGTTCTTCGTTACGCCATTGGAATGCAAACATGTCCATTTCTGCTGTTTTGATTTTTGAAGAAGGAGTTCATCATAAAGAGGTTCTCCTTCTCCATAAAGTCGGCCAGCATCTGACCACGTGCATTTCTTACTCCGTATCCAAATTGCCCTACTCTCAGTTCACCATCGCTTCGTTTGCCCAGTTTTTCGTTGAAGTCCCCCATAATAACGGTATAATGGGTCCTGGTGCTATGTAAGGCCGTAGAGATTTCCTCATACACAGTCTCTACCTCGTCCTCGGAGTGTCCCGTGGTCGGCGCATATACCTGTATGACCTTCATTTAATACCGTTTCGTGATTCTGTGTATAAGGTATACTATCCTTGTCGAAAAGCTAACGATCTGGACCACATTGTTAATGTGGGACTTGTGGACGAGAACCACGAGACAGTTGGTCACCCTCCCAGAAATAGAGCAGGTTTCCAGATTTGGTTTAGGTTAATGGTGACCTCTCCCTCTCTTCGGAGTTCACATCATCATATCAGCCGAAGGACGTCCATTGCTGGACGTAGGCCTCCCCCAAGGATTTCCACGACGACCGATTCTGCGCTGTTCGGAGGTCACATAATCCTACGATATCCCACCGTAACCCGCTCAATACTTCTTCGAGTTCTGTAAGCTTGTCGTCAGTCCGCAGTGTTAGCGTGTTGTAAGTTGCCAGGGCCAAAGGTAGTTGGGTTTGGTAGCCTCACACCTGCCGGGTATTCTTCACACACCCCGCCCCGCCGTTGCCATGACTGCTACCAGAGCCAGGAATAGCAGGGCCGCCGGGGACTAGGGGCTGTTTTCTGGGCGTGATATTCATAGGGGGGTTTTGCCGTAATCGCCACGCCTGGCAGGCGAGTTGGCTATCGCAGTGTGCTTGCAGGTGTGTTGCAATGCATGGAAAGGACCCTGCTGCCTATTCTCCGGTTTTAAGTTCCTTAGTCGACTCTCACGACCCCCATTGGAAGAGATGGGATGGTCATATTCTTAGCCGGGAGCATACGGCTCAGAAAAGCTAAGAAATCACTACGAGAAACCATTATATTAAAAAGCTACTGGAAAGGAATGTCTGACACATGAATTATTAACTAATAAGATATCACCAAGCCAACTTTATAACGACAAATAAAGGGCACTATTAACTTTACATTATAATATGCCAAAAAGTAGGTTTCTGTATATCACGGTATAGCTATTCATCTTATCCAATATATTCTGTAGCCCTAGCAACCATTATTCACACGTTCTTTTGTCCACTAGAGCAGAGGAGAGCAAAATGGGGCTCCTCTAGAAACGCTTCATTCAACGGAGTTGGTAGAACTATTTTGGGTGAAAGTAATGATTCATTACTTACGCAGCGTTGTTAGATCTTTATCGACCTAGGTTAAATTCGGTTGCGGTAAATTCGAACGTAGGTTTAGACCAAAACCAAACCACTGCCAAAAACGTTACGTGAAGCACAAAATATTTATGGTCTAAGCATAGATTCCAAACGTATTTTAATTTATGTACATCAAGAAGGTTCACTTGTGCGTAAGTTTTTCAAATTTGTTCCTAGATCCTAGAGAATAAAACGAAAACTCATTCCAAAACAAAACCAAATACGTTCCGTTTAAACGATAATTACGTTAGGTAGCGCTAATAGGCGCAATCGGCCCCTAGAGCCCTATGTTTATTTTTCTTTTTTGAAGGCATACATAGGAAGAGCAAAATAAATTATTGACATTTTTCAAACCAAACCCGTACCAGCTAATATATTTTTTAATGCAATGACTGAATAACTGTTTCATTTCATGATAGCTCATATTCTGGTAATGAATGTAGTTGAGATGACTAAACATCAACTTGATCTTTGCGCCAGCCACTCATGGTTTGGTTGCATCCTGCTTAAGAGGGGGATTATCCTTACTAATATTATAAATGTGAAAATGTGTTTGTTTGTTTGTTACCTTTTCACGCTACAACGCCTTGACCAATCTTTATGACATTTGGCATGCAGGTAGCCCGTGTTACGGGGAAGGATATAGGCTACTTTTTATCCCGGGAAAATAGCATAATCTGATGCAGTTCCTGAGAAGACTAAAAAAATACTCGATTGTTGTGATTTTTTGCACAGAGATGGTTGATTAGGTGGGAAACGACATAGTTTACTTATCACCCTTAAAGACAGTCATAAAAACGATGTCCACGCGGGCGGAGCCACGGGACAAAGCTAGTATATTATAAGTATAGCAAAATTAATAATAAGGAACTAGTTTATCTGAATTATATTTAATTTATAAATTCTTTGAAACAATATTAAGATATTAACTTAGTGACTATCTGCTTTGTCACTGAAATATTATTATTTATTTATTTAATGTAGAAATTGAAATGATTTAAAATCAAATCCCTTGTCTAACAATAGACTCGATGTTCTATTGACTACTCGAAGTTGGTCCGTGTAAAGTTTGTGCCTAGCTAGGCGTATTATAAAGGATGTTTACGTAAAATAGAGCATATTTTTAAAGGGTTGTTTTACTCATGAAATTGAAGAACATTTTTCTATGAGTTGGCTGAAATCGAAAAATTTATGACTCCTCATATTAATCGATCAGCTATTTAGGCTAATTTGTATGGGAAGCCAATTTTTTTTGCGATTTCAGTCAAGTTGTAGATCAATGGTTTGTACAATTTATAGAACAAAATTATTAAGTTACATATATAACTAGGAGCCCCCTCAGTTTTAATAATATTATAATATTTAATAAATAATAATAAAATAATTTAAAAAATACGAATGTGCTTTAGACCACACGACTGAAGTAAAACTTCTTTAGCTCCATCTATATGTATGAAAGTAAATACTTAGTCTTCAGAAAATAACCAAATCTTTATGGGTGTCAATTAAATGGTTAGCATAGTATTGTTATTTCTGTGAGCAGAAAAATATAATCGGTCAGCAGAAATAGCTAATCGGTCAGCAGAAATAGCTAATTGGTCAGCAACTCATGGTCAGCAAACATTTCAAAATCAATCAGCAATTTATGTCATTCTGGATGGCTGTAATTATTTTAAACATCCCCGTACTACACTCTTCCTACAGTGTTGAGTGGTCGACGGAGCCCCTTCGGGGCTCCTACTTCTGTGTTCTCATGTTAAACCTAACACTACGACTGTGCGGCCTCCCCGCACAGTCTCCGAACCTAACGGATCCGAGTCGGGGTGCTCCGCAAGTCCGAGCTCGCTTCGCTCGCTCCCGCTTCCATTTAGAACTCCCCGTACCACACTCTTCCTACAGTGTTGAGTTGCTGCTTATAGACATGTTTTTCTGCCGCTCAATCATGAAATCTTGCCGCTCAAGTAGTTATTTTGCGGACCGAATGTTTATTATGCCTTTAAAAAATATATATTTCAATCTTTATTGTCATATGGATGTACAGACAGTTTATGAAAAGAGTTTTATTATCCTCTGAAAATGATCAAATCTTTTTTATCTTATATGTTTGTTTTGATTGTTTTGACAACCGATATTGTGGTAAACAAAAATAAATAGTATCTTTCTTTCTACCTTCACTAATTTATATATCCCTCTCAACTTCCGTTCGCCTCACCCGATCAAACTTCCGTAACGCTCTCGTCACGCATCCTTACTGCCCAAATAAAACGTGCGTAAAGAAGTTTTACTACCCCTTCCCTAGGGGGGCGTCGCTCCGATTAGCTTTCAAGGCAGCCTAGCTGCCAAAGCTACTATATAAAAAAAGAAGTTTTACTTCATTAATTATTAAATGTAATATGTTAAAAATTTCAAACAATTATATGTATATTTAATTTTTTTTACTTTTCATACAAATCGATCAGCTGATTGACCAATTTTGTGCATTTTAGTATGGAGGGTGCAAATTTTTTTTTGAGAACTGACTATGGGTTCCTTGGGGAATGTTGTTCAGTATGATGAGTAGAACCCCCATCAGGTTACGGGTCCTACACCAATTTTTTTCATTACCTACCTAGGCATATTACGATTATAATAGATGTTTAGGTAAAATAGAGCATAGTGGAGATCCTTGGGGGAGGCCTATGTCCAGCAGTGGACTTCCTTCGGCTGATACGATGATGATGATGATATGTATATTACGAGTATATGTAATATGTTAATTATTTGTATTTTACTAAGCACCCTCTATTTCTTGCGGTTTCCACGCTGCCGACTCGCTTATAGGTACAGGCGGTGAAAGTTTGGAATAAAGTAATAATAGTTTTCTAATGGGAACCACACTTTCAATGAAGTTTTTATGAATATCGCCAGCTCCCGTTCCCAGTTTTATTCCCTTGAAAAGCTAGCAAATCAAATGTAAAGTTTTCTCTTCATCTCTGGAGCTACTTCCTACTTACTTTATTTTATTCATCGTAGTTCTGAAGCTGAAGATAATTTAATTTTCGTTCTTGGGCTTTATTTTACAAATTGAATGATTTTATAAAATAGATTTGAATGCTTGGTTACGAAATTGAGAGTGGAACGATTTTATTGAATTTCTTGATACCTACATTTTCATATTTTTAAAAGGTATTGTAATGGCAAAAAAAATTGAAATTGAGATTTTGATAGGGACTGATTGTCTTACACTAACAGAGTCTAAAAAACAAAAAAATATAAAATGTGTGTTTGTGTGTGTGTGTGCGTTTGTACGTCCGTCCGGTGATCTATTCTCATACTTTTGGACTGATTTGGATGAAACTCGGGTAAGGGTAATATATTTTTTTTTATATCCAGCCATTTTTCCGTACCTCAAAACTAAAAAACGGAACCCTTAAAGGATCACTTTGTTGTCCGTCTGTCTGTCGGTCCGTATGTTTGTCAAGACCCTTTATCTTGGGAACGCATGGAGCTATCGAGTTGAAATTAAAACCATATACTACGGCCTGCAGTCCTTTAAAACTAAGAAAAATTTAAACTTCTAAATTAACGTGAAAAATAAGACGGACGTTTATGCCGCGAAAAACGTATTTTGCAATATTCTCAAGGGAATCAAAATTTATAGGGTATTTTCCGTTGACCGAGAACTGTGAAATTTGGCAAGAAATACCGTCTTATACTACATGTTTAAGGATAAATCAGAAACTTATACATCTACACTAATAATATTATAAAGAGGAAAGATTTGTATTTTTATATTTTTGTGTGTGTATGTTAATAATGAATTAACTTAAAAACTACTGAACCGATTTAAAAAATTTTTCACCATTCGAATGCTACATTATCGCTGAGTAACATAGGCTATATTTATTACTAAAAAAAAATTCGAGCGAGACCTACAGTACTCGCATATGATGTGTAACATGTGACAAAATACTTTATAAAAGGACGGCAAAGATACGGCAGACTAGGCTGTATGGTCATAGATACCTTTGCCTTTACTGCGCTTTTAAAGCCTGAAAAAACGCGACTTCCTGTTACACATGGGACACATTTCCGTCCCATTTCACGAAATCACTCCTTGCAGGAAAGCGAGAGCAAAGATGTTACACATCAATAAGGGATCCGTGATAAAACTTCAGTAACGTGAACCAAGGTGTAAAAAAATTTGCTTAATAATTTCTTTCATCGCATACGCTACGGAAACTATTGATGATAGAACAACAAAATGTTCTACAATATTAGAGAACATATCAATACCTACAAAAACCTTCGCGATACTATATATCCAACTATTGTAGTTATTTCACTATAACCACTTTTTACATTTTTAAAGTTAATAAAAAACTGACCTAAATCAGACAATGATAACCATATTAACCCTTAACATATATTAACCCTTATCCAAATAAATCATTTCATAATCAAAAATGTTTCGATACCTATAGATAACCTTTTGAATTACTTAAATCGGACATTCCATTCAGAAGATATTAAAAATTTACGAGAAAGAACACCGCCACCGCGCAATGACCATTGTGGCCCCAAGCAAGGCAGCCGTAGCGTAGTAACACACTCGAGAACGATGAATCCGGGTCACTTAAAGAATCCTAAAAATCTCGGAAACTAAGAAGGCTAGCTTCATGAAATAAATTGTGTTTAATAGACACTTTAATACCCCTTAAATGAATGTAATAAAATTTACGAGTCACTACATTTTATTTACAAAAAATTACATAAATTAAAAAAAACTGCTGATCTCGCCTTAAAACAAAAAGGAAACATGACATTTTTGAACAACATTACGATTTACTTGAATTTTAATAGTTCGTATTGCCTCCTCGTGCTTCCATCACTGTGTTTACGCGGTTTGGCATGCTGTACACCAAGTTCCTTATACGATTTTGGGGAATATTCTCCCATTCCTCTGTGAGAGCAATTTTGAGCTCACGAAGCGTGATTGGGGGAGGGCTTCTTTGTTTTACGCATCTCCCTAGCTCGTCCCAAGCATGCTCGATCGGGTTGATATCCGGGCTGCGTGCTGGCCACTCCATACGAGTAATGTTCATCTCTTGAAGGTAGTCATTCACAATCCAACCCGTATGAGGCCGGGCATTGTCATGCATAAAAATAGCATCCTCACCCAAATTGACCATAAATGGACCAACGTGTTCATTGAGGATTTCTTCCACATATCTTTCGCTAGTTAAAGAGCCGTTTTCTATGAACACCAGCTCTGTGCGACTCTCAGAAGAAATTCCGGCCCACACATGTACAGACCCACCACCGTAGGCTACTTTTTCTTCGAAGCATGCTTGCTTGAATCTTTCCCCTGGTCTTCTATACACTCTGTGTCTTCCATCGTGCTTGTAGAGCATAAATTTTGATTCGTCGGAGAACATAACTTTTGACCAATCTCCAATACTCCAATTTAAGTGGTTCTGGGCATATCTTTGTCTTGGAATACGATGCCCACGCTCCAGTTTAGGGCCGTTTGCAGGTCTAAGTGGTTTCAAGTTAGCTTCAGCAAGTCGTCGCCTTACTGTCCATGCGCTTGGGTTACTTCCTCCGAGGCGTCGAAACTGATTTGTAAGTTACGTTCCTGTGAGAAAGCGATTAAGAAGCATTGTGTTCACGAAGTATCGATCTTCTCGTGCTGTGGTACACCTGGTTCTGCCTGTTCCTGATCTGCGTAGGTTAGAGCCAGTTTCCTCGTAACGTTGGAGAACTCTTTGTACTGTTGAGAGCGACACACCGACAGTCGTGGCTGTATCGCGCTGACCCCGGCCGTTTTCCAGCATTGTGAGTATTCTGGTGCATTTTTCAGGTGTAAGCGACATGATTACTGCTTGAATAATAAATATTGAACACTATCAACATGGTTTATGTATCCACTTAAATGACAGATTAGAAACAAAAGCAAAAACAAATGTAGTAATTTCGTAGTTCCATCTTCGACAGTCTCCCTTTTTCAAATTTGATTTTTTTATGACATAACTTTACAATTACTAAGAAGTTTTAATGACTTCATTTAAGGAGTATTAAATTGTCTATTTATTTCATGAAGCTAGCCTTCTTAGTTTCCGAGATTTTTAGGATTCTTTAAGTGACCCGGATTCATCGCTCTCGAGTGTATATAAAGAGGATGGATTTGTTTGTTTGCATTGAAGAGGCTCCGAAACTACTGGACCGATTTGAAAAATTCTTTCACTGTTGGGAAGCTACACTGTCTGCGGTTGCTAAAGGCTATATCATATTTTTAAATAGGGATCCTTCCTAAAACTGTAACCCAAGGTGTGTAAAAATTACCTAAATAAATCCTGCAGTATCAACAAAAAGTAGTGTAGTGTGAAGTGTGTAGTGTAAAGGGGGGTAGGGTGTAGGGTGAAGGGTATAGTGTGTAGTGTATTGAAGTGTAGTGTAGAATAGTGCAATTTAGTGTAGAATAGTGCAGTGTAGTTCAGTGGAGTGCAGTGTAGTGCAGTGTAGTGCAGTGGAGTGTAGTGTAGTGCATTGTAGTGCAGTTGAGTGCAGTGAAGTGCAGTGGAGTGCATTGGAGTGCAGTGGAGTGCAGTGGATTGCAGTTTAGTGCAGTGTAGTGCAGTGGAGTGCAGTGTAGTGCAGTGTGGTGCAGTGTAGTGCAGTGGAGTGCATTGGAGTGCAGTGGAGTGCAGTGGATTGCAGTTTAGTGCAGTGTAGTGCAGTGGAGTGCAGTGGAGTGCAGTAGAGTGCAGTAGATTGCAGTGGAGTGCAGTGCAGTGTAGTGCAGTGTAGTGCAGTGGAGTGCAGTGTAGTGCAGTGGAGTGCAGTGTAGTGCAGTGGAGTGCAGTGCAGTGGAGTGCAGTGGAGTGCAGTGGAGTGCAGTGGAGTGCAGTGGAGTGCAGTGTAGTGCAGTGTAGTGAAGTGTGGTGCAGTGGAGTGCAGTGGAGTGCAGTAGAGTGCAGTAGATTGCAGTGGAGTGCAGTGCAGTGTAGTGCAGTGTAGTGCAGTGGAGTGCAGTGTAGTGCAGTGGAGTGCAGTGTAGTGCAGTGGAGTGCAGTGCAGTGGAGTGCAGTGGAGTGCAGTGGAGTGCAGTGGAGTGCAGTGGAGTGCAGTGTAGTGCAGTGTAGTGAAGTGTGGTGCAGTGGAGTGCAGTGGAGTGCAGTGGAGTGCAGTGGAGTGCAGCGGAGTGCAGTGTAGTGCAGTGGAGTGCAGTGGATTGCAGTGTAGTGAAGTGGAGTGCAGTGGAGTGCAGTGTAGTGCAGTGGAGTGCAGTGGAGTGCAGTGTAGTGCATAGAAGTGCAGTGGAGTGCAGTGAATTGCAGTGGAGTGCAGTCGAGTGCAGTTCAGTTTAGTGCAGTGTAGTGTAGTGTAGTTTATTGCATTGTAATGTAGTATAAGGCGGTACGAAGTTCGCCGGGACAGCTAGTTTCTAATAAAATCATAAAAAATATAGTCTTTATTTAAAGTACGTATCAACTTGCAAGGAACGGCGGCGGTCCAAATTTTAAAATGAGTTAACCGTGTCATGTGGGGTATCGTATGAAAGGGCTGCATTGGCATACAGATTTTTAATTATTTTTATGATGTATAGTTTTTGATTTATTCTTTTTAAGGTTCCTTATCCAGAGATGTGGTGGTACGGAACCCTCGGTGGGCAAGTTCAACTCGCACTTGGCCGTTTGTTTTTTAATTTTACGTATATTAATGTTTTAGGGTTGCCACCATAGTAAAAAAATCACTTACTATTTTTTACTTAAAATTGGCTATTACGATTTTGATGTAACTTAGTATAATATTATAAACTGTATTTGGCTTACAGTACGCTGTAGTCCGTTATTATAAGAAAAATCGTAATAATGTACCTACCATACTAATCCAGATTGTTTGTTACTTTTTCTCAAAAATAGCTCTAACTATTTTAATGAAACTTTGTAAATTATTGGGACTTAATAAGGCGTACAGCTTTGGGCACTTTATTATTCCAGGAAAAATCTAAGTTAGGTATCTCCTATAAAAATGTAAATTACGAGTATTTGTATTTTTTTTATCAAGTCAGTTTATTCTTTGCTACTAAGTAAGTGTAATGTTTATTGTTGAGTTGTGTAAGTCCGACTACGACAGACGGTGAAAGATACACGAGAAAGTATGCACAGCGAGCGTGGCTGTACAATTTACTTTAATATACAGGATGTTGGTAAAACCGAACACATTTTTCGAGGAGGGCTTATTCGTGAAATTTGTCTTGTAACTTTGCTGAATTCGTAAAAATATTAACTTTCCGTACAAATTAGGCTAATCAGCTGATCGATTAATATGAGAAATCCGTAAATTTTTGAAGTGAAACTTCTATATAGTATTAGGATTATTTCTGTCACGAAAAGGCGTTACGGTAGACAGAGAAAGGCTGACGGCGCGGCGGCGGTGGAGAGAGGGCACCGGCTGTATTCATAGATGAAAAGTTGGGATGGTGATACAAATTAGGCACTTAGCCTGGTTTACCCTTTCCACTTGTCCGTTTAAGTTTCACTTCGACTATGTGTCCCAGCACACATATCGATTTTTTATTCGTTTTCAGCAACGTTATAGAAAAAAGTTCTCCAATTTTATGAGTAACAAGCACCCCTTCAAAAATATGCTCTATTTTACCTAAACATCTAGTATACTCGTAATATGCCTAGCTAGGTACAAACAAATAAAATACCTTTCCATACAAAGTTGGCGAATGAGCTGATACATATACAGAATGAAAAAAATTGGTGTAGGACCCGTAACCTGATGGGGGTTCTACTCATCATACTGAACAACATTCCCCAAGGAACCCATAGTCAATTCTCAAAAAAAAATTTGGACCCTCCATACTAAAATGCACAAAATTGGTCAATCAGCTGATCGATTTGTATGAAAAGTAAAAAAAATTATTGCGAATTTAGCAAAGTCGTAGAACAAAAGTTGTTTAGTATGATGAGTAGAAGCCCCAGTTAGCGGGACCTACACCAGTTTTGTTTTGTTATGTATGTATATATATGTATGAGTTTAATTATTTTTTTGCGATTTCAGCAAAGTTGCAGAACAATAGTTGTATAGTTTTATGAGCCCTCCTAAATAGATTGTACTATTTTTTTACCTAACATCCTTTATAGGTAAAGACTCAAATAGCATAGGTTTTGCTGGTTTTGTCAATGTGTGTAAAGTGACACTACTTATTCATATTTTATAAGCAGTTTTTTTTCGTATGTAGTTAGTTTGCATTTTAGGATTATGTGTCATCACATCACCTTAGTTAGATTAAGTTGTTCTTGCTTTATAGTTGTTTTTCTCTTCTTATATAAACACAAAACTCACCATATACAGGTTGTTACAAAATTGGTATAGGTCCCGTTTATTGGAGTTTGTACTCATCATACTGAACAATTTTCCCCAAGAAACCCATAGTCAATTCTCAAAAAAAAAATTAACACAAAACTCACCATACACAGGGTGTAACGAAATTGATGTAGGTCCCGTTTATTGGGGTTTCCACTCATCATACCGAACAACTTTGCCCAAGAAACCCATAGTCAATTCTCAAATAAAAATTAACACAAAACTCACCATATACAGGTTGTAATTAAATTGGTGTAGGTCCCGTTATTTCAAGTTTCTACTCATCATACTGAACAACTTTCCTCGAGTAAACCACAGTCAATTCTCAAAAAAATTTGGACCCCCATACAAAAATGCACAAAATTGGTCGATCCGCTGATCGATTTGTATGAAGAGTTTTTTTGCGATTTCAGCAAAGTCTTGGAACAAAAGTTGTTCAGTATGATAAGTAAGCCCCAGTTAACAGGATCTACACCAATTTCGTTGCATTCTTTATATGGTAAGGTTTGTGTTAAAAAAAATTAAAATTGACTATGGGTTTCCTAGGGAGTGTTGTTCAGTATGATGAGTAGAAACCCCAATTAACGGGACCTACACCAATTTTGTTACAACCTGAATATGGTGAGTTTTGTGTATTTTTTTTTTTTGAGAATTGACTAGGGGTTCCTTGGGTAAAGTTGTTGAGTATGATGAGTAGAAACCTCAATAAACGGGACCTACACCAATTTTGTTACACTCTGTATATAATATCTGGTGAAATTAAGAAGTGATTGATTCAGAATATTATTTCATAAAGTTAGTAATAAAATAATAAGTCCTGCGGCACTCATGCCGGAACAGCGAAAGGCCGTCGGGAGAGTGCTCGATTTTTAACGAGCGTGTGAGCACCCTCGACCCTCACTCCACGACGATAGTACGTGACGACTGGCGGTGAGAGTACTGCACCGTTGTTGCTGGCAATTTCGAGCACGTTTCCTGCTCAGACTCCGAATGGAAAGCTACATTTTTGAAGTGAAAACTTCTTTTGGTGCGTTGAGCGATTTTTGGTAGGGGAAAATCTTATGTGCTTGCGTCGCCGATATGCTTGAAGTGAAAACAAGAAGAAATTTCTTTAGGCTCGCTGAGCGATTTTGGTAGGGGAAAAATGTTATGGGTTCATTATATGATGAAAACCATTGTTATTTCATAGCTTTAAGTTTTCACATCTGTCGGCAATTTAGACAATTTTTGTCATACACAACACTTATAAAATTTTAAAATCTTAATATATATATGTCGAGGGTGACTGGGTGATGGTTAGGTTATGGATGGCCTCGTGGTTCACTCCTTAACTATTTCGGTTGTAGGTGTCGAAATAACAATGCAGCTATATCACAGAGGTCCTTCTTCAATAGTCTTGATCATTTGGTAATCGAAATTGTACAGGATGCCTTGGATAACAATGGATGCAAACGCGGTGATCTCAGCGATGGCGTGACACGTCCATTTTTCTCACAGATCACCACTGCATGTGTTCTGCTCGACGCTCCGTCAAAAAGTGTCTGCTCCGAGACTGACGTCCAGCTAATCTGGCTTCTCCACAGATCTCATAAATTCTCAACTCAGTGTGGCAGCACAAACAGCCTTCCGTTAATACATCATCTTTGCTACCACAAACGATCGTCTCACGAGTCCAAGCGATCGTCACGCCACCACCGGTTTCACCCAGGTACTAATACCTGACGTTTGATCCAAACAAAGTGTAACTATGTAAACTTATCTCGAGCTGGTATTGGTCGCGTTTTCAATGACCCTCCGACACGGCCATCCTGCGAGTCACACGTCCTCGGGTGACTAACCTGAAAAAGAAAAGGGTAGCCAGTAGATTCCATTTCGTTCGGCCAATCCTGACCTTCATTAGGAAGGTCCACAGCTCAAGGAATAAAAGCAACGCTAATAATGTGAAGCTTTAATTCGAGACTACAATCATGGTGACAACACATTTTAACAGCCTCAAAAAAAACCAAAATAATTTCACTCTCGTAAACTAAATGAACCTCAGCATTAGCATCGTAACTCAAACAATCTCAAATCAGTTTAGGTCTCCAAGGTAAATCACAGCTGCAAGGCTTGAAACCTTACAACCATTTACAACTTTTAGGGGCACATAGAACGGAACATAATCATCATCGCAAATCACAAGCGACGGAACACCGGAACTAAACATCACCACATCCGGGTGGCGGGACACCACAAAGAATCATCATCACTAACGCCAAGCGACGGAATACCAATCAGTCATCACCAGTCCAGGTGACGGAACACCATCACCACCAATCTAGGCAGTGGAACACCATCATCACCAGTCCAGGCAATGGAACACCATCATCACCAATACAGGCAATGGAACACCATCATCACCAATACAGGCGACGGAATACCATCATCACCAATCTAGGCAATGGAACACCATCATCACCAATACAGGCAATGGAACACCATCATCACCAATACAGGCGACGGAATACCATCATCGCCAGTACAGGCGACGGAATACCATCAACAGTTTTAGCCGGCAAACGGGATACTTCTTTTTTACAAAAACACGAATGTACCTGCTACACATCATGACAGAACGAGTCTGACAAAACAAGCAGCAGCCAATTCATGCAAACATATAGCGCCATTCAGCACTCTTCATTTACCGCTGAAACATGTTGGAATACTTCAGTACTACACACAAAAATAAACGATAAAGAAAAAATTACAACTGTACACAATTGATTGAGTTACGATCTGTCAATACAATTAACATTGAAAGGTAGACGCCTCTGCACCAGATTCATCGTCAACATCCGGAGGCAAATAACCTTTGGACATACTACGTAAACGGTCATGGGCATACTTGTAACTTCGTCTCAAATTCAAAGCTTGTAATTTGTATCTGTCACCTTCTAAGACCTCTACGACCCTGAACGGCCCTCGGTATTTGGGATCTAACTTGGTTTGGTTACGCTCCTTATTTTGTATCACCACAACAGTCACCCATCTTGGCAACTCTGGGCCACCTCCATCCGGTGCCCAAACAAACAACAGTCACCCAACCTGGCGACTCTCAGACAACCTCTCAGGTGTCCGCCCAAAAACACAGTCACCCTACCTGGCGACTCTTGGACCACCTCCCTCCGGTGTCCAACCACACTATCGCTTCCATGCGGCGATCTCAAACATCACCTCTTTCTGGTCATTGCCAACATCACCTCCCCGGTGATACGCCTGCGAGCCAAACGCACGCCACACACAGTTGTGGCCGCACAGCAACGAGAAAATAACTCGGTGTTTTACGCCTACGTCTACGAATGGCTGAGGCTATTGGCATCCAGTTGCGAAAAAATGTTTACGTCTAAGGTTCAAAATACAAACTAGTGAACGTTAAAATCACGGTCAAGTACAAAAGTCCTTACTCTGCACTAGTAGATGGTCGAGGTTCAGTCTCTCCATCATCAATTCTGTCCAAGTCAAATATACTGTCACTATCGGGCATTTAACGTAGTCTGTCCTCAATAACTGACGGTATTTGATATCTAAAGTGGTAGGTAACGCTTCTCCATTTGTAACAACACAAAGTTAGGTAACTTGTGAAACTAAGCTTTTGTCTAGAAATCAGCCAGTGGCGCTGCCTCAGAGCAATACACCACCCATCTCTTCCCAAGGGCTCCACTAGAAGTGACTAAGTGACCAAAAAAAACTGAGGATGAGCAGCACCGTCCATCACGCCTATACTGTACCGCCAAACTAACCGCCAAGTGTAGCGTTTATTTTTTTTTTACAATTGGTAAAACCGCTCCAACATGGGGGAGGCCCATGTCTATTATCACATCAGCAGCAAGCTGATTAACAACTCCTGTAATAGGATGCGTTACTCTCCGTATTATCACTAGTATGTTGTCGTGCTTCACTTAGATAAAATTACAGCCTGTGTGTGTAATCGACAAACATGACATTTAGAGGTTAGGCTACTTTACTCGTACCTAGAAGCAACTCCAGGAGGCTGTACCTCGTAACTCGGTTAACCCAACAGTTTGGTTGCTGCCAAATGATCATCATGGAAGGACTTGTAACATTGAAATCTCATTACTATACTCTAAGGAAGTGAGCATATTTTAAAGGACACTTAACTAAGAGTACCAACGTTTAAACGTACTAAGATTCACCTGACCGTTGCCACGCGCCTAAAGCGTTTATGAACGTAAGTTCAAATACAAGGGGGCATTACGTAGATCGAATGACACGTGGACGTATTTGAACAGAGGTTAAAAAATCAGTCATTTCGATTTAATAGGTAAAGAATGCACCTGATGTAACCACTAGCTATGCCTGACGTGGTGAAATAGTGACCACATATGAAGTCAATCGATGTGCTAATCTATCAGAGGAAACAATTTCCGTTCAGGCATGTTGTCATTTTTTTTTTCACGGTTATCAACACTTGCGTTCTATGCTAACCTTTTTCTTTACCAGCATGATAAGGCCGTCAAAAAGGGAAAGCTTCGGGGCTTACGACATTCGCAGCCTCCAGCCCATGAATCCTGTATCATCATCACATCAGCCGTAAGACGTCCACCACTGCACTCCGCATACTACCCTGTTATTATTCTCTTTTTTTACAATTGGTAAACAAACTATTTTATTGGGGTCCCCGAAACTCATATACCTACATAGGGTCTATACGATAGCGGGGCATTAAGGATGCCCTCGACAAATTCATCACGAAAGCTACTAAAAATAGGCAACAACTTTGGCCTATGCTCAATGACAATATCAGTCCCAATACTACGAAATCTAATAAGGCTTTTTCACTCCATGTAAAGATGTCAGTCTCAATATTATGAAAGCTTAAAGGGGTTTCAATACTTTCAATTCTGGTTTAAGTTTGTTTAACCGAAACTCTAGTTAGCTAAATGAATCGTCATATTTACAATGAGTCCTCGTTCAAAATCTTCCGTTCAATCACGACGTTGTGTCACAAGTAAAAATCCGAAAGCATGTGAAAGAGTACTTTCCACTAGGCATCATTTTAGCTGCTAATGCAATCACTACTAGAAGGGTAAGGGACTAACTACTCTATTCGCATCCTTACCGACAGTAAAGCTGTTTTGTTATTGACAGACTCGTTTAAGAATACCGTCAATCATAGATTTAAAATATCTGAATCGATCATAATATCGTTCGTACTCGTCTGGCATAACAAGATATGACCATTCTGAACAATGCCCGTCAATATTACCCTCACTCGATATTTGTTCTGTACAGTAAACTTAAGAGTTGCCTACAAAAGTCAATAGTGCGTTAGTATTGAACACACTCCCGAAAGTCTATACACGAAACTTTCTTTAACGAGTGAACACTCAGTACCACCACAGATTAGGTAATAGTACTAGTACCACGTACGTACTACTTCCACTATCAAAACAAAAGGGGTACGACTCACCGGATTTTCGTAGCTCCGCGTACATCACGCACTTCGCTGAAGCTGCACGCGCCGCTTGCGTGGATCTCCGCTGCTGCCAGCACAGCCCACGCTGTCACCTCATTCCAATGGTCGTTCCGTAAGGGAGATATCGACAGTTGAGCGCCGTGCACGTGGATTAACTTCCGGTATATTCCGGTTGAATGCTGGCAATATGATTGCAGCAGATGTAGTCGATGGTGCTTGCATAACCTCAATCAATCGCAGCATGTTCTGGTTCTGTAGCACGAAGAATTGTTGCCAGTGGTTTTTATTTCGCTGCTCCATCATCAATTTTCACATTTTCCCGTCGTTGTCCACTTGTTGCGAGCGCAGGGAACTATCCAACTTCTGATGTCGAGGGTGACTGGGTGATGGTTAGGTTATGGATGGCCTCGTGGTTCACTCCTTAACTATTTCGGTTGTAGGTGTCGAAATAACAATGCAGCTATATCACAGAGGTCCTTCTTCAATAGTCTTGATCATTTGGTAATCGAAATTGTACAGGATGCCTTGGATAACAATGGATGCAAACGCGGTGATCTCAGCGATGGCGTGACACGTCCATTTTTCTCACAGATCACCACTACATGTGTTCTGCTCGACGCTCCGTCAAAAAGTGTCTGCTCCGAGACTGACGTCCAGCTAATCTGGCTTCTCCACAGATCTCATAAATTCTCAACTCAGTGTGGCAGCACAAACAGCCTTCCGTTAATACATCATCTTTGCTACCACAAACGATCGTCTCACGAGTCCAAGCGATCGTCACGCCACCACCGGTTTCACCCAGGTACTAATACCTGACGTTTGATCCAAACAAAGTGTAACTATGTAAACTTATCTCGAGCTGGTATTGGTCGCGTTTTCAATGACCCTCCGACATATAAATCTCGTATCACAATGTTTGTCCTCAATGGACTCCTAAACCACTTAACCGATTATAATAAAATTCGCACACCATGTGCAGTTCGATCCAACTTAGTGTAGTGTATGTAGGGTAGGGTAGGGTAGGGTAGTGTAGGGTAGTGTAGAGTAGTGTAGGGTATGTAGGGTAGGGTAGTGTAATGTAATGTAAGGCGGTACGAAGTTCGCCGGGACAGCTAGTATACCATATGTGGTGTATCTGGAAAAGTTCCTCCTGAAAATGGTACCTACCTATTATACTAAAAAAGTTTTAAAATATTTTTCCTTAAAATGCGCTAAGTTTATTTATCACTTAATTATTTTGTAGCAAATAGGGCGAATTAAAATAAGGTTGGCGAAATTGGGGTGAGTTGTTATAAGTCCCATAGTTTATAAGCTAAAAGAGGGAAAGCATCACTTTAGAGCTCAATATTTTATATATTAAGCTATTTTAATTAAAAAAAAGAGTATAAGAAACTTCAAATTTATTTTATGAGACCTATTCAAAGATACCCTACTCTCAAGGAGGTAAACTCAAAAATACCAGCCAAGTGCTAGTCAGACTCGCCCTTCGAGGGGGTACTCCGTATCACCACACCTCTCCACACAACTATGACAGTGATACCTATTTACATTACAAAGAAAAGATATTAACGCGAGCGACAGAAAAACGATATTTTTTCATTATCGACAACAGATTATCTAAAAAAATATGTTGTTAGAAAGCACTACATTTAAAAAGAACAATTTTATGAAATCCACGATCACATAACTAGAAGTAGCATCAAGAAAACGTGTGGTCCCCACGTTTTCTTGATGCTACTTCTAGTTATGTGAGGCACCACAGAAATCGGAAGAAGGCACCCGTACATTTTTTTTTACAAAAGGACTCTCGAGGTAGATGAGAGAAAAGTATCTCTTTGGAGCTCAATATTTTATAAATTATAATATTTTATTTAAAAAAACCGGCCAAGTGCGAGTTGGACTCGCAGTATGAGGGTTCCGTACCACCAAACCTCTCTACACAACTATGACAATCATACCTATTCACATGACAAACAAAAGAAACAAACGCAAGCAACATAAAAATACTACCAGCACTATCTAGTGGTATTTTAGTGAAGTATTTTCCGTAAGTGAACGTATTGTATTGAGTTTACCACTTTATTTTCAATTGATAAAATTATTATAAGTTTTCCTGTAATCTACAAGCAATGAACTATATTTTTCATATTTTTTTTCAAGATTTTAGGCTCAGTAGTTTCGGAGATTAGGGGATGCTAAATTTTTGGTCTTCTTTCATGAATAAAATCGAATCTATTCATTTTACGGTAATAATAAAATTATATTTGAGATCCTCATAATGAGCCCTTTCATTTAATACATGACACAGTAAGGTTTGCAAAACTTTTTTTTAGGTCCCAAATTTTTCCTCCGAAAATGACCCTTATTTAAAAACAATATTTATTTACTTTGCAAATCTGTATTTGGGTCATAGGATTACACCATCCTACCAAGTTTCACCTGATTTGGTCCAGTAGATTCTGAGAAAATTGGCTGTGACAGATGGACAGGCAGACCGAGTGATCCTGTAAGGGTTCGGTTTTTTAATGTTGTACGGAACCCTAAAAAAATTTAAGGAAACTTAAAATTTATTTTATGAGACATATTCAAAGATACTCTCAAGGGGGTAAAATCAAAAATACTAGCCAAGTGCCAGTCGGGCTCGCCTCTCCGAGAGGTCCGTGCTCCGTACCACCACACCTCTCCACACAACTATGACATTACAAACAAAAGACATTAACGCGAGCGACAGAAAAACGTTGTTTTTTCATTCACTTTAAACTCCGCGAGTGTGACTCACACTTGTTCAGTTTTATTTATTTGTTGCTATATTTTAGGATAAGAACTATAACCAGACCAAGTTTCACGCTTATATGTATTACCGTTTGTACGATAGAGCAAAAACAAAAAAAAACATTGGTATGTGGGAGCCCCTTAATGTTTTAAATGTATTATCTGTCTACTTATTACGATTCATAAAATACAGCCCGCTGACCAAGGGCTTGTGCACAAATCACGCGAGGTTTTTTCGGCTACTTTTTGAACCCCTCCTCCCCCCTGGTGATGTTTGGTGAGGTTCTTGGCTATCCCCCCCCCCCCTCACAACCTCACGTGTATTTTTTTTTATTTCACCTAATTTTAAGATTATTGTATAATAGCGGGCGGGGTCAAGCACGTCAAGGCCACGCGCGTCAAAATTTCGTAAGAGACTCGCTATTTTGAAGTGTTTAACAAGTGAAAATTGATTTTTAATGAAACCGTGAAAAATTATCTACTCATGTAGTAGATTTTTTCTCAGTTCGTTCACTGTAAATAAATACACGTGAGGTCTCCTTATAACCCCCCTCCTCCCTCCCCCAACGTGATCTGTCGTGATTTTTTCGTGCCACCCCCCACCCCCCTATCGAACCTCACGTGATTTGTGGACAAGCTCAAACAGACGTACAGACAGCCAGCGGAGACGTAGTAATGGGTTCCGCTGGTCACGCTTTGGGTGTACGGAATACTAAAAACAAATTTTTGCCCCATTGCGTTGGGGAATCTTGGTAAGCCCGCTTTCATCTTCGGCAATATCGTCACTTACCACCAGGTGAGATGTTGTCAAGGGTTTACCAATTGTGAATAAAAAAAAAAAGACCCCACTTAACTTTTCACTTTTTCTAATTTTTTTTGCTCAAGCGCCAATAGAAAAACACACTGAAAAAAGACAGCAGAGGCTTAGTAATTAATATACTCATATAATAGAGTTTACGTAAGAGAGGCACAATGAAACAATAAACTGGGTTAGTAAGCTGGTTACTAAAATTCATTACAGTAGTTGTAATAGTGGCAGAGAAAATACTCAACCGTTTGTTTGTCCATCCGTACGTCACAGTACGGATGGACAGACAAACGGATGAATATGAGGAAATTACAAGCGTTCCGTTTTTTTCCATTCTCACTCTAGAATCCTAAAAAATTATCTGTGCCGAAATATATAAACATGCTAATTGTGCCATAGCAAATAAACGACTCGTTTACTTACAGCGCTGTTTTTCTGCATTTAAATCTATAGCTATCTAGCAGTCTTCTGGTGCGATTTAGATTCTGTGAAATTGGATGGTGACAGCGAGATTGAACCAATCGCAGTGTGTTAGAACTCCTGAAACTGAACTCGACAGCAAAACTTGTGAGTCAGATACACATAGGGTGTGATTTTGGTCAACATCAACAACGCCCGACTCAGGAGTTTTAAAATATACACGATACTGATGGCAACTAATATTTTAAAATTTATGTATTTTACCGAATATCTTCTTTAATATATAAAAAAAATTGCTTCCGTGTGTTTGTGTTCGTAAAATTCAAAATGTGATTGTTATGCACACGCCCCGGTAAGGTTTATAACAAAAAAAGCCCCGCTTCCTCTCGATATCCACGCGGGCGAAGCCGCGAGCATCAGTTAGTTGGATAGAAAAGCACTGTTCACGACGCCGTTCGAGACTCGCAGGCCTAATCAAAGACTCGTGCTGGGCCCATAGAATTATTTCGTGTTTTAGGCCCACAGGTGGGTCATGAACTTGGTTACAATACGCAGCGCTGGGGGTTCAGTGTTTAAGGCAATTAAACGAATACAAATCAAGCCTAGGTTCCGGAAATGGAGACACAAGCTAGGCTTGCTAACGCAGGGAACACAAAACAGCTGTTACCCTGGGAACATAAAGTCACCGTTACCCAGGGCACACAGCATTACCTAACTAGCGTTACTTGCGCTTCTAAGCACTGAATGGTATGTTTATATCTAATGGCAACCCCAGTGAGCTGATACTAACACAATTTCTACAAATAAATTAAATATTCAATACGGAACCCTAAATTATTAACGAAATAAAAAGATTGATTCGTAACTGGCGCGGGTGCCGGCTGCAACGCGCCGAGCTACCGCACTCCCACGCTCTCCCCCACACTCCCCGCCACTTAATCGCTGCCAGCAGGCCGACGGATATTTACACCATCATCATCATCATATCAGCTGAAGGACGTCCACTGCTGGACATAGGCCTCCCCTAAGGATTTCCACGACGACCGGTTCTGCGCTGCCCGCATCCAGCGGCTTCCCGCGACCTTCACCAGGTGGGAGGCCTGCCTACGCTACGTTTTCCGGTGCGCGGTCACCACTCGAGAACTTTACTACCCCAACGGCCATCTGTTCTACGGGCTATGTGCCCCACCCACTGCCACTTAAGTTTAGCAATACTGAAAGCTATGTCGGTTACTTTGGTTCTCCTACGGATCTCCTCGTTTCTGATTCGATCACGCAGAGAAACTCCGAGCATAGCACGCTCCATTGCCCTTTGGGTGACCTTGAGCCTTCATTAAATATTTACACCACAGATGTCGCTCCGACAAATTGAGGTAGGAGGCGTGACAGACGCGTCAGCTTTTGTACAACGAGACATGTTGCTGTCATTCGTAAATGATTGTACTGGGCTGAGGCTGAGCTCCGTTTTGTTTTGGTGACAAAATGTTCAGATGTGCAATAATTAGCTGCAAAAAATGCAAGCGGCAAAGTAAATTTAAAAAATTTAATAATTGGTTTATTGTTATTTAGTGCAAGGGTATATTGTCGATATTTTGAACGAAATTTATTTTATATTATAAAGACATATCGATTTTAAAAGCATTCGGCCCAGTAACTAAAAATTCCCTGCAGCTGGAGGTAGAAGCATCACACCATAAATATAAAATATGCGTGAATCGAACTTGCAGTGATAGACTTACTATCTAATTGATCATCATCAGACCCTCAAGCGCCACCATGAACGCAAACAATGCGTGAAAATTTTAAGTTGCAAGTTATAACCATTACTGGGATCCAGTATATTTCACTCTGATAAAATACTTACTCTTACTTATCAGACCCTCAAACTTGAGGGGACAGAAGAGCCACCATAAATCTAAATGGTTGTAATCTTATAAAGTACAAAAAAAGTCTTGTTTTTATAGGATGGCGACACAAATGGTTGCTGATGCACCGAAACCGCCTCCGTGGCGTAATGGTTATTCCATTCGCTCCACACCAGGAGGTCGCGGGTTCGATTCCCGGTGGGGTCAACTTGTAAGACTCGGTTTGGTTGGTGGTAGGGCATTTTTTAGCCCGCCTGGCTAGCTACCACACACCACGCTACATCTTATCTAAGTCTTGCCGCCAAACATCAGTGTTAACAACATTGATGTGTTCCGGTTTGAAGATAAGATAGCCAGTTGTCCATTGCGTTGGGGAATCTTGGTAAGCCCACTTCCATCTTCGGCATCATCGTCACTTACCATCAGGTGAGATGATACCAAGGGCTTACCAATAGTAAATAAAAAATAATAAGGAAAAAAAGTGCGACGAAATTGGATTAAAATTGTTATTAAAGTTGATAATAGGATAATTTATAGTCATTCTCAGGGTTAACAGCGTCTAGTAGTACTAATATATATACTGTGGTCTAGTGCTAAGCGGTCCATGTCTGGTGAACACGGTGTACACCAATTTTCGGTGAATACCAATATCACTTACTGAGCTTAACAAAAATAACAATAGAAAATAAAATGCGATCTCGATTTTTTTAGATAAAAAAACTTTTTTGTGTTAAAATAAAATTTAAAATGATTTGTGTTTTTTTTTATTACATCTGAAATCTCTGCTCGTTTGTAAATTATTTCTATTTAAAGCAACACTCGTCTTTCTCTTACCGGTTTGGCGGGCAGCTGACGATCTCCATGAACGGCTGAATGGATTTCTATCAAACTTCGTTAAGAAGTTATTGATTGATTGATTGATTGAAAACACTTTATTGCACAACATAAGAGAAGAAAAAAAAAGATACAATGATTAAGGAAGTTGTACATATAGGCGGTCTTATCGCTAACAAGCGATCTTTTCCAGACGTAACCAAAGAAGTTAGTTTTTTTTATTCCTAGCTTTAAAAAGCAAACATAAAAATATAATCACAGTAAAAAGGAAACCCCTGACGGGTTTTTTTTTGCACAGAAGTCGAAGAATATTTAAATATTATTAATGTAGTAGATACCAAAAACTGTTGTGGTTTTTTTTCAATTTATAAGCTTGATTGGCGTTAAAAAATCGCTTTGAAATCGGTCCACTCGTTTAGCAGCTACAATAATATGTTCGTATACACAGCCATGCAGGCAAATAGACCATATGCTTCTAACTTATCCCTCTTTTTTGCGTTCGCGGGTTACAAATGGTTTGAGACTTTTATATTATTTATGACGTTAGATAAAGTAGATAATATTTTTAAGGGAGCGTCTACTCATAAAACTGAATAACTTTTGTTTTACAACTTTCTCGACAAAAATTTGGACTTCTCATACAAATTTGGCGAGTCAGGTTGTCAATATTCATAAGTGCTAGCTTTGGTTACGTCAAAGTAACCAAAAGTATTAGTACTGGTTACGTAAAGTATTAAAACATAGTAGCTTAATAAAAATAACCAAGTAGGTACCTAACATAATAAATAATGTACAATTTAAACAATTCTCGAAAAACCTTAAAGCTTTTTGGTACAACCTTTTATTTGAAAAGAGTTTTTATGTTAAAAAAGCCAAATGCTCATAAGAATATAATAAATACACGGTTCCAGATTCAAAAAATTATGTGTTCCATACGATAGGGATGACGAATGCTAGTCAGCTGAGTTACTTTTTATCATCTGTCAAAATCGAAATTTTGTTCTAAAAATGTTTGAAATACCTAGGTGTGATTTAAGTACTCATTTTGTGATTTTTGTGAGGCAATTTAGTGAGCAAGAGTTCATAATTTATTTCTGATGCTGTCGTCATCCCTATTGTATTGAAAATAAAAGACGATTCTGGGAGGGACCTTGATTCCAACTCCTCAAGTTCATCATCAGATCAACTTTAAAATACCAAAAGGGTCTATTGTCATTGGGAATACGGCTTCATTTAAAATTTTAGCTCAATCGGATCCCTGGAAGACGCTCTAAAAGTGACCGCAAGATTTGAACTAAACAAACACGCATACATACATACATACAAACATTCTATTAAAATAATGAAAATGGATACCATCTTTCTCCAATCTAGTTGACTTTTTGCTCTAACCCAGGGGCAAGGAGCGAAGTTTTATCTGGCGCTTTGCCGGCCTATACCGCGGCACGCTCGCTTCGCTTGCGCGGCTTGCACGTTGTCTATCATATCAAACCTAACAGCTATTTTTTTGTAATTGCATAAAACTTGTAGATCACAAGTTGTCAGATTTCAGCAAACTTGTAGAACAAAAGTTGCCAGATTTCAGCAAACTTTGTAAAACAAAAGTTGTCAGATTGTAGCAAAGTTGTAGACCAAAAGTCGTAAGTTTTCAGCAAATTTGTAGAACAAAAGTTGTTAGATTGTAATAAATTGGTAGACCAAAAATCGTCAGATTTCAGCAAACTTGTTAAACAAAAGTTCTCAGTTTTTAGCAAACTTGTTAAATTTCAACAAACTTGTAGAACAAAAGTTGTCTGTTTCAGTAGAAAATTCGTTCTATTTTACCTTACACTTTTGCTCGGGAAACTGAACATTTTTCCCCACAAGGAACAAATTTTTAAGATCGAACTTTTATACAAAATTGGCAAATTTAATGAAGTGTCCAAATTTTTTTATTGCCTTGTTCTGTTTTCTTGGGGGAAAGTGATTCAGTTCAACGAGAACAAGCACTAACAGATACTTTTTGTGCAATCTTTGGTGACTTTTGCATAAAATTGCGCACATTGCAAAAACTCGTGGTAGGGGCCTAGGATCTGATCGAAGTTTCTTAAAAAAACATCACTGAAGAATAAATCCTTTGAGCAGCGAGAAAAAGACGAGGTTCCTCTTATAAAAGCATTACCTGGGATAAATTATTTGCATCGGAAAAGGATCATATTATGCTTAAATATTCTTTCTAGTATTCTTGTAAACACGTATTTACCAAACTATGTGAAGGAATATGTAGGTAGGTAGGTAAGTACCTATTTAATTTCAAGAGGCCATGCAATATTTACATTGAGTTCACATCGTAATAATATTGTAAATAATAAAAAATAAAAACATTTTTAAAGAAATATGAAGAAAATAAATTAGCTATATAAGGCTAATAAGATAAGGCAAGGTACCCATATCATGTGATCGATTTTTGTCCATTTTTGACCCCCCTCGTCCCTTCAGTGACCACCTGCAGTATCTATCAAACCCTAACCCTCCTTCTCCTTCATGTTGTATAATAAAAAGTACCCTGGCGACCGAGCTTTGCTCGGTGTTGAGACCTACCTATCTAAATCGATTTTTCGCCCCCAAAAATCCTTGTATACAAATTTTCAAGCAAATCGTTTGAGCCGTTTGGTTCAAACGATTTGTTCATTCAAATTCATGCATATATGCATTTAGTATATCAGTCGAAAAACGTCCACTGTTGGACAAAGGCGGCAAGCCTACGATTAAGGATTTCCACGAGGACCGGTCCTGCGCCGCCCGCATCCTAACGGTGACCAATGGAACACTATTACTAAGCCTCCTCTATCCCTATGCCCTTCCGTTTGTCTATCAGTCAGCGGGCTGTATTTCATGAACCGTAATAAATAGACGGTTGAAATATTCAAAGTACTTATGTTTTTTTATTGCCACTTACAACAAATGTAAAAAAAAGAAACATTAATAAAAATAGGTGGTTCCCATACAAAAAAATGTGTTTTTATAGGTATTTTTGTTTTACTTTATTGTAAAAACGATAATACATACAAGCGTAAAACTTAGTGTGATTATAGTACTAATTTTGAAGTAAAAAAAAACAAATACCCAATAAAAATCAGCCTAGTAAGGAATACTCGCGCTAAGGAGTGCAAACTGAATTTAAAAAAACATTTTGCGTAGAAATTATTTTTTTGTAATATGAATAGGTATCAATGTCAGTTGTTTGGAGAAGTGTGGTGGTACGGAACCCTCGGGACGCGAGTCCGACTCGACTCGTTTTTTTTAAGTCATTTAAAAACAGAACATTTGCCGGATATGTTTCAAAGTCAGATTCTAAAGGCCCACCAACTTGATTTCGTACAAACAGTTCAACACCTTCGATCAATGGTCAATTTATGTACATGTGTATATCGCAGCCTTATTGCACAATTATCCGTTTCACAAAACGCTGCGCCGGATTGGAAAATGTCGCAGTTTTATAATGCGACTACCGCATGTTCAGCCGGATTTTAATTTGGCTAAAATAAAGTACGCCGCATTGTACGAGCACTTTGCGTTCGTCAAAGCGGCTTAGTAACGTGGCACCCACAACAAACTAATAGGAACCAAAATCTTTTCCTCCGAATGTTGAGACTTTTTGGACTTCCGACGTTATCTTTCCCTCCGAATGTTGAGACTTTTTGGACTTCCAACGTTCCAAACGACAATCAACAGTATAAATTTTAAAATCCATTCATCATACCAACGCCTTTTAAGGCCTTTATGAAATTGTAAATAAAGGATTAATAAAGTGGCGAAAGACGTGTCGAAGCACGAGAAAAGTAGGTTCCCCTAGTCTTTAAAGAAAATAAATGTATTACAAAGTATTTTTGCATTTGGTATTAAACGTTTGAAGCGTAGCGAAGGCAGGCCTCCCACGCGGTGGACCGACGACCTGGTGAAGATCACGGGAAGCCGCTGGATGCGGGCAGTGCAGGTCCGGTCGTCGTGGAAATCCTTGGGGGAGGCCTTTGTTGGCCTTTTTTGACTGATATGATGATGATGATTATGTTGTAGCTTAGCAACAGTGGTGTTGATAGTCATGTCACTTAACTAAACGGAAAATATAAACTTTTATTCTAGCTTTACTGACATCGTACAAAAATGTTGAACTTCAAATACAAATTTGACCACGTTAATTTGAGTACCATTAAATTAATGGTGTCTAGGTGTCCCGATTTGACATACATATATATTTTTATTGTGAATGCAGCTTAACTATCCTGCGCGCTATAACTATTTTTGTATGAAATTTTATTTAGGAACGCATAGTTCCGCTGCCACGTAGGGGTCCTTGCACACGGTGTATTTTTGACGTACCGACGACACACAGACAAAGCACGTTAACGAACTTTAAACGAAATTCTAACGCAGACAGTAAACCTTTGCACACATTCAAAAATTTTATGGCAACGGTAAACGCAATTTCAATTCAATATATTTATTCAAAATATGTGCAAATTACACTCTTTCTGATGGTCATAAAATAATAACAACAATGTAATTTGTGAAGAATCAAGAAATACAATAATTAGTTAATAACGTCAAAATTAAATCCTTGATATAAACCAGATTATGTCATTAGAACATGAAAACAATATGACACGTAAAGTTATACATAAAAATCATTGAATGCCTTTAACAATTGTATTGATACAAATGCGCCGATACGACTATACAGACGCGCTGTATTAACGCGATTACAGACGAGCTTTGAAATTGCGTAAACACGATACAGACGAGCTCTGAACGCGCTCTTATGCGCGTATGTATCGCTGTGTACGCGCGTTTGAAGCCAATAATCTTATTTTTGGTCATCTATTGCGTTCGTGAAACGCACGTTGTCAGCGTGTAAAAAATACGCCGTGTGCAAGGGACTGTAGTGCAGCGAGTGCCTTATATCTCGTACAATTCCATACAAAGAATATTTGGTCATATCATGTTGCGTCTACGGTCTGAATTTAAACCCCATACCCCCACGTAATATATATACTTTGCCTTCGCGGTGGAGCGGCGTCAGTGACGGTAGCCGGGCGACTGCAGACAACAAACGAAAATTGATTAGCTGTCAGATGGAACCACCATGTCCCTAGATAACCAACTTGTGGCAATAAAGTCAGCGTTTACCTCTTCTAGCAAAACAAGTTCTTTACCTCTCTGAGTTTAATCCGAGCTTTTTTTTCGAGTAACGACCAAAGTAACCGTCCAAAATTAAACTTCGAGATTTTGATGTAATTGGGTATGCTAAATTTTTTATAAGCCATGAAAATAAAAAAACCATTTCGAGATATTTTTATTTAAAGCCATATTTTTTCATTTTCCACTCGAAAAAGTAAAAGATTGCGTAAAAAAATCGGAAAAGGACAATAACCTTCATTTGACCCCTATGACGTCACGAGTTTACAATAAAACCTTATTTCACCACTGAACGGAACGTGCACTCTTACTTGTCATATCAATTACGGACCTTGCATTTGAGGACGAGCTTTCGTCGAGCACTGAAAAAGGCACTATTTATTTATCATCCACCAAAAACTACGTTTGAAACAATCAAATATTATTAGAACGTCATTCAAATTAAATACTTAAATGGGTAAGATATTCATTAGAGGTCCAATTTTTATTGTGGTTCTAAAAAACATTTAAACTCTGAAGGCCTTGTCCATACATAGATTATGATGTTTGATGACAAGTAAATTTTGACTTTGACGTTTCGTTGTTGGCTTTGTGATAGTTTCGTTTCGGAAAAGGCAAAGGTTACTAAGACCATACAGCCAGGTCTGACGTATTTAGGCTTCCTTAGCTGTTGGATTTGTAATGCTAGTGCCGGTGCAATGAAAAAACAACAAAATAAAACTACGAATGCGTCTACCACAAATCCCGCCAAAAAACCTTTGGGAATGATTGACTTGAGTGACTTGACAGTTGACGTCAAGGCCTATTCATTTCATCGTCATAGAAACAGGGCTGTTCGTTTCATAGTAATGTGAACCGATGACGTCATCAAGGTTTCAAAATTTAAAAAAATATTTAAAAATATCTAGAGGCTTAAAAAATGAAATATTCAAATTAGTTTTTCAAAATGGTCTAAACCATCAGAAAAAAAATTAAAAAAAATACATATTTTTTTTTTAGCATACCCAATTGTAGTGTTTGTTTTTATCAAAATCTCGAAGATTTCAAGTTTTCAAGATGTTTATTCAAAAATAAATGTAAATTACACTCTTTTTGATAGCCATTAAATAGTTTTAAAAAAATTAACACACTTGCTCATAAAGTGGCTCTAATTTCACCGCAATTAGGCACATACCTATGTGATTTTTTCATTGCTATTATTCACAAGTGAGTTATAGAATATTTTTTTTATTGGTTGAGTTGCTTTGTTCCTAAAAAAGTTTCGATAATAAAAGGATCGTGTTCAATAGTACAAATAAATTAATGTACCTATTGCTTACTCATTTCATGCAACATCGTATTTAAATAGATAATTTCAACTGCACTGGGCCCGCGTGGTCGACTAAGGCCCGGTCGCCCTAATTCAGGATAGGCTCGAACCCCTCGGTGGGGACGTATATGAGCTGATACGACGAGTCTTTTAAAACTCATGTCATTTCAGCTCATATACGTCCCCACCGAGGGGCTCGAGCCTACCCTGAATTAGGGCGATCGGGCCTTAGTCGACCACGCGGGCCCAGTGCGGGTTGGTCGACTTCACACACGACCTTCGAGTTTCTTCGCAGGAGTGTGTAGGTTTCCTCACGATGTTTTCCTTCACCGTTAAAGCAATCGGTGAGTATATGTACGTAAGTATCGAAAAACTCATTGGTACTTTGGCCGTCCGGATTTCAACCCGGCACCTCTGGTTAAGTGGACCGAGTCGTTACCGGTTGAGCCAGCGACGCTTTTCTTTTAAAACTAAAAAGTAATGTTGTATGCTTTAACTAGGATAAGGCAAAAAAAATAAAGGTAATTTGTCTAGTGAATAGTTTAAAACTTGAATATTTATCTAATACTTTACAACCAAAAGTATTTTTTAGGAATATAATAATAGGCTGCGAATTTTTTTTTTTACAATTTACCAATGTGCATTAGTATAAGGTTAAAATTTGGTTTATTCTGTTAGAAAATAATTTTCGAAAAACCTTAAAGCTTTTATGAACTTACAAGTTTTTATTTGAAATGAGTTTTATGCTCAAAAAGCCAAATTAATATAAAAAAAACATTTTGTAATTCCTACAATTTTATTGAAAAATAAAAGACGATTCCGGGATCTTGATTCCACCTCCAAAGTTCATCAGATCAACTTCAAAATAACAAAAGGATCTATTATCACCGGGAATACAGCTTCATTCCAAATTTCAGCTTATTCGGGCCCCTGGAAGTCACTTGAAAATCGATCGCAAGAACTAAACAAACATACATACTGCAGCATAATTTATTTTAATGGGTTAAATAATATAACAAGATGCTACATGAAACGTAGAATTTTTACTCCGTGCCTAAATATGAGTTTCGGGAAGAAAATAAATTTTGGTGTAATATGGAATACTTTGAATTTTTAATAGATATAAAGGTAAACAATATAAAACTTTTCACATGCTGAAAATTACTTAAATTTACAAATATTTAAAAAAACAAACAAATTACCCAGTTTTAAATAGATAGCCAGTTTGGCAACGATCGTTGCTTCCCCATAATTTAAATATTGCCTATAATATTCAAACGTTCAAAATTTTAAATTTATAAAATTTTCCTGAAATACCCTTACTTTGTTTATATTATTAAAAGTTACGTGATTTTTTAAGAAATAAAATTTGTGTCCACTTTCCTTTAGCTGAATGTCCGGAGAAAAACAGTACCGCGATGAGCCAGGTGGTGGATAAGAGAGCTCCCCCTCACTGTCTTTGGGCGTACTCTCGGTGGAGCAGCGTAACTGATGGCCAGCTGGCGGAGGATACGGCTCTGTTCCCGGTGTAGCCAAGTAAAGTAGCTGGTTGGGTTTTAAAGCTCGAGGGCGGCGGGTAGGGCCCTAATACGAAAAAAAGTAAAACTTGTTCGCAGCAGAACCAAAAACATATACAAAGCGGAATTCTTACACAAAACGCTTACCTCAGATAAAACTTGAGAGCCTCACTATGATACACAATAATTTAAATATTTATAATACGAAAAAGTATAAAATACGACAACACATCGTCATCTATTTTTCTCTGTCTTGTCAAAAGCTCGCAATCATTTTCAAATTCTATTTTCATAGACGAACAAGATCAAAAGAGAATTTAATTATGAAACGCAAGAAAGAAGATCGGCTTGAATCGATACTTTGCGTTTCAATACATACAAAGAGTGCAAGTTAAAAAAATGTTTTAAAATAAACAAGGAATGCAAGAAGTGACATGTCTGAAGTGGATGATGAACAAACTATATATTTTCGTCTCTTGTTAGTTATTTGGGGGTTGTAAGTAAGTGCTTTGTGTTGTTCTAAAACTATGCCGATTGTAAAAAGTTGTCGAACAGTTAATATATTGCAAGAGTCATACAGCGGAAAAAGGAACAGTCGGAAAAAAAGGAAGGATTTTTCTAAATTCAAGCCCCAAGCGGGTAAAATAAGGGATACAATTTTGTATGATACTTTTTATTCCTTGGACATATTTGCATAAAATTTCGTGTGAATTGAGTACGGCATAAATAACGAGTTATGTATTTCAGCGTTTTCTAAAATTCAACCCCCAAGAGGGTTAAAAAAGGCAATGAAACACACAGGCCAAATCTTTTGGGCTAGAAACTTAAAATTTCGCACACGTTTTCCTCGTATGACAAAGGCATCCACCAAGGAAGATTTTTTGTAAATTCAAACCCCAAGGGGGTGAAATATGGGATACAAATTTGTATGAAACTTTTTATTATTTGGACATATTTACATGAAATTTACGGCAACAACAATGAGTAACGTATTTTAGCGTTATGAAATGAAATGATAATTTATTTGCATCAAACATGGTAGTAGGATGTTTAATATAATTTTAGTGCAATCATGTTTCGCCTGTGCAAGGCATGCAAATGTTTATCATAGATTATAATTATTTTGTCACGTAAACTTTAGAAATTCAAATGTTAACAAGTTTATTTTTGTCACAGTGGTATTCATTAACGCTATAATATTTTTTTGTCATTAAGCCATTTTAACAATTGTCTTAAAGGTTTTAGATTCAAGCTTTAGTAGTTCAATCGGTAAGTTATTATATATTCGAACGCTCATACACACACAATTTCGGCTATACATTTCAGTCAATAGGATTTCGTTAAAAACTAGCCTGTATGAATCTCTAAGGGTTCTTGTGATTTGTCACTGGCTTTTTTAAATAATTGCAGATGTTGCTTCACAAACAGACAGAGCAAATATATATAGCGTAAGTAGTGGCAACAGACCAAGCTCCTTAAATAGTGGCTTGCAGGAGTCTCGTGATGACTTGCCAGCTATAGCTCTTACACATTTTTTATGTGCTATAAAGGCTCTTTTCTAGTGGGTCCCATTTCCCCATATAATAAGACCGTATCGAAGCACCGAAGCTACACATGCATAATAGGCAGACAAAACAGTGGGCATGTTTGTTAGACTTTTTAGGCGCTTTAGGACGTACACAAATCTGTTGAGTCTCTCACTAACATTCTCATGTTGTGGTTTCCAGTTTAGTTGGTTGTAAATTTTGAGGCCTAAGAATTTCGTGTTATTCATCTCATAAATTTTTATGCTTCCATGTTTTATTTCTAATTTACGAAACCTATTGTTGTTAAAATTAATGTAGTTTGTCTTTGAAATATTAATCTGTAAGTTTTTCATGTTCAGCCATTTTATTATAACATTAATAGTATTATGTTATCTAAAATTCAACCCCTAAGATGGTAAAATAGGGGATTAAAATTTTTAAATAAACGCACAGGCCAAACCTTTAGGGCTAGATACTTAAAATTTTGCACACGTATTCTATTCACTCTCAAAGATAGTCATAAAAACGATGTCCACGCGGGCGAAGCCGCGGGTAAAAGTTAGTTAGTGATATATATTTAGTACTATTTGCCTTTAAACTCCGAGTAGGATTCCAACTCGGCTGGGCAGCGTTCGGGAAGCTTCGCAATATCTTCACGTCCCAAATACCGCAGTGTCTCAAGACTAAGGTCTTTGACCAGTGTGTGTAGTCACTGGTGACTTACGGAACTGAAACATGGTCGCTTACTATTGGGCCTCATAGAAGGCTCAAGGTCACTTAAAGGGCAATGGAGCTTGCTATGCTCGGAGTTTCTCTGCGTGATCGAATCAGAAACGAGGAGATCCGCAGAAGAACCAAAGTAACCGACATAGCTCACAGAATCGCTAAACTGAAGTGGCAGTGGGCAGGGCACATAGCTCGTAGAACGGATGGCCGATGGGATAGTTAAGTTCTCGAGTGGCGGACGCACACCGGAAAACGTAGCGTAGGCAGGCCTCCCACGCGGTGGACCGGAGACCTGGTGAAGATCGCGGAAAGCCGCTGGATGCGGGCAGCGCAGGACCGGTCGTCGTGGAAATCCTTGGTTTTGGCCTTTGTTAAGCAGTGGACGTTTTTCGGCTGATATGATGATGACGATGATGATGACGATATACTCTTATTTCTTTTTCTAAATTCCTAGTAAGAAATTAGTTTGCTCCGGGGCGTAGGCCGTAGTGTACGTAGCCAACCTCCATGCTACGAACTACGACGGTGCCGCGTAGTAAATTAGCGAAAGGCGATATTATAAGTTCGAAAGTTGAACAATAACATCCCATAAATTCGTTTATTCCTATCTGCCCCCTTCGGAGCTTGCCACCGGGGTGGCGGTTGGCACTAATTAGGTGACGTTCACCACCACCGTTTATTCCCATCTGCCCCCTTCGGAGCTTGCCACCAGGGTGGCGGTTGGCACTAAATTTGGTGCGTTTATTCCCATCTGCCCCCTTCGGAGCTTGTCACCGGGGTGGCGGTTTGCACTAATTAGATGACGTTCAGCACCACCGTTTATTCCCATCTGCCCCCTTCGGAGCTTGCCACCGGGGTAGGTACCTCGATGTTGTCATTTGTAGGTATACAAAATTTAAAACGCTCAAAAAGTTATCTTTCCTGGCCCCACAGCTTCAGGAGCATTTATCTAAAGAGCCATAATAGCGGACTCTTTAGCGAGCGACCGTTTTATTTTAATTCCCACAACATCAATCGTGGAGCTCGCAATGGAATTGTGTAAGAACATTTTTTATTTATTAAAGTAAGTAGATTCTTTCATATTCAGTATCTATAAGATAAGCATTATACACATTAAATTACTAACACACCAACGAATTATAAATAGAATTATGTCTTACCCGAAATGGGTCTTTCAAGACAGTATCAGTTTCTGTTATATATAAGATTATTTTAACATACAAGTGTTTTTGTTAGGTTTAGTTTTAATTCATCCATTTCTCATGCGCTAGCACTTAACAACTAATATGTCACAATTTGAATAAAGTGTGACATATGATTCTAAAATCCGAATTCTCTTCAATCTTCAATATTTTCACTACTACTTGGCTATAAATAACTAAAACACTTGTTTGTAAAAATAATGTCATCATCATAATACAAGATATACAAGAGTATAATACAAGAGTTTTAGTTATTTATATCCAAGTTGTAGTAAAAATATCGAATATTGAAGAGAATTCGGAGTTTTGAATCATATGTCACACTTTATTCAAATTGTGACACAAAAGTTGTTATGTGCTAGCGCATGAGAAATAGATGAAATAGATCGAAAGGAAGAAGGTAGGTAGAGGTAGAAGGAATTACAGCGTTGCCACGTTACAAAGTAAGTACTCGGCTAGAGCAGCTACCTTCTGTCTGGGAGGTCATTGTTTGAACCATATGTCGCACTGTATTCAAATTGTGACACATAAGTTGTTATGTGCTAGCGCATGAGAACTTTAGGTCTTTTATTTTATCCTACATTTCTACAATCATCATTAAACGTTAATCTGTGAGCACGTACGTTTTTTAACTCACGCCCTACTTCACCATACCTACGTCATGCCACAACGAAGTACGAGTATTATCCGGTTGCAACATTCTTACCTAGTTACATAAATTATTCAAAAACAACTCATCACAGTGACTCAGTCGTCACTGAATCACGTGACTTTATCAACAAATTGTGGTTTTTATTCAAGGTCATTTTATAAAATGCTTGCAACGATGTGTTTGAGGTAGGTAGGTAGCTGTCTCGTTTAGGTAAATTCTTACCGATATACTCAATCCTTACTAATATTATAAGTCTGGGTCGACCAAGGTATCGCTGGAAAGATGAAGTCAACAAAGACTTCAAAGAGTTGGGAGTGCCGGAATGGTCAAACTTGGCACATAATAGGATAGAGTGGCGCAATTTAATGTCGGAGGCCAAGATCCACTTAGGGTCGCTGAGCCAGCGAAGTAAGTAAGTAATACTATAAATGTGAAAATGAAAGTGTTACCATTTCACGCTTCAACACCTCAACCAATCTTGACGAAAATTGGTATGCACGTAGCCAATGTCACGAAGAAGAACATAGGCTATTTTTATCCCGTGAAAAATCTTTTGGTTGATTTCTTTAACACTGCAACGGAGCAACGGATTGTTGTGATTTTCTGCACAGAGATAGTTGAGGGGTTGGAAATTATAAAGCTACTAATGATAAAAGCATATTCCGACATAGTTCCCTTAGAATCTGGGTCTTGCGAACGTCTCAACATAATAAGGGCAATAAGGTCTTAATAAGGGCATTGTCTTGATTTTTTGCACAGACGTGATTGAGGGGGAAGGAAGTGACATAGCATAGCTCTACATAATTCTCGAGGGATCTGGAGAAAACTCGTTTCCAGCTCACGCACCATGTACCCTCAAAGACAGTCATAGAAACTATGTCTACGCGGGCGAAGCCACAGGCAAAATCTAGTACAAAATTTATAATTATGTCAAGAGGTACCGCTGCTGTTTATATACTAGTTAACAACGATGATACCTAAATTAATTATTTTCCCTCTCAGATCAAAATAAAAATAAAGTATTGTAAGCGCTTTAAAAACGGGGTAGGTATAAAAAAAACTCTGCTCCAATCACGACGGAGCAGAGTTTTGCTTACAGTTACACGTTGGCAGTCTTACCGTCAACATGCCGAAACTTGCTGTGACATGTCTCAAATGCACTTGTCTCGAAAAACTATTCGAGGTCACCACTTAAGGTAAAGATGCATACGTATATAATAGAACAAGCGTTACCCCACTTTTTGTTTTGATTTTTGTATAAAACTCAATATCTACAAACATTATTTTTAAACTAAGCCTTCCCTTAAAAATAAAATGGCTGATCATCTTTCTAAGCGAAATAGCTAGTAAACTTGAATCCGATTCCGAGGCAGTGTTGCCAGATGACTTTTGTTAAATGTAGCTAAATAATGTTTAAAAAGTCATTAGAACAATATAAAAATAGCAATTCTGTCGCTAGATGTATGGTGTTACTGTGCTTGAAAAGTCGCTAAAATGTATTAAGCGTCGATTTTTTTTGTCGCTAGACTGCTCCGAAAATACGTTAGATCTAGCTACTATGTCGCTAAAATGGCAACACTGTTCCGGGGCTAGACGAACCTGGGCGAATCGAGTTCATTAATTATGATACAGCTGAACCTTATATATTTTGAAAATTCAGCTACTTAGTTCTCCCGACTAGTTACAATAGGACAACAACAGCCTTATTATAAAAGTTACTTCAGCGTGCTTCAGTGGCGCGATGACTCAAGCGGTACGGTCACAATGAGGTCACGGAGCAATCGATACTGAATATGTTATTAATATACCCTTGAACCCAAACAATAAGGGTTAGTTTTCTACGTAGTAAGGTGTATATTCATTGTTTTGTTTTCAGTGTAAGGCTATAAAACTAGATACGTATAGCTAGCTACCTACTAATTTTTAGGGTAAAAATGATACCATTATAGGATCCCTAGCGTATCTGTCTCCTTAGCTAATTTGCTCCGAAACAACTGGACCGATTATGTTTAAATTTGGTACGCAAATGTAAGTCGGTGACTCAAAGACGGACGTGTAATGTAAATAAATGAGTTTTAAACATGGGGACCACTCTTTGGGGGAAATGTTTTTTTTTAAGTATCTGCAAACTATCATGTGCGACATATCAAATAAAATGGCTTGCTGTGAGATTCTCAAATATTTTATTTATAGTTTTGAAATACTTTAAGAAATAGGCGAAAATTGACTATTCCCTCCATATCTCTGAAACTACTGGGCCTAAAATTGACTATTCCCTCCATATCTCCGAAACTACTGGGCCTAAAATTGACTATTCCCTCCATATCTCCGAAACTACTGGGCCTAAATTTGACTATTCCCTCCATATCTCCGAAACTACTGGGCCTAAAATTGACTATTCCCTCCATATCTCCGAAACTACTGGGCCTAAAATTGACTATTCCCTCCATATCTCCGAAACTACTGGGCCTAAAATTGACTATTCCCTCCATATCTCCGAAACTACTGGGCCTAAAATCTTGAAAAAAAAACAGAACATTATGTTAAATGCATAGATTACAAAAAATCATAAGTTCTTCTGTTGTTATAGGAAAAATTTAATTTCCAGAGCCTAGAATAAGAATATTCCTATTTACATAGAGCAATGTATGTACTGAGAGGTATTGTTGTGTTGGTAGTTAAAGTGTTGGTCCGGAACCCTGTTTGTGTAACCCCAAGTCGCACTTTGCCGGTTTTTTATTAATTATTTGTTAAAATCAAATAGTAGTGGAATGTAATGTGGAGTGGAAATCCCTGCCGCCGTCTGTATTCCCCGATTCGTATAATTTAGGAATCTTCAAGTCAAGAGTAAGTAAGCACTATTTGAGCTTGCGTGTTACATCCTCGGTTGCATCAACACCCACCATCAGGTGAGGTGCAGCCAAACGCACTGAAACTTATAATAAAAATATTAAAAAAATAGTACGTCTCACTAAGCAGAATGTAGAAGGCCGGGAAGTAGCATTCGAGTGGCAGTGGGCGTGGCACATAGCTCGTAATACAGATGGCAGCTTGGGCATCCATAGTCCAAAGGTCTCGAATGGCGACTGCATATCGGAAGACGTAGCGTGGACTCCCACTCACAGGACCGACGACCTGGTGAAGGTCGCAGGAAGTCACTGGATGCGGGCAGCGCAGGACCAGTCTTAGTGGAAATCCTTGGGGATGCTTTTATCCAGCAGTGGACGTCTTTCTGCTGATATGATGATGATACCCGAGGGCAGAAAGTGATCGATTTACAACAAGGGTGTAGTTTATGCCCGGACCTTAGCCGTGGACCTTAATACACACTAGTGAGGAAGCGCACCGGAAAACGTAGCGTAGGCAGGCCTCCCACGCGGTGGACCGATGACCTGGTGAAGGTCGCGGGAAGCCGATGGATGCGGGCAGCGCAGAACCGGTCGTCGTGGAAATCCTTGGGGGAGGCCTTTGTCCAGCAGTGGACGATTTGTGGCTGATATAATGAGGAATCGCACCATATCCCGAAATGAACACTGTGCTTTATATTTCATCTTCGACAAAAATGGAGAAGCACAAAGGAGGGGTTCAACGGTGTTTTTTCCACTTAGATAAATCTGTCAAAATCGACTTGTTTTTTAAATATTCGTGTTACACAAATATGACGTTACAAATTTGTAAATATTTTGACGAGCTTGTTTCGTGATTTGGTTAAGTCCCCACCGAGAAGGTCGAGCCTTCAGTGTAGGCTGTGAATTTCGATTTCATATGTACGTTTATCCGACGCTCTTACGGTTATAAATTAATCACATCAACTCACCAAAGGGCTCGAGCCTACCCTGAATTAGGGCGATCGGGCCTTAGTCGACCACGCGAGCCCAGTGCGGTTTGGTCAACTTCACACACCAACCTTCGAGTTTCTTCGAAGGCGTGTGCAGGTTTCCTCACGACGTTTTCCTTCACCGTAAGAGCGTCGGATAAACGTCCATATGTAATCGAAATTCGAAAACACATTGGTACGTGGCAGGATTCGAACCACGAACTTCCGGACAGAAGGTAGCGGCCCTTGCTATTACGCTACCGGCGATCTTGATTGAGTGTAAAATTGGTAATGAGTGAAAGAGTCAAACAAGTAAGTTTTTCAAATATTTTAGAATGAATGCATTTTTATTTTTAGCATACCTCCACGCGTTCCTGAGAAAAAGCGTTTTGTAGACAGACAGACGGACAACTAAGTAAGTGATTTTTCCTTTCGAGGTACGGAAATTTAAAATGATGTTAGAATTTTTTTATAGTCTAGAGATACAAAAAAACACACTCACACACACAAACTTTTCAAAGCAGTGTATTACTAATATATACTGTGGCAGTATACAGGGTGTAACATAAAGGTGTGGTGATACTTTAAGGTGGGCTTGTACCCATCAAACTGAACAACTTTCTCCATGGAACCCATAGTCAAATCGCAAAAAAAAATTTGAACTTTCCATACTAAGTTGGCTGATCAGCTGATCGAGTTAGTATGGGAGAGCCAAATTTTTTTTTGCGATTTGACTATGGGTTCCATGGAGAAAGTTGTTCAGTTTGATGGGTACAAGCCCACCTTAAAGTATCACCACACCTTTATGTTACACCCCGTATAAGTTGCCGGAAGCTTAACACCGGGAGATACTTGTTCAAGCTTTTAAGATTATCTGTTCGCGTGAAGTTTGTTTTCAATATCCCTATCATAATATTGTAATAAATAGCTAGTATTAAGCAGCTTCGCAACAAAAATGTGAGCTAAATTCAGGCGAGGCTCGCGAGGTTCGAATATTCCAAAGTGCGGAGCTTATGAAATCTAAAACCAAGTTGTGATTTAATTTTGCCGACCTCCATTTTTGCGGAGACATTCTCGGACCAAGATCACATTCAACGCGTCCGATGGGAGAGAAACTTATTGCTATCTCTTTCATTAACTTGGTGTCAAAAGAGTGCGATTGCTGTGTATCGTCTCGCGTCGCGAAATGGAGAAGTCTCCTACGCTACTGCACAAGTAGGCTGAGGGCGACAGCTGCCTCGGAATTTAATTTTGATGGCTCTCTGATCGGAAAGATGTTTTGAATAAAATCCTATTGGAACTTTTCTGCTAAGCTGGGCTAAAATTATAGAGGCGGGGGTTATAAATAGGGCAATGGAACATGAAAAGGGTAATTTTTTTTCAAAGAACGGCTAAGTGCGAGTTGTACTCGCAGTATGAGGGTCAGTACCACCACACCTCACCACACAACTATGACAATGGTACCAATTCCCATGATAAACAAAAGACACAAACGCGAACAACAGAAAAATACTACTAGCGCTATCTATTGGTATTCTAGTGAACTATTTTCCCTAAGTGAACGTATTATATTGAGTTTACCACTTTATTTTTAATTGATAGAATTCTGATATGTTTTCATGTAATCTACAAGCAATGAATTGTATTTTTTTCAAAATTTTAGGTTCAGTACTTTCGGAGATCAGGGGGGAATGATCAATTTTCGTCTTCTTCTTTGTTTAATCAAAACTATTTATTTTACAATATTAACAAAAATATATTTAAAATCCTTTTAACGAGCCCTTTCATTTTATATATGACACAGTAAGGTTTGCAAAACTTTTTTTTTAATTTCCTAATTTTTCCCCTGCAATTGACCCATAATATAAAAAAAAAATATGCTAAGAATATCTGTGTTTGGGTCATAGGATTACACCATCCTACCAAATTTCACTTGATTAAGTCCAGTAGATTCGGAGAAAATTGGCTGTGAAAGACGGACGGACAAACATACAGACGCACGAGTGATCCTATAAGGGTTCCGTTTTTTTGTTGTTGTACGGAACCAAAAAAGGTGTACCTATCCAGCTCCTCAGTTTTACTGACATTGTCAAGGATAAAGTCCGGACAATTTTGTCGTTAGATTTAAGAAAAGCTAAAATAAAGATAGCAAGTCGATTCGAACTCCCGCAATTTATTTAGGGTTATTTAGGGTTCTGGAGCAAAAATGGCAAAAAAGGAACTCTTATAAATTCGTGACGTCCGTTCATCTGTCCGTCTGTCCATATTTTAGCTAATGAACTTGCAGTAATGAATTTTAGAACACAGATACAAAGTTACGACCTGAAAGTGAAAATGAAGTCAGCATGTCAGAAAATATTTATTTTATTTGATTTAATGAGCCCAAGTAATATTAAAAGAATGGCCAAGTGCGTGTTGGACTAGGCGCAAAATAGTGTTCCGTAGTCTTTTCAAAATTTAAATGTATATTAAAAAAAAATTGCGGTTAGTAAAAGAACATTTTGTACAGAAAAGCTATTTACATTTTAGAAATCCAACTACACAGCTGCTTATCTTAAGTTGGTCGACTATTACTCCTAATTTAAGAAAGCCTACTTATCCGTGATAGTTCTTTAGTGTTCCGAAGACAACAATGAACCCTTATAGTTTCGCCATGTCTGTCTGTCCGTTTGTCCGCGCCTTAAAACAAAGACTATTAGTAGTAGAAAGCTGTAATTTGGCATATTAATCACGCCGACAAAGTGGTACCATAAAAAAAAACTTGAAGAAAAAATTTCCTTACTAGTTATTACCATTTATGAAAATTATAGACCTCTTCCAGGTGACTTAGAAACTTGTATGGCATTTAGGTAGGTTATCAGGTTTAAACGTGGGGCTAAGCTTTAAAAATACCCAAGAAGTTTGAACTGTTTGAGTTTGATTTATGTTGGTACACATTTTTTGTAAAATAAGTGACAATTTCAGTCACTTTAGACTCGTAATTGGTATTTGACACACGAACTTATAAAACTTGTTTTACTGTGATCGACGATTTTCCGAGTTTTTTGTGGTTGGAAATGATAGAGTAAAGAACTTGTTTGGGCAAATTAACAGTTTTTTTAGTGATTTTCGACAAAAAATCCAGATCGCATTGATGCCTTAGCCAACTTATTGTCACACGACAGGTAGGAATGGTAGCAGTAGGGTAAGGCGTGGGTTTCAAATTCCTTTCGTGGACACGTAATAAATTTTTATTATGAAAATAAGACTTAGAAAGAAATATGTAAAAATTATAAAAAGGATTACACGCGTTAAATTTATATCACCAATCATAGAAAAACACAATTATAACCTACCCAAAATGGGTCTTTTATAAGAGAGAATTAGTTTGAGTTAAATTTATTTTATTTTAAAATAAGATTGTGAGGATAGGATGAATAGAATGGATTTTTGAAAACAAATGTCAGCGCATGCGTAAAAAAATAAATAGATAGAATGAAAAAAGATCGAATAAAAGAAGAACGCATAATAGCGTGCCGCGTTACATTATTTTATTTATTTTTTATTTACATTTGGTAAGCCCTTGGTATCATTTCACCTGATGGTAAGTGACGATGATGCCGAAGATGAAAGCGGGCTTACCAAGATTACCTCAGTGCAATGGAGAACTGGCTATCTTATCTTCAAGCCGGAACACATCAATGTTGTTAACACTAACTGTTGTTAACATGTTTGGCGGCAAGACTTAGATAAGATGGTAGTAGCTAGCCAGGCGGGCTAAGAAAATGCCCTACCACCAACCAAACCGAGTCTTACATGTTGACCCTGCCGGAATCGAACCCCCGACCTCGTGGTGTGAAGCGAGTGGACTAACCATTACGCCGCGGAGGCGGTTAATTGCCGGACTTGGCCCCGTGCGACTTTTTTACCCACGACGGAAAAGAGAAGTGGTAATACATGTTGGGTGAGAGGTTGTGTGTTTGTTTGTTTGTGCATAAGAAAGCTGCCATTTATCTCGAAAACTTCCTTGCGGTTTTTCATATATTTTCAGAGCAGGTTCTTAGACGTGTTTTATGGCGGTAGACCACGGAGCACTGCAGCAGTCAAGATGGTTGGCGCTTGAAGGCTTTTCAGGAACTATTTGTTTATGTGTAATTTTTACCAGACTGCCCAACGGGTAATATTTTTCTGGTGTATGTATGTACGCCCATTTCTTTGGCTGATCGTGTAGCCTAAACGGTTTATAAAGATTTTCAAGTGCGAGGTGTCGTTAGATTTGTTTCAATCCCGAAAGTAACTTAGGATTCATTTTAATCCGACGTTAAGGGTTAACGTTTTTTGCAGTCGGATTTTTAATTTATATAAATAAGGTTATTTAGAGCAAAAGTAGTTTTTTTGTATTCACCAATTTAAAAACAAAATACAAGACAATTAGTCATCTAGCCCCATTAAACCTGAATGGTTTTTCTAGGAGCTCACAGTCATCTACGAGCGACATACGTAAAAAAAATAAAAATCAGTTAAGTTATGCAAATTTACTTAAATCCTTAACCATACTGCAATGCAAATAAAATGCCGTAGACCATCAAAATATGCGTCGGTGGCTCAACCGGTAACGACTCGGTCCATCTAACCAGAGGTACCGGGTTCAAATCTGGACGGCCAATGTCCAAGAGTTTTTCAAAAACTTACGTACATATAAATACCGATTGCTTTAACGGTGAAGGAAAAACATCGTGAGGAAACCTGCACACGCCTGCGAAGAAACTCGAAGGTTGTATGTGAAGTCGACCAACCCGCACTGGGCCCGCGTGGTCGACTAAGCCTAATCGCCCTGATTCAGGGTAGGCTCGAGCCCCTCGGTGGGGACGTATATGAGCTGATATAATATAATAGACCATCAAGGGGCGCTGCAGGTCAATAAAAGTTCATTAAGAGTGCATAATTAAGTAATCAAAGTTCATGAAGAATTTAAAGAATCTACGACATACGGACAAAAAAACCTTTGAGAGTAAGTAGTTCAAGGATTTAAATAGGACGGAGCACTTACTGAACAATAGATACTTTCTAAAAAGTATAAATTAAGAATTTTAAAAAAACGTTTTAATACCTAACAAGGCAGGTATTAAAACGTAATTGAGATAAGATTAAATATATAAAAAATGTATAAAAAAACATACATACTGTGGAACATAGAACCTTCTCCTTTTTTGAAGTCGATTAAAAAGAGCGCTGGGTATTGGCCGCGCGCAATCTATTTTAACCTTAATGCTGTATAGCTATTATAAGGGTGCAGTAACCTTCCCCCACTAATGCGTCCAGCGGCCTTTTTATTTGATGCAAAGGGTACCTACTGAAGTGAGTGGAACTTGAAACGCAAACAAAACGTACGAGTATGCTGAAATATTTGCGTCCAAACTCAAACAAAACTTTATGAAAGCCCTTTGAAAGACCACTGGAATGGCTCGGACATTCCCACCGAAGTCTTGCTTTGTAATGAATACTTGTAGGTAGTCTGGTCTGGGCCATGGTCCAGACGAAGTTGGGAATATATTACTGTTGCCACAGATAAAAATACAGGGTGAAATTGAAAACACTGGCAAAGTATATACATATTAGTACTAAAGTTGTAGCGCGGTGCGCAGTTATTCGTTCTCGTTTCATCCGATCTTCTTTTAATTCCATTCATTTCTTCTTTTCTACGCATGCGCTGACATTTTTTTCCAAAAATCCATTCCATTCATTAATCCAGGATAGCCTCACAATCATATTTTAAAATAATTTTCAGAAAACCTAAAAACTTTTAAGTACATGCTCTTAATATCGTTTTTTCACGCGATATACATATTCATGCAAAATTTCAGCTCAATCGGAAACGGGGAATTGGGTCAAATTTAGCTTGCAAGATTTCACCCGAACAAACATACGTATACTTACATACATTGCAAATTGCAAGTTAGTTAAAAGCTTGTAATAAAATAAATCTAACACTAATTTTCTCTTATCCATTTTGGGTAAGTTTTATTTGTGTTTTTCTATGTTTGGTGATACAGATTTAATGTAATTACGTAATTTATTTAATTTTTATGTATTTCTTTCTAGGTCTTATTTTCCTTCAATAAAATTTATTACGTGTTCACGCATCTATTTTTAAACCGACGCCCTATCTACCTACCGTACCTACAAGTCGTGACAACGTAACACTGGCAAGATTTTAAACTAGGCATTGGCTCATACAACTGAACAACTTACAAAATAGGAAGTACAAAATACCAGAGTTGAAAAAACACTGAATCTGTTAGTATCTACTCGTATAATTTAGAAGAATTGATTAAATCTAATGCGAGTCCGTCCGACCGTTCTATCCAACGATTTGCTTAATTTTTTTTTGTTGAATGAAAGGTATTGATCCACAGATTTGTCATTAAGCATTGGACATCACCCAAGCGAGCAGCTAGCGGCTCGTGCACCGCGCGCCTTCTAGAATGTAATCCGAGTACGTCCGGCCGTACTATCCAACCGATTTGCATAATTGTTTTTGGTAAATGAAAGGTATTGATGCACAGATTTGTCATCAAGCATTGGATATCACCCAAGCGAGCAGCTAGCGGCTCGTGCACCGCGCGCCCTCTAGAGTGTAATCCGAGTACGTCCGGTCGTTCTATCCAACCGATTTGTTTTTTTTTTGTTAAATGAAAGGTATTGATGCACAGATTTGTCATCAAGCATTGGAAATCACCCAAGCGAGCAGCTAGCGGCTCGTGCACCGCGCGCCCTCTAGATTGTAATCCGAGTACGTCCGGCCGTACTATCCAACCGATTTGCATTTTTTTTGTTAAATGAAAGGTATTGATGCACAGATTTGTCATCAAGCATTGGAAATCACCCAAGCGAGCAGCTAGCGGCTCGTGCACCGCGCGCCCTCTAGAGTGTAATCCGAGTACGTCCGGTCGTACTATCCAACCGATTTGCATTTTTTTTTATTAAATGAAAGGTATTGATGCACAGATTTGTCATCATTTTAAAGTGGCGACCGCGCACCGGAAAACGTAGCGTAAGCACGCAGTGGACCGATGACCTGGTGAAGATCGCGGGGAGCCGATGGATGCGGGCAGCGCAGGACCGGTCGTCGTGGAAATCCTTGGGGGAGGCCTTTGTACAGCAGTGGACGATTTGTGGCTGATATGATGATGATTGGAAATCACCCAAGCGAGCAGCTAGCGGCTCGTGCACCGCGCGCCCTCTAGAATGTAATCCCAGTACGTCCAGCCGTACTATTCAACCGATTTGCATTTTTGAAGTGAAAACTTCTTTAGCGGCGTTGTGCACTTTTTTTGTAATGGGTAAAAAATGTTAAACTCGCGTCAGGACACGTGACCTGATCAAAAATTCGTAAGACGGATGGAGTAGTGAAAACTTCTTTAGCGGCGTTGTGCACTTGTTTTGTAATGGGTAAAAAATGTTAAACTCGCGTCAGGACACGTGACCTGATCGAAAATTCGTAAGACGGATGGAGTTGATTTTTTTTGTTGATTTTTCTGAGATATAAACTTTTTAATGTAATATAAATTGTCATGTTTGTGTACGATAGCGCAATAAATAAATATTGTATTCTACCACATAAATGATAGTACTTTAATACTGATAATCAAAGCAATTCGTGCAAAATTATTCCCTAACCATTCCAAAATATCAAAAATGCACAACGTTAATTAATATTCAAGTTTTCACTTCTGCCGGCACTCCCGGAGTGCAACCCGTCGTTTTTTTTTTTTGTTAAATGAAAGGTTGCACAGATTTGTCATCAAGCATGGGAAATCAATCACCCAAGCGAGCGGCTAGCGGGTCGTGCACCGCTCTCCCCCTAGAATATGATCCGCGTCCATCCGGCCGTTCTATCCAACCGATTTGCCTTTTTTTTTTAAATGGATGGTACTGAATTGATACACAGATTTGTTATCGAGCATTGAAAATCACCTAACTTTCGCCCTTCTCAATATATAAAATTCGAATGCGGTTTGATAGAACTAACCATGTTTTTATTTGTTTTAGTATGTATATTTTTATCTTGTTTAATGTACTAAGGTTTGTCTTTTTCTGTGTACAATAAATTGTGAAATAAATTAAAAGTAGAGCAGAAAACTATAACCAATAAGTAAGTAGATAAGACAGAAACATATTCTCAGAATCAACCAACAGAATCTCAGATTACGAATCATTTTCAGAAATGCTATCAGTTGAAACCTAATTTTATAAATCTGAGGGCACGGTAGTGCTCCCGCCACGACGAGCCAAAGGAGGACGGGGCACTACCTACCTTTTCTAGAAGCGTTTCGTCGTATTTTCAAACCGAAATAGCTGCGATAAGATGTCCCTAGCAGACTTATCAAACATACCAAGCATCAATTATCTAGCTTTATGTTTTCAGATTTATTGACATCTGTTTCGTAACTTACTCACTCACTAACAGATGATCATCAAAACCTCTTGTGTACTTCTTGAAGTCCTAGAAGACTAAATTTTTGTATGAAGGCTAGTAATTGCACATTAACAACGGAAAAAATAAGAAATCGGAAACTTACCCCTCCACCCCTCGACAGTGGTGCATATCTGTACAGTTTATACATAAAGAAATATATGCAATATACGTATTACGAATAAATATAAACATCTATGACTCGGGTAAAAATGTTCATAAAACCATTATGCCCCTAGCAGGATTTGAACCCGCACGACCTTTGGCTCAGCAGTCATTGTCTCTGACCACTAGGCCAAACAGGTCGTTAAATCTAGGCACCTATCAAAAAGAAATGAAATCCCACAAAAACATTTCATGTAAAGTTAGTTGCCAAGACTCACAAGTATATTAGACTTTCACTGTTAAAAAGTTATGAGATCTCTAGTAGAGCGAAGCCCCTAGCTGAGCTCCGATTTGTGCAGCGCATCATAACCCAGCGCAAGACCGGTCGTCGTGGAAATCCTTGGGGGATGCCTTTGTCCAGCAGTGGACGTTTTTCGGCTGATATGATGATTGTGATCATAGCCCGCGGGGCCTGTCCCAAGTCCAAAGTACTCGTGACTGCAGGTACCATATTTACAACAATAAATAACATATGATTCTACCTATAAGCCCTGACTCTACAAACTCTACATGTTGGTAAAAAGTATGGCTTGGCCGTTTCGATATTGTCGCTCAAACTATTTCTTGTAAACTTAAATATGTCACTTGATAGTTCTACGAACATTTAACGGCTTAGCCCTTCCTTTTAACCAAGATATAGAGTTTATAGAGTAAGGTGTTATACTCGTAAGTAGTTATTTGTTATTTATTGTTATAAATGTGGTAAATTCAAGAGCACTTAGACCTATTTACTTTGTACTTGGGACAGGCCCCGTCGGCTATGATGCGCATTATAAATCGGAGCTCAGCTAGGGGCTTGGGCTCTACTAGAAATCTCATAACTTTTTAACAGTGAAAGCATTATGAACTTTTTGAGTCTTGGCAACCAACTTTACATGAAATGTTTTTGGTGTAATTAATTATAATTAATACAAACTTACATACAGTACACAGATTGTAACAAAATGTGTGCAGGTGTTAACGTGGCTTCTACTTACCACTGGACATTTTCTCGAGAGACCCATAGTAAATTCAAAAAAAAAATTTGGTTTGACATGAACTCTTCATACAAATCAATCAGCTGATTTAACAATTTTTGAGCATTTTTGTATGGAGCGTCGATTTTTTTTTATTTACTTATTTAACCTTGGGGAAAGTTGTTCAGTAGGAATAGTAAGTAGATGCCACAGTTTGTTTGTTTGTAAACTCTTTATTGACATGTTTGAATATAGAACATAAAACAGATATGTATGGTATAAAGGCGGACTTATCCCTTACGGGATCTCTTCCACTCAACCTAATAGTGACGTTTGGATTTAAAACAAAGAAAAAAGGTAAAAGCAAAAGTTACAAACACGACTTTACTTATAAAGTGTAAATAATACTAATATGAATAGTAAATATATACAATAAGTATTATACAATAAAATGAAATAAAAAATAAATACAAAGTATACGAGCTCTACGAGCAATGTGCCCCGCCCGCTGCCACTTAAGTTTAGCAATTCTAAGAGCTATGTGTGGACCGATGACTGGTGAAGGTCACGGGAAGCCGCTGGATGCGGGCAGCGCAAAACCGGTCGTCGTGGAAATCCTTGGAGGAGGCCTATGTCCAGCAGTGGACGTCCTTCGGCTGATATGATGATGATGATACGAGCTCAGGCTCCTACAACAATTTTGTTACAACCTTTTTACAAGATGAACAAGTCTTGCATACATAAGGTCATCGCAATCGCTAAGAAAAATGTTGTTGCTAAATTTAAAATTTAAACGCCTGAATTCAGGAATATGGGCCACACTAAATTAATGGCAACATTGTATGATAAAAATATTTACTGAAAACGTTCACGATTGCGATGGACGCACAGAAATCGGAATAATATAGGTTACATGGATTGGCGAAATGTAATCGAATGACAACCTTATAAAGACAAAACAGTTGAGTGAATCGAAGATTTCGCCAATCCTGTGTAAAAATCCGACCCAAGAAACCCATCAGGGGGCACCAATATACAGTCATCATCATATCAGCTCATATACGTCCCCACCGAGGGACTCGAGCCTACCCTGAATCGGGCCTTAGTCGACCACGCGGACCCAGTGTGGGTTGGTCGACTTCACGCACAACCTGCGAGGTTTCCGCACGATGTTTTCCTTCACGGTAATCACGGTAAGAGCGTCGGATAAACGTACATATGAAATCGAAATTCAAAATCAAGTTCAAGTTCAAGTTTATTCGAAAAACAATTTAAATTGTGTACGAATTACATAAAAATATAAATAAACATAGCATACAAACAATTCAAAAACTAAACGAAACTAAAGTACCTACATAAACTAATCCCAATGAAGTATGACATTGTACGATCTAATTATGAAAGAGTAAAATCTTCAATGCAATAGCAACACTTGTCCAAAAGAAGTGCCTTTAGTGCGCTTTTAAAAACATGAATGCGTAACTCCAATTTTAATTCAATAGGCAACTTATTAAAAAGCAATCACATTGGTACGTGGCAGGATTCGAACCACGACCTCCCGGACAGGAGGCGGCAGCCCTGGCCGTTACGCCACCGACGCTCACAATAAAAATTGATCGAATTGAAATTGATTATTTCCAATATACAGTCCGCATCAGCAAATCCCACAGCAGTAGCAGCAGCCGTAGCGTCCGCCACGGATGCAATAATCCCGCGGCGGAACTCGAAAGCGATTATTAGGTCCTTGTTGCAAGATGCGCCGCCAATCGATTCGGTTTCCATGGCGACACGCCTACGCCTCCAGAGTCCAGACTCCAGTAGCTGCAGACGATCACAAACAAAGAATAGTGTAATACAGGGTGCAGTAGCTTATTAAATTAGTTAGCAAAGTACATATATTAGTACCACAGATAACAGAAATCTCTATGATTAGTACCAACATACAGTATGGACACTCCCTGCCGCTCTCTAGATTGCGACCTCACCTCCTTGTCACCCAGATTGATACAGATTGGTTACCGGTTGGTTGTCGAAAGTATAGAATTTCGCTGCCATTTTGTTTGTTCCGTCATTCCTTTTTTGAAATGTCATTTCTGACCCGTTGTATGAAGTGTCCAGGGTGTGGTATTAGCGTAAGGACAGTCGAGGTATCTGAAATTTAAATCTATTCAGATAACGTAGCTGCGATGGTAACGGCGACTACGCACTCAGAACTCGAGAAAGAACTCTTCGAGGCAGTGAGGCGCCTCGACTGGTGGTTTAGAGCCTTGCACTAAATCGCAACAAACCATATATCTGGCTTTTAGTTTAAACGGCAAAGCGCCACGACCGGTAAAAGTATGTGTTGGGGATACACACGTTCAACAGGTCCGCTCTATACCTGTTAGGCCTCCAGGTAGACGACGGTTTAACGTGGGAGCTCACATAGACGGTCTCTGTACTAGCTTAGGTCGCGCGTCATTCGCCTTACGCCGAGTAAGCCACGAAGCAGGGACATGTTTTATTTTGATTTTTATCTTCTCTCCTAACGTAAAATTCGAATTATAAACTTCAAAACGAATTTATATAGACATACTTTATAAACACAATGCCGAAATAAATAAAAAAACACTTTATAACATTTGATTTGTATTTTTTTTCCATTACGATACAAATTATTCCAAAAAGTTAATATCACCCACGAAGTTCCATATTTTTTTTTTATTGGAACGCACATGCGGTTCGCGGCATTTTTACAGCATTACAAAAAGTTTTCATTCCAATTTTTACTTGTCTGTGACAGCGCCCGCTTAAACGCATGCGCGGTGATGTGGTTTTGGTTTTGGCGTCATTCATTTAATACGTTTTGTTGTAGTTACTGAATTTCGTGGATAATTTTCATGTCTGAGATCAGTGAAAGCGTTGTTTTTATCTGTCTGTGACAGTATCCGCTTCATCGCAAGCGTGGTGATGTGCTAGGATTTGGTGCTATGACACGGTTTGTTGTAGGTACTGAATTTATATACAGTACATAATACAGTATATAATACTCTTTTAACTTTGATCTTTGTTATTTAGTTGATTCAATCCCAATGTATGAGATTAGATAAAGTAGTGTATGAAACTGCACATAACTGGGTATTAAAACACTCGCATGATACTATTAAAAACCTCGTCAAGGCTCGGTTTTTAAACTCATACTCTTGTCTTAATACCCCTCATTATGCAACAGTTTCATAAACTACTATTAAAGTGTGCATGGCGGTCAAATATTTGGGTTACGATGGCACTGAAGATAGCAACCTTCTGATTAATATCGTCAAAATTGAAAACAGGATTCTAATCAACCATAGCAGCATAGTGATGCAAATTGTCCAGGTGAATGTTCTTATAACTACGAAAAAAAAAGATACTTGGCCTTGCACCTAGGGGGTCATGTTTTGAGAAAGTAAAAAATCAGGTCAGGAAAACGATGCGCTAAGCTGACCGTGGGATACAACAGATGAAGTCTAAAAAAACGATTACAAGATCAAGAAGATTAGGAGAGTTCTTTGGTTTGGGTTGCGTAGCAGAGAGTGGTAGGCAGCTTAAATATTTATTTACTTTACACGTCTGTGTTTAGGTCATAGGATTACACCGTCCTATTAAATTTCATCTGATTTGGTCCAGTAGATTCGGAGCAAATTGGTTTGGACAGACGGACGGACAGACAGACAGACGCACGAGTGATCCTAAAAGGTTCCGTTTTGTTTTTTTTGTACGGAACCTAAAAAAGAGCAGTTTAAAACTTTCAGTACAAAACCAGTTTAGGCCTTTGTTTAGTTATGTTTTAACTTACTACGATGGAAACTAATTACAAACATCGCGATATGTCTACTCAATATATTTGCAAAGTTTGCATTCAATCCAGCAATTAGTTTTTTTATTAAAGCGGAACTACGTTTGTATGGAAACTCGAGCCTTCTGGGGACCCTTAAGTAACATTAGTAGGTATAAAAAAAAACTGAATATTGTGCAACTCGAAAGGATGAAAACGCAAAAACCTACTATGGTCAATTTGCAAAAATAGCCTAACCAGGGAGTGCCGACAGAAGAGAATTTTTTTACAGTTTCATAATTTTTGACCCTCCGAGTGTTCCTGATACGGTGTCGATTACGTTACATTGCAGTGTCGCGAGTTCAATGTTTTTTTGCCATCTCAGAAATGCCCAACGCGCCTTATGAAGTTTTCACTTAAAAAATATTGGACCTTTCATACAAATAAATTGGCTCATTAACCAACTTTGCATGGGAAGTCCAAATTTTTTTGCAAATTGACCATTGGCTCATTGTGTAAAGTTGTTCAGATTTGTCTTCTCATTCACTTTCTGAAATGCTTCCGTCGTTTTATCAGACAGCCTGTACATTTTATGCTTCTGTCAAAGTATATAATATATAATATTAGTACTGTCTTGTTCCGATTCCAAACACTCAATATAAATCGTATTTTTATTTCTTTGAAGACCTTCAAATATTTTATTTTCGACTGTACTAAACCAATCTAAAAAATTATGTACTACGCACGTACAAAGGCTACATCGTAGCAGGCGTCGCGACACTCGGATAGTTCGTAGAAGTTTTAACAGGTGGCGCTACTTTCGCCTGTATCACGCTAGTACTCTTTATTGTACTGTGCCTGTATGAAGAAGCGAAGGTAGAGAAAATATTCATATTTTTCAGACGGGACGTATCCTTCCCGTTTGAAATCTTTGACAGGGTCACACACAACAGGCTGTAACTAAATTGATGTATGAGTTATGACATCTCATGATGACTCGACATTCAAGTTTCCACAACCATCAGATAGATTTGTAAGGAAGGTCTTACTTTCTATTGATATCTTTCCATTATTTTCTTCTCTCTATCTCAAGTATCTAACAATTTTTGCAAGTTTAAAATTCAAATTGGTCTCCAATCATGTCACAGAGCGTTCCAAAAGTATGAAACCAGATGTTTAATGATATTCATCTTTTTGGTATGAACTTCTGGATCCCTTGATTGATCTTTCTTTGTCTCCGGCAACCCACTGATAAAAAAGTACAAGTACCTACAGTAAAATCATTATCATCATCATCATATCAGCCGAAGGAAGTCCACTGCTGGACATAGGCCTCCCCCAAGGATCTCCACGACGACCGGTTCTGCGCTGCCCGCATCCAGCGGCTTCCCGCGATCTTCACCAGGTCATCGGTCCACCGAGTGGGAGGCCTGCCTACACTACGCTTTCCGGTGCGTGGTCGCCACTCGAGAACTTTACTTCCCCAACGGCCATCTGTTCTACGAGCAATGTGCCCCGCCCACTGCCACTTAAGTTTAGCAATTCTGAGAGCTATGTCGGTTACTTTGGTTCTCTTACGGATCTCCTCGTTTCTGATTCGATCACGCAGAGAAACTCCGAGCATAGCACGCTCCATTGCTGTTTGGGTGACCTTGAGCCTTCTTATGAGGCCCATAGTAAGCGACCATGTCTCAGTTCCGTACTTCATCACTGGCAACACACATTGGTCGAAGATCTTGGTCTTAAGACACTGCGGTATCTGGGACGTAAAGATATTGCGAAGCTTCCCGAACGCTGCCCAGCCGAGTTGGATTTGACGATTGATCTCTTTCTCGAAGTTGGACCTACCTAACTGGACTGTTTGTCCCAGGTATACATATTCGGTAACAACTTCAAGTGTAGAGCCTCCAACCTTCAGAGGAGTAGGTATGACACGGACGTTTGACATAATTTTCGTCTTGTTCATGTTCATTCTAAGACCCACTTGTTGAGAGGCATAAGTAAAAGTAAAACAGTAACATAAAATACAGTAAAATAGTCCATTTCAAATACCAAGATAACATTCTTCCACTTTAACCTTTTAAATGAATCAACAATTCAACACCATGGACCTGTTGTAAGAACTACCAGTCAACTTTAGACTGAAAAAACACCATTCTAATTGGTCCTCCGGGCGTCTATTGTGGTCGCTGTCTTTTTTTTATCTTATCACCTTTTGTTATCTATCACACAAGGACACCCTAAACACTTCATACAACGGGCCAGAAATGACATTTCAAAAATCGAATGACGGAACAAACAAAATGGCGGCGAAATCCTATACGTTCGACAACCAAACTGTAACCAATCTGAATCAATCTGGGTGACGAGGGGGTAAGGTCGCAATCTAGAGAGCGGCAGGGAGTGTCCACACTGTATGGAAGACCCGAACTTTATCTATCTACATAAGTAAGTATGTACGTTAAAACATAAGTAAGTAGACACGTTCCGTTTTCTCTAGTGAATGTAATACATAGAGCAATCATAGGTCGTCCTTGACACAGAGTAGTTTTGGAGCGCACTGGTAGTTGTCTTTTCGTTTCATTGTGTATAATTACACATTTGATATTATTACAATATTACACATTGCCACTCACTGCACAGCTTTGAGTACTTATACATTCTGTACGTACAGAATATAGATTCAAAGCTGCACAGGCTGTAGCGCTTACAGCTTAGCTACAAAATGTATATAAAGTAAATAAAATAATTCAGAACAGAAATCAACACACTTTAAGACAACTCAAACTTGTATAATAAGCAGATTGAAAATTAAATTACCTAGTAAATTACAGGTAGATTTACAAGTAGTTTTTAATGTACCTGTGTCGGACACGAGATCTGTGATTTTTTGTTCTACCAAATGAATTGATTTTTTCTTTATTTATTAATAGAAGGATTTTATTAACATTTGTAAAATAAAAGTCTCACTTTAAAAATACAAAGTAGATACAAGGTAAGGTAGTATACGTATAATATGTCAGTTTTGTTTAAAAAATTGTGTATTAGTTTCGTTCGAAAATAGATTTTATATGTCGTAGTACCTACTATTAGTTTAAATACATATTTATTTATTCACAAAGAATGACTTCGTCCAAAAACATAAATCATGCTCTAAGACATTTATTCACCGACCGTCACTACAGCGTTCACGCACTCTCCATGCGTAAACTCCGCGTCACAAAGGTACAACTTCTGAATAACCCATCAGTGATACGTATTTCTTATATATTTTTTTAATGTAGCCCAAAGTCATATCTCTAAGGATTTTTTGAAGTGAAAACTTTTTTAGGCGCGTTGGGCATTTTTTGTGATGGGAAAAAACCATTGAACTCGCGTCACTGTAACGTAACCGACACCATACCAGGAACTCTCGCAGGGTCAAAACTTTGTCAACCTAGTCGATCGCCAGGAACACTCGGAGGGTCAAAACTTACAAAACTGTAAAAAAACACTTTTGACGGCACTCCCAGAGTGGTTAGTTTTTTTTTCGATATCTCATTTCGTTTTCGAGATATGATTTTTTTATGACCGAAATTGAAATTTTTGTGTTTTTTAATTTCAATAGCTTCACGCACGATTCTTGGGTAGTACCGGCGAATCAATTTAGAATGTGCTCTTCAAGACCTTTCTATTGATACCAAACATGATGTGAATATAAAAAAAAGACTTGTGGCACTAAGGGACTGCCGCGGTAAAGCTATTGCATAGCATTTTTTATCAACATAAGCAATTATAATTATTTATTTATTTTTTATTTGAGCAGTATTTACCAGTACCATATAGTTCTGGGGGCGCAGGATGTTTATGTAATGAAATCCTCATCAATCGCCATCGCCATATAATAAATTTTTGAAGTGAAAACTTCTTTAGCGGCGCTGAGCACTTTTTGTTGGATGGGTAAAAACTTCCAAACTCGCGTCAGGGTCACGTGATGCTGATCGAAAAAGCGTAAGATCGAGGGGAAGGGAGAGGAACAAGTATCTCCCACTCTTTCTACCGTGCCTGAGTGTGCTGCTCCGCTTAGGCAGCACAGGGCGCTTTTCTCAATTCTGCCGGTTAGTAGCAAAACTACTCGCCTAGCGACCTAACATCGACATATTGATGTCACTACGTAGTTCAGCTATTTCACACTAGATGTCAATAAGTGTAGAAAGTAATGGGACGTACTCAGAACTATGAGCTTTAAAAAGTTTGTGTAATAAATGAATAAAATGAGGGTTAACATTTTTACTGTTTTGTATGTGTACTGACGTACTTAAAATTTCTAGCACAAAATAATAGACAAATTATTATTACGAACATAATTTTATTTACAAAATTCAATTACCTGCGAAAATAACAGTTTTAGTTAGTTGTTGTCGGTTCGTTGCCCTATCGTTTTGAATGGTTGCGAAATGCTTAAAACGAATATCTATATATTTTTCTGATAAAGATTTAATCAGCAGTATAATATGATTTACAGTCGGTGATTGGTCAAAGCTGTAATTTAAAAAATAAAATGAAATACATACTTATTCTCCTAAAATAATTGAAACTCGGTTATACAAACAATACCGAAACCAACCGACAAATCCAGTTTTAAACTAGGTAAAGTGCCCATCTTTAATTTTTTATGGCCTTTTTTTGTCACTATGAAGTCTGCATCATTAAAATGGCAAGAACAAATCTTTGTATATTTTGTCGGAGTCCAATCCGGTCTATTCACTTTTGTGATCCATTGTTGTTTTAAATTATCATCGGATGGAAATCTAAAACAAACAAAAAGAAATAAAATCAACTAGGTGGTAAATTATCTTAATATGAATAAAATGATTATTTAACATTCGAAGTTCTTTCAATTCATGAACAGTCACGGAGAATAGTACGAGTATGTATACAACTCAGATCTTTGTTACTTGAAAATATTTGCTATGAAAATGTTATTTCATTACTGACCAAAGCCGTGTGTTATTCGGTAAAATTATTTGAATCTAATTACGGCCCTGGATATTTGGTACGTTGAAAATAGTTGTTCTTGTTGACGATAGATGGCGGCCTGTTTACAATATAATTATAAAAATCACTAAAGTACTGTTTTGGCGACTAAAAAGTATTCAGGTTTAATTGTATACTTTAATTTTCAGTATCCACGTATGATTATAACTATATACCAATGCGGAACTTTACGTACTCGTATTTTTTATTCACAAAAGTTACGCCACCTAGTGTCGAGAAGTATAATTTATACTTGAAAGCCGAGAATTTTCTAGAACTATTTTAATAATTACGTATAAAATTACTTACAAATGAAATGTGATACCATTCATAGCATCAGAACGTCTGTCTGAATAACTTCGACACGATAAAACACAACACTTCATCCTTTTCTTCTTAAAAATGCGAAAACACACCAATAATGCGAGTCTCGATACATGGGCACCTGACGAAAATCACAGTGCACAGTTGCTTAGGCCAGCTCCTCTTTGTTTGTGCTCCGTGGTTGTGTAGGTAGTAACCACATTGTTGTGTACTCGTATATGTGAATTGTTAAGTTTTCACTTCTGCCGGCACTCCCGGAGTGCTACCGGTGTGTTTTTTTTTTTGGGGTGTCAGGTTTTATTTTCGTTACGAAATTTCTTGATTCGGTCCCCTCAAAGCCCGCGATAAAAGCTATACAAAAGCTTTTTTTTGTTTTTTTTAATTAGCCGTTAAAATCCGCCATGTTGATTTTTTAAAATGCTATAGATCCTATGACACGCGGAGTGATGGCACGAATCCAAAGACACCAAAGTCAAGATCGGTAAAGTGGTGTACGAAATACGAGGGAACAGATGAACATCCATACATAAATCCTACATACATACTCCTTTTTTCGTAGTCGGGTAAAAACATGTAAAGTAGGTACTCGCTCCCAGCAGCTAGGCAATGCCGCCTGCTTTATGGGTATACTAGCTGTTTCCCGCGGTTTCACCCGCGTGGACAACGTTTCTATGACTTTTCGAGGGTGCGCAGTGCGCGAGCCGCAAGCGGCTCGCGAGCGTGGTAAAGAGTAGCCTATGTCTGAATCCAGGTCCTAATCTGTCTACGTACCAAATTTCAGCCAAATCCGTTCAGTAGTTTTTGCGGGAAAGCGTAACAGACAGACAGAGTTACTTTCACATTTATAATATTAGTAGGGATTTGCACCTTGGGGGGGGGGGGCAATTCGGGCTGGAGATTTGAATTTTATGGATTAGTCCAATTCGGGGTGGCGATTTGGACTTATCCATAAATTTTATGGATGCCCTCGGTGCAAATACATAGGTATATACCAATATAGAATCTATAGCATTTGAAAAATCAACATAGGGGATTTCATAGGTTTAACGTGGGTTTAACATAATTTTATATGTTCAGGATTATTAGTTTGTTTCTATTTTTCATTTATTTTCCTCTGTCATTACCATTTAGTAAAATCTGTTTTTAAATTATTTGCATGACCATGACATTTTACACGAGTTAAGGTGAACGCACATCTGGCCGCACCGCACGCGCTGCAGTCGCCGCATTCGAATATGAAGTTATTCGCACACCTAGCCGCGCCGCAGTCACCACAAAACGTAGTGATTACATGCTCAGTGGTCACCACAGCATTACCTACCTGAAGCGGTTGAACTCCTCAAGCCGCAGCTGATGACGTCACTAGCATCGGCCCGAATTAAAGAAATTCAATGCGGTGCCGAGAGACAGAGACGACTGCAGCTACTGCGGCGCGCAAAGTAAATATAACAAAGTAAGTTTTTAGCGGCGCGAAGAGAAATGCGAGACCTCAGAGCAATAACTAAAGCATAGAGGGAGCGCCAAAATTAGAATATATCTTTACTCTTCTTTCTTATCATCGAACATTGTACGGCAAAAAAAGATAAATATATAAGATCAGTTTATGCTTAAAGCTACATGGACACTCCAAAATTGTCAAATGGTCACACTTGGTCTCTTTTTATGCGACCAATTTGAAAATATACCCAGCTATTTAGTAATTCTGTCAACCTTTAGGTGGTATTTTAATATAGTCATCGTATATTACATAGGGAGTGATATAGATATTTCATAACGACATTTCGATTCTTAATTTCAAGAAGGTATCGTGTTTTGTATTAGTATGCCTTCAATCATTGCTGTTTGCACCCGTGCTTTGTATGGAAATGTTTTGAATTTAAATTATTTTTATTTTATTATTATGAAATATTCCAGGTACCTATATTAGGAGTTAGGACAAATCTTACCATTTTATTACTTTCAACTTTACATTACTACTACATAACATTACTTTCAGGTTAACAAAATTGTAACCGACATAGCTCACAGAATCGCTAAACTGAAGTGGCAGTGGGCAGGGCACATAGCTCGTAGAACAGATGGCCGATGGGGCAGAAAAGTTCTCGAGTGGCGACCGCGCACCGGAAAACGTAGCGTAGGCAGGCCTCCCACGCGGTGGACTGATGACCTGGTGAAGGTCGCGGGAAGCCGATGGATGCGGGCAGCGCAGGACCGGTCGTCGTGGAAATCCTTGGGGGAGGCCTTTGTCCAGCAGTGGACGATTTGTGGCTGATATGATGATGATGATGATGATAACAAAATTGTTGTAGGACCTTTATTAACCGAGGCTTCTCTTCTGTCGTGGAGATCCTTGGGGGAGGCCTATGTCCAGCAGTGATCTGATCGATAACGAACGTCTTGGTTGGGTGTGCATTGTAGTCCCAGAGCATGTAAACACATTCCATGTCACTTATTGGGGGTGGACCGCAGCAAACACAGGGTTTATCTTCAGGGAATTTCCCGGTATTTATTTTTTCTTCTTTCTTCTTATTTTCTATTTTTCTTCCTTTTTTCCTTAGGAAGGACTGGATCGGAACTGAATATCGTACATCCAAAACCGTTTGGAGTCCTTTTCTTCAAGCAATACCTCAAGGAGAGCCGTGCGATTTTGGGTCGTTTTAACATAATTTTTAATCTCCAGTCATACATTATTTTGTTTATATCTTTAAAACTAATTAACACATCTAAATACAACTTTTACCTATAAAGAGCTTACATTTTCGTCTAGTAATAACTTAGTTTAGGTAAAGCCTGCGTCAGTGTTTCCCGATTCCTATAATTTGGGGATCTTCAAGGCAAGAGTGAATAGGCATTATTTGAGTTTGCGTGTACCATCCTCGACTGCATCATCACTTACCATCAGGTGAGTTGCAGTCAAACGCACTCAAATTTTTAATAAAAAAAAAAATAAAAAAAAGCTACAGTTTTCCTACTAATATTACAGGTTCAAAATAACAAAGTTTAAAATTCTTACAAAATTATGACTTTAGACTTTTGCCTGTCTTACATTACACTACACGCACTTTGACCCGTTAACACTTTAATTGCTATCACTCGATTATTTTCCGACGGAAAAACTGAGACGTTTTTAAATAGTGACCTACACCACAAGAGGGCGACACCGCCATAAGATCGCCCGCGCAGCGGTCCTGTCAACAAGTTAACAGCTGATAAGCCGGTGTAGGCAAAATCTGTATGAATTTCTCCCAGAAACGGCAGATCATAGTTCAGGAGCCACGTCTCTTGAAGGGCAATTATATCCGCCGTTCTGCACATATATCTTATCTATTGTAACGAAGTCTTCACGTTTTTACAATTGTAGCTAATTATTTGTATTTTGATTGTATTATCCATTAGGTATTGTTATTTGTAAACTCAGAATTTACAGCGTCAAAGTTTTTGAAATATACAAAATGTTGAAAACTTAAACCCATTGGCCATAATTGTTCATTTAAAAACATATTCACTTTCTCCTTAAAAACCCACAATTTGTAAGACTTGTAACCTTTTAATTTGGTCAATGAGTGCTCACAAGGGGGATGTGGATGGAAAAGTGGAAAGCAGAAAGTTTAACTAAGGAACTTTGTTTGGACTAGTTAGGAGATAAACATACTAAAAGTCCTGACCCCTCCGAGTGGAGCCCGAGGGGGGAGGGGGGCACAAAGGTCCCGTTTTTTGGTATTTTGCTTACATCTCGAAAACGGTGCATTGTACGAAATGTTGTTGTACTACATAATAAAAACTGATAAAATTCTCTATAACTTTGGCTTCCACACTTTGTATCTATCTCCAATATTTGCCTAGCTATGAGCTTAGAAAAATGGTCGATTTTCAAAAATCTGTTCTACTTTACACTTTTACGTTTTCTGTCAATTGTTCATTGATTCCTATCTCCAATATTTGCCTAGCTATGAGCTTAGAAAAATGGTCGATTTACAAAAATCTGTTCTACTTTACACTTTTACGTTTTCTGTCAATTGTTCATTGATTCATAACTTTTCGCAGCTTACTTAACTTTTTTAACTTTTTTTATTTAATTTTTTAATTTTTTTTTAAACTTTTTTTTAAATTTATTTTTTAACTTTTTATAATTGCATTGATTCATAACTTTTCTCAGCTTACTTAACTTTTTCAACTTTCATAATTTTTTTTATTTATTTTTTACCTTTTTGTAAGTACTTTTTTAACTTTTCTTAGATTTTTAGTCGATATTCAAAAATCTGTTCTACTCTACACTCTTACGTTTTCTGTTATAGTTGCTTCATAACTTCTCTCAGCTTACTTAACTTTTTCAACTTTTTTTTTAAAACTTTTTTAAGTACTTTTTTAACTTTTTAACTTTTCTTAGTTTTTTAGTCGATTTTAAAAACTTGATCGTTTTGTCATTTGGCACTTGCCCTGATACTGCATCCCGTAATTGTATAATAGAGAACTGACAGTCACTGTTAGCCTCCATGTACTTATAAATTTCATTCATGGCTTTAGTTACGTAATTTTCAGTATTATCTGAGCGGTCTGAGTCCATTTGTGTTTTGTACAACGGCCTGAAAAATGATTTGCGGCATTCATCGTGGTATAAGGCTTCCACTGCAACCAGATCAACTATTGACGCTAAACAACCCACTACTTCTTCGCCCCAATCATCTCGTCTTGCATGCCCAGCCTCAATGCATGAGTCTTTGAAGGCTACGTTTCTGACAGAGTATACTGTCTGTCGCTTTTCAACAGGTTTTTTATTTTCATCTTCAAATGCGCATGAACAAAAAAGGCATCGAGTTTTGAAGTCAAATTTCGGTTTTGATGACCTCAAAGTATGAGATGCGGAGGGCCCAGCGGACGGAACACGTTTCCTCAGATCAGTTTTAATGCTGTCGGGTCTCGTGTATTCTTTTCGATAAGATGTGTGAACCCACAGCGACTTCAAATCTTTTGATTTTGTAAAGCATTCAATACTACTCTGCAAACTAGAATCTTATGGAATCAGGGGTAAAGCATTAGACTGGTTCAAAAGCTATTTGGGGAACAGGAAACAATGTACGGAAATTTCCAAGCTCAATCCATCGGGTAAAGTTTTTATGAAAACAATATACAGATCTCAGTTTAGAATCAATAGTTCAGGAGTTCCCCAGGGCAGTAACTTGGGACCATTATTGTTTCCCCTATATATAAATGACCTTCCAAAAGCCACTAATCACAAATGTATACTATTTGCGGATGACACTACTTTAGTTAATGAATGCGACAAAGACAAAATGACATTTGAATCAAAAATAAATACCGCTTTAATGGAAATAATGACATGGATGAACAAAAATAACCTAAGTGTGAACATAAATAAGACTAAATTTATACAATTTCACTCCTATGCGACTAAACCAGTATTCTTAAATGTAAATTATAAAAATAACAAGCTTGAAGAAGCTAGCGGATATAAATTCTTAGGTATTAATATTGACAAACATCTTAATTGGAAAGATCATGTTGATTTTGTGTGTAATAGGTTGGAACGTTTCGTATTTGCACTAAGACGATTAAGACAAACTGTATCGAAGGAAGCTGCTTTAACAGTGTATCATGGACATGTATCGTCAATACTTAGTTATGGTTTGATCCTATGGGGAAACTCTGTCGACTCAGACAGAAGTTTCAAGCTACAAAAAAGGTGTATACGTGCAATTTGTAATTCATGGTTTAGAGATAGTTGCAGACCATTGTTTAAGGAATTAAAATTTTGCCATTGCCCTGCTTGTACATAAAGAAAGTTTGTCTATTTGTTAAGAATCATCCAGAATACTTTAGGAACCTGAGAGATGTTACTATAAGACAAAAAAGGGTTCAGTATATTCATCTATTACATCAACCTCCTTGTCACTCAGATATATATAAAAGAAATATTTCTAATATGAGTGTCGCACTGTTTATTAAGCTTCCAGTTGAAATTAAAACGTTAGAAGGTAATCTATATAAAAATAAGTTGACAGGTTGGCTCTTAAATCACTGTTTTTATAGTGTTAAAGAATTTTTAGAATTTAAAATTTAATTTTAATTTCCTGTTGAAATATTTGCATGCTTTCTTGACGGCTGAATACAGTACTACCTATTAATTATGTTAAGACCTAATTGTAAAGTATTCTTGCAAATAAACAATTATCTTATCTTATCTAAGTTGTGAGCTCTTTTGATCATTTCTGAGGTTACTGGCAGAAATCAGAGAATTTATGCCTTTTTCGCCGACCTTCGAAACATTTTCTCCACCTTCTTCCAGCACTTCATCACAAACAAAACACATGTTTGTCATCTTGAAAACGTGCGTATGTGCAAAATATTTTGTGACTGCTTCCCTGCGTTACCGAGTGCACAGTCACAATACTCTATAGGTCACGAACGTAATAAAAACATAAGCCCGAAGGCATATTGATAGATATTATTGGGAGTTTTAGCCAGTTTAAAAGTAAACTGTTTCCGCCTTCACCGCGTGGAGGTACTCCCAGCTTATGTAATTTTATGTGTTCCTTACCAGGTTTAACATAAGGCTCGACTCGCACTTGACTATTTTTAATAGCGCGTGAGTGTTTTTTTATAGAGTGGGTGAGCAATAAGAAATGATTTTGGCAAACTCGTATTGTAACAATGTGCTATAGAGAATTTAACACATTTATGAAAATCGACCATTTTTTGAAGCTCATAGCTAGGCAAATATTGGAGATAGATAAAAAATGTGAAAGCCAAAGTTATAGAAAATTTTATCAGCTTTTATTATGTAGTACAACAAAATTTCGTACAACGCACCGTTTTCGAGATGTAAGCAAAAAACCAAAAAACGGGACCTTTGTGCCCCCCTCCCCCCTCGGGCTCCACTCGGAGGTGTCAGGACTTTTAGTATGTTTATCTCCTAACTGGCCCAAACAAAGTTTCTAAGTCAAACTTTCTGCTTTCGACTTTTTCATCCACAAATTATTCGTTGCCCAAGCTATTTGTCCTTCTTCATTTTGATAACATTTTCTTTGGTATTTTCGAAAATGTCATCAGTAATATCTTTTTCTGTTGTGTCTACGTGAACATTAGAAATAAAAAGCGGCACCTTTGAATCTGCCACTTTGAAGTTGCACAATTGCTTACTCGGCGCTTTTCCTGTGCAATACTCTAAGCGATTTCTATGTCTACGTCTCCGTACTTCAAGACATTCTTGATCTGGATGGCTCTTTTTCCATTTACCTGGCTTACTTAGCACTTCAGCCATGGTGGGCCTTGTGCCTTTACCTGCTGAACTTGTGAGCCGCTGCCGCGGTGGGGACGGCGGGGGCAACGGTGTTTCCCTGGTGGCTGGAGCCGGAGGCAACTTCTGGGGTGACGGCTGCTGTGACAGAATCAGTGGGCTCGGGACTTCAGCACTGGCACCGCTTGCCGCTGCTGGCGCGCATTCAACTTCTCTTTCTTAATTAAAATGTCATTGATGAAGGGACTTGTGTTGAACAGAAGGGTAATGTGCACTGGGCTTTCATTTATTGAGTAAAATAAACCAATCGGACCACTATGACATTCAATTGATTGCCTCGAAGCTCCGCGTTTATTAACACTGATGTTTCTGTAGCGGTTCGGCGGAGGTGACGGGGACAGACGGCTACTACAGAAACAAAAACGGTTTTTGCTCACGTCCTAGCGTATCCTTAGTTACGTACGTTTCCTTAATGGTGTTAATCTTCTTCCTCGGTACCAGCAATTCTTTAAGAAGAGTAGTCACATCAATGTGATCGAAATTAATTGGGGGTAGTTTGTAGAGGTCGCGAGCAACGAATATAGGAAATTTCTCCGGATCCGTTTATTCAAAAATTGTGATTATATCCTCCGAATCCCTCTGCATCTTGCCTTCACTTCTACGCTTTACTATCTTGATATTTGGTTTCAACGCATCGAAGAATAAAGTTTTTGCGTGTGTAACATCTGACTCCGAAAAACCCGTTGCACAAACACGAATCAAACTTATTTTATCCATAAATAAATAAAAAATAAATAAATATTCTGGGACAAATCACACATGGTCATCTGGCCCCAAAGTAGGATTCCCTGTGTTATGGGAACCAGAGACTGATATACATACTTATATACGTTTAAATACATACATATATAGATATTTAACACCCAGACACAGAGCAAACAAATCTGCTCATCACACAAATGCTTGCCCTGGGTGGGGATCGAACCCACAACCCTCGGATCAGTAGTCAAGGGCACTAACCACTGAGCCACCGAGTCAGTCTTCAACTTTTATTTTGTTTTGGATTAACACCAAAACCTGGTTCTCGCATTATCGGTTTGGCTGAGTGGCTGCCCGAGAATGAATGACTCTGTGGACAAGCTCCTTTATCAATTAAACGATTTTATTTAAAAAAGTGTTCAAAAGTGAATAAATTAATAGTAGTTTTCAGTGTTAAGTGTTATTAAGTCTCATAATCTGTATGGTGTATTTGGAAAGTGGTACATAAGTGGTAAACATAAGACAAGTAAGAAAAAAAGAGTATATCATTGTCATTCGTTCGTTGTTTTCTTAGATTTAAGGGAAAGTCCCCAACCATAGATAATATTTTGTATTTTTAGATTATTTTAAGGCACTGGATACTAGTCTTTTCACCCCACTTCGGAAGACGGTTGGAAATTATCGTACTTTGACGTACGATAATACATATTGTATGTATCGTACATCGTACCAGTGTCGAAATTATCGTACATGTACTAATTATCGTACGTCTGAGTACGCTGGCGATGACTGCGGGGACTGCGGTGTGTGCGGTAGTGCGAACAGATGTGCATTCACCTTTACAAAATATTAACTTTGTTGACAATGAAACGAACACCCCAAGATTACTATGTTGCCATGCTATAAATAAAAACCTCAATACTGGGCCTCTGTGTACTAAAAACACGATGGTAAAGTCGGTTTACGGACGATAATTTTACGTGATAACAAATACTCGTCCAAGTCCCCGTCCAAGTGTCCGTCCAAGTAGACGTCTATGTCTCCGTCCAAGTACTCGTTAAAGTACATGTCCAAGTACCCGTCCAAGTGCCCGTCCAAGTAATTGTCCCAGTCCCCGTCTAAGTCTCCGTCCAAGTCCGCGTCTAAGTCGCCGTCCAAGTCCAAGTCCAATTCCAAGTTCAAGTTCAAGTACAAAAACAAGTACAATATAAAATGTAGCATAAATAAAGTCGCTTGTTCCGCGCTCTCGCTTGCACGCTCGGCTCAGGCGTAACATGACAATGACGTCACACTTTTTCGTGTATGCAGCCCGTGTTCATTGATTTATAAGACGTTCAAAATATTCTTGATAGAAGTCAGCCTGTCAGTGTTTTAACATGTATGTATTATACACATCTGCCTGTCAGCGATCTGGCTAAAGATACAAAACACAGACTAACCCGATACTATACCGAAGATATCCTGGAAGTCAGCCTGTACGAGATTAGAATGACTCCTAAACAGGTCAAGAACAACAATCGGGTAAGGATGGAATTACGAATGAACTTCTCAAAGCTGGTAGAACACTGGTACCAAAAGCTCTTTAGAAGTTGTTAAGTTCCGATACACATGGCACAGAAGTGTGGTCGTGCTCTTCTCACTCTTCTCACTTCTGAGCCATGTCTGCTAGCTGTTTTCGAGTCATTAAGTATTAACTCGCACGTTTGATGACTTCCAGCCTTCCAAACAAGCTGGCTTCCGAAGAGGCTTTAGTACCGTATACCACATTTATACGCTGCGGTAGATTATATAGAAGATTATAAAATCTGCCACTATGCTGGGCAATTGCAGACTATGAGAAAGCCTTTGGTTTGGTTGAAACCTGGGCTATGCTACAGTCTCTACAACAGCGGTACCGAATTGACTATCGATACATCGAGGTATTGAAGTGTTTGTATGAAAACGCCACCATGTCGATTTGCCTCCAGGACCAGAATTCGCAAACTATCCGGCTGCTGCGAATGCTGAGACAGGAAGACGTTATATGTCCGAAACTGTTCACCGCCGCCCTCATAGCCGCCGGCCGCATTCAAACTTCTGGACTGGGTTGTAATAGGCATCAATATCTACGGCTAGTACAGTCGTTATCAGATATATCGTAGAGGGCGAGTTGTTCAAATATATCTTAGCAGGGTTGAATTTCAGTAAATTATATTATTAGATTTTTCAATAATTTCTTCATACACTATAATTACGTGAGGTACTTTTTCCTTAAATGCTACGTATTGAAAAATCTGCTGCTCAGATATTTATGACAAATTAGATGTTCAGATATTAATAGCAAATCCTAGTGTTGATAATTTCTTGAAATTCAACACTGCTCATAAATATTGGGAGACCTCGCCTCGACAACCGATCGTTTTGAACACATAGCTCGAAGAATAGATGGCTATTGGGACAGTAAAGTTCTCTAGTGGTGACCACGTGGATTGATAACCTGGTGAAGGTCGCGGAAAGCCGCTGGATATGGGCGGCGCAGGACCTGGCGTTGTGGAAATCCTTGGGGGAGGCCTTTCTCCAGCAGCGGCTGGCATGATAATATATAATACAAAAACCGATGGGTAAGGACGAGATCGTATAGGTACTTAATACCTAATCTTTTATTATACCCGACTTCCTGCCGGAATGTCATGCCGTGCCGCCACGTATAGAATGGGTTTGCATAAATAAGCTCCAGTTGATTCAATCCTTTGGAAACAAGAGAGTAATAAAAGTTGTTTTTTTATTTACAGCGAACCTAGTATCAGGGAGTGGTCTGGTGTTACAAATCCATTAAGTCATATCAAATAATATATTCAAGGATTTCACTAATAGGAAGTAATAACTAGTAAAAAAGGATTTTTTCGGGTAAACGTTGTCTAGAGAACCCAGGAATAAAAATAAAATGGTCTCTAAATTTATATATATATTCTTTATTGTACACAAACTTTTAAATGGAGGCAAATCTGTGTGTACATAATAATCATATATACTAAATAAAATACAATTAAGTATTAACTAACCTAACCTATGCTTATAAATAACAAATACTTACAATGAAAAAATTAATAGCATATTTAATACATTATTAAAAATATAATAATTTATTATTGTTCTTACTAAAATAAATGTGTACAAATAAACTTACATGTTCTGTAGGGAAAGAAGATGCTATTTATGTTTAATTTTAAAAGTGAACAGAGGGGCAGTCGCGCGCGATATACACCTACCTACATCTACATACCTACATTGCTCCATCTTTAAATTAGTTTTTCGCAATTTTTCGGCATTTTTCCAAATTCCTAATCTATAGGTACACCACGAATTGAAGCGGTGTGAGCATTTTCAGAAAAACGTCTCCCCCTGGTAAAAATGATGGTTTAATTTTAAAGATTGTATTTTTGGTGATTTTTGAGTTTATATATGTAATACATGACCTTTTCTATACGAAGTAATGTTTTATTCTACTATGTAATGTATATTATTAATAAATGATGTCTATGTCTATGTCTATGTCTAACTAGTCAATTTTATGAGAAAACCTCAATTTTAACCAACAAGGTAGAAAAATGTTGTAACCTTTGTGACAACCAAAAATAATTATTTTTGTAAAACTTTGTAGGGAAGGACTTAAAAAGATCAATTGGATTGTAAAGATGACCATGAATTCTATCAAAAAAGTATAAAATATAGTAACCAAATCAATAAATGTAAATATTAAAGTAATTTCAAGTTCACTTTTGTAACAACTGGTCCCAAAGTAAGAGTTACTTTTGGCATAAAATCTTAATTTCGTCGACAAGACAGTAAAGTTATATGATTCTACATAGCTAAATAATATTAGAATATAATAAATCAAGTTATTTTTACACAACAATAATATTTTTTTTTAGAAAAAGCCAATTTTCTCCGTCACGTTTTGTAGGACAGTCACAAAAGTGACTGACTTATTTGTGTAAGGCTTGGTTTACATGCTTGCAGATTCTGATAAATTTGCTGAGGTATTTTTTCAGTTCCTAAAGTACTATTGTTATTGATGTAGATGAAGTAAAAAAAAATACAATTGTGATACTGTTAAAGAGATCAATATACTAGTAGTATTTATCACTTTAATTTTTTTAGGCACTTATTTTGTGTTACAAACACATGATATAGGTAGGTACGTACAGCATAACGAAACAAGTTTGTATTCTAGCTAATAAACAACTTAAACCTAAATCGAAGTAAAAATAACCAAAATCTAGTTTTGGCCGAATACTTAATAGTTACTTCCACTTTTTTAAACTATAAAATAATACAAACAGTACGTTTACCTGTAATTCTAATTAAATTTATTGAAATTTGTTACAGAGGTACCTACTAAAGATTTCTTTTTATACGCCATAAAATAAAGTGAACCCTGATTAATTAATTAAAAAAATCATTCATTAATGCCTGTCCATACATTGATCGCCGAACAAGCTGTTCGAGGCATGTAGTCTCAGATTTATGATGTCACCTTTGTGACTTTTTGGGTCACAATATATGTGACGCAACAAAATGACACAAAAGTGACCATCACACCCTGTTACCAGTCTTATTGAATAAATAATATTGAGGTAACCTCTAATTATACGTTTGTTAGCGAGTGAAATGTGATTTTGATACTAATAACAAATCTAAATTTTGGTTGCTACAGTTAGCTTTAACATGGCAAAAAGAAAACAGAGTACAAGATAACGTGTCACATACCTGACCGACGAAACCTAGGCGAAAAAAAACGTAGTTTATTATATTCTCTTTGAATGTCACAACAAAAACAACACGTCTGATCTTGAAGCGTTTTGACCAATAATATATATAATAATAAATTTATTCCGATTTCTGTGGTTTTGACACTACTGTTTTTTTAATGGTGGTCAGCTAGTTTGTGGCTAGTTTAGAATATAGTGTTGCCATTTAAAATAATAAAACATGCTTGGTAGAATCCTAATTTAGTGTTTGTTCCCGTTACAAAGGTGACCTGTCCACCTGCGACACGAAATACGATATTTTTGTAAATTAAACCTTTTCGCAATGGAATAAGATAAAAATTCTAAACGTGCCGAGGTTAACGGCACTTAAGACTAGTTTCGAATGATACCCAAACCTCAGTGTGGCCAGTACAAAAAGTTTTCACGATCGTATTTTACACCGGGCAAATTTTGAGTGGGACACGTCAAAATTCACCACCTTGGTGTTAAATAATTGTTATAATTTTAATATTACGCGAAGTCATATTAAAATACCTATACGATTATGTTGAATATAATATTCTTAATGTATTTTCAATCATTTGTTTATTGAGTTTCATATAAATTTTACATGTTATAAAAATTCAAACACGCGGGACACGACAAAACGGGGGGGGGGTGGACGTTTTTCTGAAAATGCCCGTGTGTAAGTAGAGAGGTGGCTCGTCTCTAAACGTCACAGCTCTACACTTACATAAAAATAGAATACATAAAAATTGGGTTTTTAATTTAAAATTTGGCAACACTGGGTATTAGTCACGTCACTTCATGGCGTGTGTGTGGGTGTGTTTTTAGTGCCCTGTCGAATTTTTGTGTTGCTTGTGTTGTGCTGTGTTTGTGAAAGGTTTTGGTGATTGTGTGAGTTTTCTGTCTGACGCCGTTTCGGAGTTGTCATTCCTCTAATTTTGGATATTATCACTAAAATTACTCAAACTGTCGTCTTCAGGTACGTAATAATCGATTTTACACGTATAATGTATCCGTTGCTGAAGTGGCCGTCGGACTGTTGTCGTCTGAAAGTCTTAATCATAACCTGTCCAGGCGTTGTCTCCGCCAAGAACCTTATCGATACAATCTTTGATGAATTGTTAGTATTTGAATAGTATAATCCTAGTCCAACCGGTGCTATCTTGCGTTTTATCTGTGCGACGGTTATCTTGTGATTTTAAGTCAAGAATAACTTGTGTTTTTATCTGCGGGGCTAGAGAGGTGAAGTGTGCAGTGGCAGTGCAGGCTAAGGCATTGACAGCCAGTTGGCGTTTCGTTGCCGGGTAGTGTGTTGGTGTCGCGCGCGGGAGCATGAGCTCAAGATGGTAGGCTGTCTGTTTGTCTGTCCGTCCCCTGTGGTGCCTGTGCAGTGTTCTAAGTGGTTGTTCTGTTGCAGGCCGGCAGGATGCTAAAGTTCATACGAGGGAAAGGGCAGCAGCCCTCTGCTGAGAGGCAGAAACTCCAAAATGAGTTGTTCGCTTTTCGCAAGGTAAGTACTACCTATAGTTATTATCATTTAAAACAGTGAAATATCTTTGTTTGCCAGCCTAGTGATAAACAGTCATAGGTTACACAGAAATTATTTATTGTTTTCAGGCAATATTTTAAGATAATACTTACTGTATACTGCTTTTAGTCTTTTAAATATAGTCTACAAGCGGACTAGCAGTCAATGTTATAGTAAAATTAAACAAGTAGTCTGAATGTGTTTCATACATCCATAGCATGATTCATATTAAGGAACAAACTTTAATTTTGCCATTACCATACAACTTACAACTTTATTTGTGACTTAGTGTTCTAAACTAAAACCTGCCATATTTTTGTATAGGCAGTAATAAATAAATACAATCATAATAAAATGCAATGAGAAAGTCACATGCCATCCAAGGGATACGCTGAGGTTGCCTGGTGTTATACTGAGCTAGCATCACCCACAGTCACATGTAGCACATTTAGATTGAAAAACAAATTATTAGTCATGACTCTGTTAACTTTTTTATTAGCTGTTAGTGCTAATTGATAATATACTTGCAAACCTAGTTTTGACAATACATTTTCCTTAATTAGTTACCTATACACCAACTGGATGTTTATATGCCAACTCTGGTTTAAGGGTCCCTAGGCATTTAAATACAAACATAGTTTTCTGCTTTAATACAAAAACTACATGCCAATTGAATCCAAACTTTGCAAATGTATTGTGTTGACTCATATTTGTAATTAGTATTCATCATAGTAAATTGAAATATAACTAAACGAAGGCTTAAATTAGTTTTGTACTGAAAGTTTAGACCTGCTCTTATTTTATATTAGAACATCGAAAACTAATTACAAACATTGATAGGTGTCAACTCAATATATTTGCAAAGTTTGGATTTAATATGGCATGTAGTTTTTGTATTAAAGCTGAACTATGTGTGTATGTAAACTCGAGCCTCCTGGGGACCCTTAAGGTACCTGTTACAGAAATTGTATGGTCTGTCAACAACCACTTAATATATTTCATAAACTGACATAGCTTTCAACTGATTATGAATATGTTAGTTATAGCATGTCACAGAGTTAGTCAGAAAGTGTTGAGGCTGAGATTTACAAAGAAGTTTTGTGCAAGACCTAGGCGTGGCCAAATTGATAAACAATTACCTCTTAAATGCCTTGCCTAGATCTCAAAGTCTAGATATTGTCTATAATTATTGGTAAACTGAGGTTCCTTATATTAAGGTTGAGTATATCAATTAGCATCTAGTAAACATAATATGATAGCATAACTAATATAGTTTGTTATTCTTTCACAAAAAAACTACTGAACAGATCTGGTTGAAATTTGGTAGGTAGACAGATTAGAACTTGGATTAATACAGGCTACTTTTTTCCACGCTCGTGAGCCGCGCGCACCCTCGAAAAGTCATAGAGACGTCCATGCTGGTGAAGCCGCAGAAAACAGCTAGTTATTTATACATATAAAATTGTAACTTGTCATCTGAGTAGTGCCTACTCCATGGATGGCAAGTTCCAATTTTTTGAACTGAATTTCAAAATGTTTGCTTTGTACAATCTTATCAGGGCCAGCCCTAGTTATATTTGTTCTTAGATTAAAACATGTCAGTTTAATTTTTTTATAGAGTTGTATGTGTACCTACTGGCAGTTTCAGTGTAAATTTGGGTCATGGCTTTAGCATTTTTCATTGACAAAACCATTAACCCTATCATTTTTAATAGATAAAACCTGTCATAGCAGGTGTATCTAAAACATGCAGGTACATTGTGTACTCACACTTCAGCTTTTTGATGAATGGCAATTTCAGTGTTATTGCAATTTATGTTAAATTCTCATAGGGTTGTCTGTCAGCTCTTTAACCTCCATATTGCAATGATTTGTCACATTGAAAGGACATCACGCTATATAGCCTAGTTTTGATAGATTTATAAAAATTAATAAATAACTCGATAATAAAATCATTAAAATTACAACTTTGAGCTTTACAGAGGGTTATAAAAAACATATGAAAATCGTATGTTACAAAAACTTTAGCCATTAGTTTGTGTGTGTGTTGAGTATAGCTGCAATAACTCTCGTTACAGTGAGTCTCACGTTAGGTTAAAAGATACTAATGATCAAATTGATCAAGCACTATGAGGAAATTAATTACTTGTTTTGAGTGACTTTTCAGTATTTCATGGCACATGGGTAGGAGATGTAAGTCTTAGACCAATTAAATGAAGTACATACTAAGTAATTACATATTTAGAAAAAAAAAACACTTATTCATGTGAGCTTTCAAGGTGTAAGTTTTGACAACTATTAACTATGCAGAATTAAAAAAATACTGGAATATGTGAATGTTAGTATGGAGAACTCTATGAATGAATAGTTTGGTGTGTGATGTTGGGGATGCTTTTGCGCTTTGAAAAAAGTTTGACTATGTCATTTTACGGTGTCTTTCCATAGTCTGTCAAAAAACCTACCTATCTAAAAGAGAAGTACCCATTGGTACACAAAAAAAGCCATTCCAATAACGTAAGGCCATTGAACTCCAGTTTTAAAGAATCCTTTAGGAACCTAAAATATACATGTTATTTCTTTGTTGAAGAGCACTGGCAAACGGTATCATGTTGTTGGGCGGGATACTATCGAACTAAATATACCAGATAAGTACGATAGCAATACGAACGGATCGATAACGGCGATAGGCGATAATTCTGGCAACATGGTTTGGTATATTGGTTGTGTTGTGTTGTGTTATATGCACTTGTTCCTTTGGCTATTACGAGTATTTGTTGGTGGGTAGGTAGGGACACATAACGTAACCAAAGTATATATATTAGTACTAACACACAGTACGGACACTCCTCTGCCGCTGCCGCTCTCTAGATTGCGACCTCACCCCCTCGTCACCAAGATTGATACAGATTGGTTACAGTTTGGTTGTCGAACGTATAGGAATTCAACGCCATTTTGTTTGTTTCGTAATTCCGTTTTTGAAATGTCATTTCTGACCCGTTGTATGAAGTGTCCAGGGTGTGACGTAACATTAAAAAGTAACTTAAATTTGCGATTAAAGCTTTTGGTTTGCACAATTTAGCAGGTATAAGAGAGGTCTGAGCAAAAAAAGGAGAAATGTATATTTTGGCATTATTTTTATGAGACTTCTAAAGAAAACTGTTATTGTTGTAGTGTATCTTGCAGATCATCCAGAATTTTCAGCATTGCTGACTATGATTTAAAAAGAGCAATAAATAAATGAAAAACCTAGTTTTCGAGTTCATTAACAACCCGTAAACGACCCCACTGCTGGAGCATGGGTCTTCCCAAACTCGGATAGGTTAGGCTAATACTCCACATACTGGGGCCAAGTCTGGGTTAGTGGAGGCACACCCTGGACACTTCATACAACGGGCCAGAAATGACATTTCAAAAAACGAATGACGGACAACCAAAATGGCGGCGAATTCCTATACGTTCGACAACCAAACTGTAACCAATCTGTATCAATCTTGGTGACGAGGGGGTGAGGTCGCAATCTAGAGAGCGGCAGGGAGTGTCCATACTGTATGTTAATACTAATATGTATAATTTGGTGGAGGTTTTAGGGCACCCTGTTGTTAGAAGTCTTTTAAGCCGCCCAAAAGTTTTTTAACCCGCCTAAAGGAGTCTACCATGTAAGGTCATGGTAGATTCCTTTAGACGTCTTGAAAAAGTGGCCGCTATTTAGCAACCGTTACCAACGACTTAACTTGCCTAGTTTTACAGTACGAAGGCGGTTTGATAAGTCCATGACTTTGGAAAGAAGAAACACTCTTTTTACATATATATATATATTTTATTTTTCTACATAATATCCCTTCAACTCTACGCACTTAGTCCAGCGATGTTCCAACCTCTTACACCCATCAAAAAATATTTAAAAAGTTTTTATTCAACCTTAAAGTCATTGAGTTGCCAAACTGCCCTTGTACGAATACATTTTTTTTTTAAAAAAACGTACGATTCAAAAAAGGTTAGTGTATCATGCAGTACTGAAAATAAATGATTGGTCAGTAATTTGATAAGATTAGAGTTGGTAGTAAACAGTTTCGTTTGTTAATGTAATATTCATGTAACTGTGGATTTCTATTTTATTAACCGACTTTAAAAAAGGAGGAGGTTCTATGTTCGACTGTATATATTTTTTTATGTATTTTAACCGATTTCTCTGTCAATTGTTAACCGATTTTCAAAATTCTTTTTTTATTCGAAAGAGTATACTCCCGTGGGGGTCCCATTGTCACCAAGTCAGGATCTGATGATGGGATCCCAGGTAAATCGAGGGCAACCCTCAAATTTTATAGGCACTTATAACGTGATTCATATATTTTCTAAAGCTATTAATGTAGCTAAATTTCTGACTTTCATAAAATATCCCCATAATACAATCTCATTAAATACACCATGCAGTTTATTTTGATTTATGTTGTAGATATAATAGGTATTGTTTTATTGTCCTAGCATTGCATTTTAACTATGACGTAAATGACACCTTCGTTTTTTTTAATCACACAAGATTAGACATGTTTTCCCATTGTTTTGCATGTTAATGCATGCAAAAGATAGATGACTTTATTCTTATTGTTTCGGTCGCAAAGTAATTTATTTGTACTAAAACCTAGTAGGTAATCATATTAGCCAAAAAACTTCCACTGCTGGACAAAGGGGAGGCCTTCCACGACGACCGGTCCTGCGCTGCCCGCATCCATCGGCTCTTCGCGAACGGTACTTACGGTAGGTACGTTTTATTTAACAAGTTTTATCCCGAACGTAGCAGATATAATTGGTAATGCTAAAAACGTTAGAAAACCGATTTCAATCGCAAAAACCAAGTAAAATTTTGCTAAATTTTATAGTTTTTGTTAATTAACCGACTTCAAAAAAGGAGGAGGTTTCTCAATTCGACCGTATATTTTTTTTATGTGTGTTCGGTTCGCGGATAACTTCGTCGTTTATGAACCGATTTTAATGATTATTTTATTTTGTTGTTGGAAAGGAGATATCCCAAGGGGTGGTAAAGGGAACCAGGATCTGATGATGGCATCCCAGAGAAATCGAGGGGAACCTTAGCTTTTTTTTGTTCAAAATTATTTAAAAAAAAGTACTGAACCAATTTTGATTAAAAAATGTATGGGACCAACTTTGCAGCATATCATATAGAATAAAAAAGAATCATGAAAACCGGTTCACAATTTGCAAAGATATCGTGTAAAAAACATACTCCTCCTTTTTGATTTCGGTTAATAAAGGCACAGCGCCTTCGCGTACCTACTGGAAAATAACTTTCAGAGGCTTGTAGTATAATGTATACGTGCAAAGAAATTTCAGTTTTATAAACTACCGCAGGGATATCGTTTTCGTTCAAGTCGTTTGTTTTGGCCCAAAAAATGATATAATAAAAAAAAACTCGACAACAGATTACACTTTCAACTCCTCCTACATCTAAAAGAGATAGCGCCACCAACCGGGTGCAACTATAACTGAAAACCATCCAGGTGACGCTATAAGTACAAAAAAAAATCTTCAAAATCGGTCAAACTGTTTAGGTGGCGAAGAATTACCAACACACCCACACCAAAATTTTATACATGATAAGGAGAAGTTTCTACCTAAGCTCCAAGAATTTTTAATAGTAACACTGTGCCTAAACTTCCCCATTACGTTGGGGAATCTTGATAAGCCCGCTTCCATCTTCAGCATCTTAATCACTTACCATCAGGTGAGATAATGTCAAGGGCTCACCAATTATGAATTTTAAAAAGTGTGCAAAAAATTGGTTGTCTGTAAAGTCGGTTTACGGACGATAGCTTAACGTGACAACGTCATAACGTAACGGGACAATGAGCGTAACGGGTCAATGAGTCTTCCTTTTTCGTGCGTGCAGGCGGCGTCCATCGATTTATTAGACGTTGTTACGTCAAAAAATATCCAAAACCTAAAACTAGACGTGTTACTTCCTTCTAATCTCTAGCTTTCTTACAGTGACTCATGTCATTATCATCGTCATCACACTGTCACACGAAGATTGTGGAACGCTAGACCCCGTTATGTAAACACGGCTTACTCCGTAATCCCACCTTGAGCTCCTACAGTCAGCTCCCAAAATTAACTGACTGTATCCAATTATTTGAAAGCATGCGTAGTGGTTACTAATATGAGAGCATACACTGTACTAGACTTTATAATTAACTAATAGAGACTTTGTAGAGCATATTGTTATTTTAATACGTGTAGTTAGGGGATAGGTACTGCACAGATGAGACTTTTTTCTGTAATATTCTAGAAGGATTTTTTCTGTTTTGAAGCATAGGGCGAACTGTTTACTATAGCCCCATGCGCTGGGTAATCGGACAAAGAAGCTATCATTTATCATTTACTATTTGCAATAAATTATTTACTAATTAATCTATCTTAAATAATTTTCGAAAAACCTAAAAACTTTTAGGTACAAGCTTTCAATATTGCATTGTCACTTATATGCATGCATGCAAAGTTTCAGCTCAATCGGAAACCGAGAAGAAGGTCAAATTTAACTTTCAAGATTCCACCGGAACAAACATACATACATTGCAAGTTAAATAAAAGCTTGTAAAAATCGTTTGTCCTGACTTATTATCAACGCACAGCTCAAACCACACGGAGGATTGGGCTGAAATTTGGCAAACAGATAGCCATTATTATGTAGGCATCCACTAAGTAAGGATTTTAAGAAATTCCCACGGGAACGGCAAATAACGGGATCTGCGCGGGCAACGCCGCTGGGCATCCGCTAGCTTTAAACATATACAGCCTAAAGTATTTAAAGGCAATTTTTGTAAGAGGCAAGATAATTTAAGGGCAAGTCTTCAAAGTATTTTCAGGTTTTAATTTTATACTAAAACAGTCTAGATAAAGTATTTAAGGGCAAGCCTTCTGAGGGGCATGCTGTATAAGCTTTTAATTTTATACATACACTAGCTTTTGCCCGCGGCTTCGCTCGCGTGGGTATCGTTTATTGACCGTCTCTTTGCGGGGGAGTAGAACGCGTAGACAGGTGTTTACTCCAGATCCCTTAGGAACTATATCGGGCTATTCTGATTAGCAGTCTATGGTACTTTCCACCCCCTCCACTATATTTAAGCAAAAAATCGCGTCAATCCGTTGCGACGCGACGCCGACGTGCGTGAGCCAGGAAATGAGTTTTCCCTAGATCCCTCGGGAACTGTCTCGGACTATGCTTATTAGTAGGTAGTCCATATCATTTCCCACCTCTCAAACATCTTTGTGCAAAAAATCACAACAATCCATTGTTCCGTTGCGATGTTAAAGAAATTAACCAAAAAAGAGTATTTTTCAGTTCTCTCAGGAACTGCATCGGGCTATGCTATTTTCACGGGATAAACAGCACTATGCTATTTTCACGGTATAAAAAGTAGACTATGTCTTTCCCCGTGACACAGGCTATTTCGTCAAGATTGGTTGAGGTGTTGAAGCGTGAAAAGGTAACAAACAAACACATTTTCACATTTATAATATTAGAAAGGATATTTACAGCTTAGAATATTTTAGGGCGAGCGTTCTAACGGGATATTAATATTTTTCTTCTTCTCATGGACTTTGCATTGACACACACAAAACTTCAGTACCTACGTATCCACAAGTTAGAATCATTACATTGTTAACTATCTGTGTCTTAACTCTTAACACTTAATTTATTTTGTATGTAGCATGTCTAACATTATAGCCTGCTTTTAACTGATCCAACGCCCCAGGCTTATCGTGTTTTCTCCCACCATCAAAATAACGTACATAGATGACGTAACTCAGTTGTTGTTTTTTACTGTTTTGGCTAATTATCATATTATTATATCTCGCTTTCACACCAGAAGGTCGTGGGTCGATTTTCGACGTGGTCGAACTTACTCGGTCTGATTGGTGGCAGGGTCGCCTGACTAGCTACCATCTTTAAGTCTTGCCGTCAAACATCAATGTTAACAGCATTGATGTGTTCCGGCAAAAAGACAAGATAGTCAGTTCCCGATTGCGTTGGAGAATATTTCTAAGCCTGCTTCCATCTTCGGCATCATCGTCACTTACCATCAGGTGAGATGATGGCAAGGGCTTAGCAGTTGTGGATTGGCAAAAAAATAGGGTAAAAGCCGGATAGTTGGCACACTTTTTGAAATACAAAAAGCATAATACTTTATTTGTAAAACTGGCCGGTACTTTGGGTTTTTATCTACAAATTTATGAAAAGTAAAAAACATTATCTTTAATATTTTTTGAGTATTAGCGATTTTTGCGGACCTCTATATTTTGGGACATCTATCCCACATAGGGGTTAGATAGTTGCCTATTCCATGTAAATTACGTTTGTGATAGATGCCCCGCCGAGAAACAGGACATCTACCCTGCAAAAACTTTGATCGCATTTTGCCTTCCCATGCAATCGCACAGAGACATGAGACATGGTCAACTTAGTGGTAATTGCAAAATCTTTCGATAGATTAGTAAAATAGCATGCGATTCATCCGCGAAACTAGAGTAATTACAATCGGGGCAACTATACCCCTGGGGCAACTATCCTGGTTTTACCCTAGGATCTTTATGTTACTGTATCCTGTACCGGCAATCGCCCTGTCTGGTGACTTTTGGACTCTAATTCTTGGTGATAGAGTCTTAAAGAGGCTAAACAGAGCGTTTGCAGATAGAACCTCTTAAAGCCCTAAGTGTGGACAAACTACAAACCAGGTAGGTTGGCAACAAACAGCGTGTGCCAATTAGACCGCGCCCGCGACAACGTGGGAACCGGGGCGATTCTAGGTTAGGCAATTTGTAACCTGGCTGCCTGCATGTCAGCAGTGACGTCACAGTGGGACCAGACTAGGGAGCCTTTATTAAATTCAATATTGTAGTGGTTCTGTCACATAAGAATAGTTTTAGCTATACTAAATGTAGCCAAAATTCCTTACCTAATATTATAAATGTGAAACTACCACTACACGCTTCAACACCTCAACCAACCTTGACGAAATTTGGCATTAAAAAGTAGAAAATAATATTTTGATCGAGTCGTCGCGTAGGGGGACCGCTAAGTTGTGAAATTATTAGTAATTAGCTGTAGTAAAATAAAACATAGTAGGTATTCACAGGTTTTAATTTAAGTTTTATTTCATCACTCACATCACATTCACCTTGTTTTTGTATTAAAGCGGAATTACGTTTGTCTGGAACGTCGAGCCTCCTGGGGACCCTTAAACGGATGGGGTTTTGAATTTATTCAGTTGAAAAGTAGGTGAAGGCCTTGCACTGATTCTTATTGGTTATATAAATCTAAAATACTTTCCGAAATGTTCAAGATTGAAAGGATAGTCGATTTGAGCTTACCAGAACTACCTGCTACTCTATTTTATAAAGTTGTGGTTTTTTTAATTAGGTATCTGTGATGCCTATTCTACTGGTCTGGTCTTTTTCTTTATCTTTTTTAAAGGGTGGCGGCTTGCGAGTGATGATGTTGAGTGAGAAGATAAATCAATTGTTTAAATTGTAATTCTTAATGTATTGTCAAAGTATATATATATATATGTATATTAGTACTAACATACAGTATGGACACTCCCTGCCGCTCTCTAGACTCCGACCTCACCCCTTCGTCTCCCAAATTGATTCAGATTGGTTACAGTTTGGTTGTCGAACGTATAGGATTTTCTTAGTGGTAAATGGGGCAATTTTTTAGACTAGTTAATTTTATTGAATTTTCCTGAAAGTGACGAAATCTTATGCAGGTTTTCCCAAATATTATGACATAAGTAACGAAGAAACTACTGCGATAACTCTAGAGCTTTAAAATTTAAAATGTGTACTTTTTGCCTCAATAAAGACGATTTTAAGGTGAAAAAACCCGACGTCATGGGGTTAAAGCCACCGTGCTCTTAAAATATCTAAACAATAGGCATATGTTTACCACCATTTAATTTCTAATAGTCTAATGCTATTTTAAGAATACATTTTGTTTTAATAATTATTGTTCTAAATTTAATTTTCATCTTAAAACTTTTTTATACAATCGGCAATTTCATAGGTAAAGATAGGGTTTGGGTCCCGGGACGTATCGTGTATCGAGGTCCCGGGACCTATCGTAATTTTAGTGGTCTCGAGTCCCGGAACTTTCGGGTCGAGGCTCGAGACGAGACAAGATTGTCGAAATTGTTACGTAATCTTTTTAATTTTCAAATACACATACAAAAACACAATTAAACCAGCATCTGTAGAAAACGAGAGAGTGATCTCCTTGTCCGGTGGCATTACGACAAAAATCAGAAACAGATTGTCGGTCAAAGCTGTTGACGCTCTGATTTTTTAAAAGCCTATTTTGTTAAAGCAGCAAAGAAGTCTAATAATGTGTTAGTTGATTATTTATATTTAGATTATTTAATTATGAAACAAATCCGTGATTATGAGAATTAACAATGTGATTATGACCAATGATTAGATACTAGATTACTAAAATTGTTAAGAATAAGTATTATTTTTAACGAAGTTTGTTTTATATTATAACTATTAAGGTTTAACTGCTTAAAAGTGAGTCTATGTGTGATGAAAAGAAAAAAACAAAACAATTTGCTTTTCTTAAAAGTCTCGAAGTCCCGGGAATTCCCGAGACTTTGATTGTAGGCTTTCTCTTGTCCCGGGACTTTGAAATCGTTGGGAATTCCCAAACCCTAGTAAAGACCTAATGGGAGGAGGTAGATAGGTTACATGCGTCCAAAAAGTGAAGCAAATAAAATGATGCCAATTGGCATCTCTTTTCTTAGTAGCATTCGGTGCAACGGAAGCGAACTGCCTATAGTATTTTGTGTGTAAATGGGTTCGATTTTAAAATGTTGTTTATTAGTGCATAACCCATCTATGGTAACAAATCTCTGTATAACAGTATAAAAAATTACATATACAAGCTAAAATAGTAACTATTTAGTAATCTGTGCTAAAATGTTAATGTTTTGACCGCGATCGAGATGGTATCGTTAATTGCACTCACTTGGCGCTCACTACATTTGGGCAACGCCGCAAATCGCTGCGTGTGCTGCGCCGAATCAAAGTCACGTGTTCGGTCACTAACTTAACAGTATAAAAATTCAAATTGTTTATAAAATGTTTCAAACTCAAACCAGAATAAATTTCTAAGAAAAGATCTACCAAACGCATCCTAAAAATAAAATGCAGCCGCACGCGCAGGTAGAAATATAGTAAGCATGCCTTAGGTATTTGTTAGCCCTTTTTATTTTACGCTATGGAAGAAGTAAGAAGGTGTTGTGATGGCAACAAAAAAATCGAACTTGAGATCTATCGTCATATTTGTCATACACTAAATAGACTCAAAAATAATAAAAAACATGTAAGTATGTGTGCGTGTGTGTGTCTGTGTGTGTGCGTAAATTGGATTAAATTTTGCCTAAATGTTATTTTAATATCCGCAGCCGTTTTCTTAAAAAAATCCCAACTTGATTTTTCAGGGTTGTTACCAAAAAACACTCATTATTAGGAACAAAAAATCGAACTTGAGATTTTTATGGTGATCTATCGTCATATTTGTCATACACTAATAGACTCTAAAAAATAAAATAAAAATATGTGTGTGTGTGTGTATGTGCGTAAATTGGATAGAATTTGGGTTAGGCAAATTTTATTTTAATACCTGCAGCCGTTTTCTTAAAAAAAATCCTAACTTGATTTTTTAGGGTTGTCAAAAAACACAAAATTTTTTTTTACTCAAAATTGGTCAACGATTTTGATGAAACTTGGTACGTTACTATAACTTTGTATGTCCTACAATACGCAGTATTTCGTTATTCCAAGAAAAATCGTAATAAGGTACCTCCCATCAAATCCAGGCTGTTTGTTATTTTTTCTCAAAAATGATTTTAACTATTTTAATGAAAGCGTCGGTGGCTCAACCGGTAACGACTCGGTCCATCTAACCAGAGGTACCGGGTTCAAATCTGGACGGCCAATGTACCAATGAGTTTTTCAAAAAACTTACGTACATACGACTTACCGATTGCTTTAACGGTGAAGGAAAACATCGTGAGGAAACCTGCACACGCCTGCGAAGAAACTCGAAGGTTGTGTGTGAAGTCGACCAACCCGCACTGGGCCCGCGTGATCGACTAAGGCCTAATCGCCCTGATTCAGGGTAGGCTCGAGCCCCTCGGTGGGGACGTATATGAGCTGTAATGATGATGAATGAAACGTTGTGAATAACTAGGACTGCGTAGTTTATTTTTTTTAGGTAATTCACATACAAACCCAAAGTATTTGTTAATTTTTAATCAAGTAATGTTTATTATGGATTTGTTACGCCAGGACTACGACAGGTGGTGGAAGGCTTCAGGCACAGTGTGACTGTACAATTTATGTGGGTGATGGTCGGCACTCGGCACCAACAACGGAAATAGGTACTTTAAGGCGGTATTATTACAGATTTTCGTTTTTTTTTTGACGTCCATTACTCCTAAACGATAGAAAATCCAAGATTGAAAAAAAATTGCCTTATTGTTGATGATGTTCATTAAAGTCTAAAAAGCTATTAGAAACACGATTGAGCAGTTTTGGCTCCATTAAAAAAAAAAAATAGGTCTACACCGTTACTTTCAACTCTAGTTATGACTAATACTTACAACAACCTTTGTTATGATAATTTAAAGTGAGTTATGTTATTGTTTTTATACTTTCATTGTAGTTTTTGATTGAAACGAAAAACCATTTAAAAAGTGAAAAAGTGTGGTTATTTTCTTTACTCTTTACATGTAAAGAAAAAGACAGAGAAAACTGTTCCAATCAATACCTCGCCTTAAAAGATTGTTGCAGCATTGTGTTTTTTTTTACACGCACGACAGTCTACAAACACACACATACACACGCACACATATATACCTACATTGAGACTCACTTTGTTTTATTTACTTCTTTCTATCAGTCACATTCCACCACTCTGCCTACTCCACGTGCTCTCTCTCTGTTCTTTTTGTTCCGAGCGCTGATGCACTGCGCTGATGCTCAACAATACGAAGCGGTCACGAAGTAGGGACAATACTATCGACAACGACTAACGACCCACCCAGCCACTTTTAGACTCTGTGGCAGGGCGTCTGTACAGTTAAGACATTAAGATGGATCAAATAACAATATTCTGTACAGTTAAGGCCTTAAGATGGGTCAAATAACAATATTCAATTCAAATTATTGATATACTGTGTAAAGCTATCACCATGGAAAAAAATATATACAAATAAATTTAAAAATATTACCACTTTTGATATAAAAAAAATACTGTAGCCCCTGTTTTTGGCATTAATTACAAAATTTCTCGAAAACAAATAGTTAATGTTGAATGAAACCAACACACAAAAAATCGGTGACTAACACCTTTCATTTTAATTGAAATATTTTTTTAATTAAACATTCTTGAAAATGAAGAAAAGTTGTAAGTAGTATGTATATAAATCGAGAATTGGGCGTTCGGTTTCATACAACGTAACAGCCGCGTTGAAGCCCGCATTTTTTGAACTTAAATGAATAGACTTACGTTCGATATTATTTTAACACATTTCAACCTGCTCGGATTGAGTCATCTTAAAGCCTTAAGTAGGGCCCAGTCGGCTGCGTAGGTCGTTTGATGAACGCTATCGAAGTGCTGTCTCTAGATCATGTGTTTTTAGTGTGACAATAAAAAAAGGTGATGCAGCATGTTTATAATGTTGTGTGTCATTTATGAACTACGAAGTTGCGAGTTTTGTTTTTAGGAAAAAGAAAAATCGATCAAGTGCGAGTCGGACCCGCGCTCCGAAGAGTTCCGTACTACTACACTTTTCCACACAACTATGACAATGATACCTATTCACATTTTAAACAAAAGACATCAACGCGAGCGACAAAAATATACTTTTTTTTCATTCAGTTCGGACTCCTCAGCGCTAGTACGACTCATACTTTGCTGATTTTTATTATTTGTTTTTTTACTCGAGTATTTGTACTTTAATCAATCACTCCAAGTTTCACGCTTCTATGTATTGCCGTTTTTACGATACAGCTACTTAAATCAAATAAACTTCTAAAGACCTATAAAAAAACACGTTTTTTTAAGGAGTACCCCTATTTATTCACTTTCCTAATTTTTTAGGTCACAAGTTAACTTGTTCAAGCAAGTAAAGGACAAATCCGAGAATCGATATTTGTGTAGTTTTATCACACATTTTTTTTACTAACTAACATGTGCAGTTGGGAAATTGACCGTTACGTCATATAAAGATGGGAGTACTTTCAACTACCAAGAAGTTTCCGTAATATTTTTTGCTAAATGCATTATAATAATAATATATTTTGTGGTAGTACGGAACGATATATACTCGAGCCTCTCTCGCACTTGGCCGGTTTTGTTCGAACGAAACTGTTCAAGCAAAATAGATAGATATTTAAGCGTTTATTTAGGATTTCACCCAGCACACACAATACATTTTTATACAAACTTGTACGTTAATAAATTAATTCAAGGTAGGAAAAAAATAAAACGAGTTACTCCTCAAGAACATTAAAAAATAAGGATATTGGTATGCGCTGCCGTAATCCTAAACTAAAGGTTGGGACATTAACTAAACATTGGGTTGTCTAAAATATATATAACTCAAAGGTGACTGACTGACATAGTGATCTATCAACGCACAGCCCAAACCACTAGACGGATCGGGCTGAAATTTGGCATGCAGGTAGATGTTATGACGTAGGCATCCGCTAAGAAAGGATTTTGAAAAATTCCCACGGGAACCGCAAAAATCGGGATCTGCGCGGGCGAAGCTGCGGGCATCCACTAGTTTTCTATATGTATCGATTGCTGTTCTTAAAAACGATATGAAAGGATCATTATTTATAATCCTTATTAATATACCTATCTCGCGCTCGGGTAGTGTTATTGTATAGTTGACAACTATTTAATTGTCCGCAGTTCTGTTCTTCACAAACTGTGCCTTATCTTGCAAAAAGTCCAACGAGATACACTCGAGATGTGTCTTGTTATTGTGTAAACTTGGAGTACCATCTACCTTAGTTTTGTCAACTTTACTTCTTCTTTAGGCAAAGTAAGAGTCGTGGAAATCTTTGAGGGAGGCCTATGTCCAGCAGTGGATATCGTTCGGCTGATATGATGATTATGATGAGTCTGCTATACTTTAGTCCTGAAACTGTTGTTGAATGTAAGTGTTTGGTTTATTCAAAGTGAATAAAGTTGTGGTAACCGCCCCCGTGGCGTAATGGTTACGTCCATTTAGCTTCACATCAGGAGATCGTGGGTTTGATTTCCGGCGAAGTCAAACTTTGTAAGACTCGGTTTGGTTGGTAAAATTGCATTTTCTAAGCTCGCTTGGCTAGCTACCAACATCTTATCTAAGTCTTGCCACCAACAGCACTGATGTGTTCCGGCTGGAAGATAAGATAACCAGTTACCCATTGCGTTGGGGAACCTTGGTACGTTCGTTAGTTACCCATTGCGTTGGGGAATATTGGTACGTTCGCTTCCATCTTCGGCATCATTACCCTTACCATCAGGTGAGATGATGCCAAGGGCCAATTTTGGATAAAAAAAATAATTGATATTAATTACTGACGGAATCCATATGTCATCTCTCATCTAACACTAAACACTTTATCAAGCACCATAAATTCCAATGAAAAGTTCAACAATACCAATGATTTCAACACTAAAGTGTCGATCTAATCAATCCGTCATCGACCGTCGAACAGAGTCATTGGGATCATTGTGACCAATCAATCTGCGTCTCTTCTTTGCTCAGATATTTACTCTGTAGACGTGTCGGACCAATCATTGCATCTATTGATCTTAACTCGCTTTATATTTTTTTTATTTTTTATTAAAAATTTCAGTACGTTTGGCTGCACCTCACCTGATGGTAAGTGCCGATGCAGCCGAGGATGTGATACGCAAGCTCAAATAGTGCCTATTCACTCTCGACTTGAAGATTCCTAAATTGTACGAATCGGGGAATACAGACGCCGGAATATTATTACACCAATACGTAACTTTCTTTCGATGGTTTCGGGTACATGTACAGAAGCTAAGCGGTTTCTGTAAAGCTAACATACTATACCTTATAACAATGAAAAAACTAACATACAGTATGGACACTCCTGCCGCTCTCTAGATTGCGACCTCACCCCTCGACACCCAGATTGATACAGATTGGTTACATTTTGGTTGTCGAACGTATAGGATTTCGTTGCCATTTTGTTTGTTCCGTCATTCCTTTTTTGAAATGTCATTTCTGGCTCGTTGTATGAAGTGTCCAGGGTGTGGTAATGGTTAACGCAATGGTGAACTGACTATAATATCTTATCTTCAAGCCGGAACACATCGATGCTGGTAACATTAAAGCTATTGGTATTTATTTTGATACACACCTACGTGCGTGAGTCTTGCCAGACTTCGCTGTTGAAGCTTGGTTAGAAACATATATGCACGTAGGTGCGTCCGTACGCACAATTTGATTATAGCCTGTGGAATTTTAATTCGTTCGATGTTATATAAAAGACGCATGTGTTTCGATTTGTTCAATAAGTTTTCTTCGCCAGCCCCATTTACTCACAATTGCGTAGTAACAGCAATATTTTTGTTTTATATTGGTATCATTATCAATCAAGAGCGTCGGTGGCGTAACGGCTAGGGCCGCTACCTCCTGTCCGGGAGATAGTGGTTCGGATCCCGACACGTATCAATGTGTTTTCGAATTGCGATTTCATATGTACGTTTATCCAAAGCTCAAACGGTGAAGGAAAACATTGTAAGGAAACCTGCACACTCCTGCGAAGAAACTCGAAGGTTGTGTTTGAAGTCGACCAACCCGTACTGGGCCCGCGTGGTCGACTAAGGCCCTTATCGCCCTAATTCAGGGTAGACTCGAGCGCCCCGGTGGGGACGTATATGAGCTGATATGATGATACGTTTATCCGACGTTCTTACGGTGAAAGAAAACATCGTGAGGAAACCTACACATGCCTGCTATGAAACTCAAAGGTTTGGTGTGAAGTTGACCATGGGTGGTCGATTAAGGGTAGGCTTGAGCCCCTCGGTGGGGACGTATATGAGCTGATATGCTGTAATCAGTTCGCCTGTCCCGTTTTGTTTCACGTGCTAAAATTGTCTTACTCGCGACAAAAACATTTTAACGAAAGCAATAAGTGTCCACTCTACTCTTCAAATGCCGAGCATCATAACACCAATTATCCCACCAATTCCGCGAGACCATTCATCCCGTTTGTTCGCCTTGATGCAGTCATAACCGCCAATCAGTCGAGTGACATCACCGGCCTGGACTATTCCTCAAATCACACGACGTTGGCGCGATGCTCGTTACCGGGGGCACATATCTTAACCTCCATTTATGTTCAGAGGGCCTATTCTTGAGACAATCGTTTATGTGAACAAGTGAATCTTTTAAAGAAAGAACCTGTACAAGTCAATAGTTTTTAAGTACCAATCAAGTCTTTCTTAGGAACAAAGCACCAATCACGTTGTTCAAAGAGAAATAATATACCTTAGATGGCTGCTGTGATCTCATGAATATCCCAAATACCGCAGTCTCTTTAAGACCAAGGTCTTCGACCAGAGTGTATTGCCAGTGATGACATAAGGAACTGAGACATGGTCGCTTACTATGGGCCTCATAAGAAGGCTCAATGTCAACCAAAGGGCAATGGAGCGTGCTATCCTCGGAGTTTCTCTGCGTGATCGGATCAGAGACGAGGAGATCCGTAGCAGCACCAAAGTAAACGACATCCTAGCTCTCAGAATTGCTAAATTTTAGTGGCAGTGGTCGGGGCACATAGCTCGTAGAACAGATGGCCGTTGAGGCAGTAAAGTTCTTAAGTGGCGACCGCGCACCGGAAAACGTAGCATAGACAGGCCTCTCATTCAGTGGACCGATGACCTGGTGAAGGTTGCGGGAAGTCGCTGGATGCACGCAGCGCAAAACCGATTGTCGTGAAAATCCTTGGGTAGGGAGGCCTATGTCCAGCAGTGGACGTTCTTCGGCTGACAAAATGACTGCTGTGATCTTATGAATAAACGATAGGAAAATTTTGCAATTACAAACTTACATTAGAAGTTGGGAAATTAACCGTGACGTATTTCGATGTATAGGAGAAATTTTTTTCAAGCCAAAAGGTTTTTATTTATTTATTGTAAATAAACAACACAAATATATTGTGTGGACGAAACCCTCGGTGCGCTGGACCGACTCGCACTTGGCTGGTATTTTTTTTCTAACTTTTTAATGCATTCAGCTAAGCTTCAAATTTTCACATCATGGGGCTGCAGAAATTTAATATTTTGTTTAAATTTAACCTCGTTGCTCAGGCCTATCCTGAGAAAGTGGTCTTATTTAATGGACAGACAGACGGACGATAAAGCGATCATATATATCGCGGTTAGAGGTTAAATTTAAACAAAATATTAAAGTTCCGCAGCCCCATGTGAAAATTTGAAGCTAAGCTGAAATTATATATATAATATATGTCTGTATGTCCTAAACAGATGAACCGATTTTTTTTTTTGATTTTTTTATTTATCGAGAGCGTTCTTAGCTATGATTCAAGAAAATCTGTTTATTCGTGCATGGAGATTGCCTTATGCTCGCCGAAATAGTAGGAGAGGGATGAAGGTAATCTACAGGCAGATTTCAAGTGCAAAAAAAATAAAAATAGCGCCAAAAAAATAATCCCAGAAATTGAAATTGCTCTGATTAGACTGGAATTTCGCGAGTTTTTTTTTATTTCACTAGTTAACAAATTATTCTTTTTAAGGCAGGAAACCCTTAAGTTAACGTTGTCTCCGTAATCAATCATGTTTTTTTATTATATGTTCTGATTAGGTAGCTATTGTTAGATTCCCAAAATAACGTCACAGTGCGAGCATCCCGGGGCTTCTTAGACATACTGAAAGCAATTCATTTAGTGCCTAGCTAGACTGGTTGTGAGTAAGCTAACTTAAGTTAATGTTAGGCCCAACAACAGCGCGATAGTGGCATTTCATCTGCTGGTTTTGGCTACTAGATGCTCAGTTTAGAAAAATTGCATTTATAAGTTTTTTGATGGTCTCTCGTTCATTAGATACCTATTTAACAACATGGTCGATCATCATCATCATATCGTCCAAAAGGGCTTTGTAAAGCTGTGGTCGTCAAGACGTCCACAGATTTACAAAGCCCTCCCCCAAGAACCTCCACGACGACCGGTCCTGTGCTGCTCGCATCCAGTGGCTTCCCGCGACCTTCACCAGGTCGTCCGTCCACCGAGTCTTCCGCGGTCGCCACTCGAGAACTTTACTGCCACAACGGCCGTCTGTTCTACGAGCTATGTGCCCCGCCCACTGCCACTTAATTTTAGCGATTCTTTGAGCCATGTCGGTTACCTTGGTTCTCCTACGGATCTCATATCTGATTCGATCGCGTAGGAGACTCCGAACCTAGCTCGCTCCGTCGCCCTTTGGGTGACCTTGAGCCTACTTAGGAGGCCCATTGTAAGCGACCATGTCTCATTTCCGTATGTCATCCATCACTTGCCATAGATTTGTGACACTGCGGTATTTGGGACGTGAATATATTGCAAATCTTCCCGAACGTTGCTCAGCCGGGTTGGATTCGACTATTGATCTATCTTTCTCGAAGGACCTACCTAACTGGTCTTTTGTCCCAAGTATAGGTATTAAATGTATAAATTTATTGATAGAACACTCAAGATCACTCAGTGTAAGTCTGAACCTAAGACATAAGATTTCTTTTAGTAAATTCTAAATATTAAAGGATATAAACAATGGATGTTAACCACACACAACTCCATGGAAATCTCCACGATACAGGCTCTTTGTGGAGATCCTAGTGTGGAGATCGAGTGCTTAATATGTATTCTTATAATATTTTATCTAATAAATTTATTTGTATTTGTATTTGTAAACCTGACACTGGCTTAGCTGTCAATTAGTCTTATTTCATTAGCCTACCAAAAATTTGGTATCCGCAGGCTTGTCTTTTGTTTGTTTGTAAACTCTTTATTGTACAAAATCTTAAAATAATGTTATAAAAAAAAACCTTAAGTACAAAGGCGGATAAACAGGGTCATACACGCGCACTAACACAACAAGTACCTGCACTAAGTCACCCGACTTTTACTAGTGCACATACAGAGTGTAGTTACATACCTAAGACATAAGTTTTATTTTTTTGAAAATTCTAAATATTAAAGTGTAAACTTGACACTGGCTTAGCTGTCAATCAGTCTTATTTTATTAGCCTACCAAAAGTTTTGCACAACCAATATCTCAATCAACGTCAATATCTGCAGGCTTGTCTTTTTGCTAGATAAGTCCGATTACTACGGCTATCCTAAGTCACCTGACTTTTACGTGCATACGAGTCCTCATACAGATGGAGTCAAAGTATATATATGTTAGTATTAACATACAGTATGGACACTCCCTGCCGCTCTCTAGATTGCGACCTCACCCCCTCGTCATCCAGATTGATACAGATTCGTTCCGTCATTCCTTTTTTGAAATGTAATTTCTGGCCTGTTTTATGAAGTGTCCAGGGTGTGGTGTAGTTACTCCAACGCAAAAAGAAGGACGTTATAAATTTAACATGTTTATCTGTGGATCTGTCTGTGACATCGTAGCTACCAAACGGATGGACCAATTTCAATGCGTTTTTTATTTGAAAAGCTAAATTAACTGTGACGTTTTTAGCCATGTATGATAGAATAGAGATTCATTCAGACGTTCATGGAGATGGTCAACTGCCCGCCAAAACGGTAAGAGATAGGGGGTGTTGCTTTAATTAAAATAATGTACAGCCTGGGAAAATTTTGATGCAATAAAAAAATAAAAAAGCGGCCGCCGAAAATAAAGTTGCTGTGATTCAATCAATGAAATTTGGTCGGGGGTTGTTAATTCCTTTAATCATAGATTAAATAAAACATAGGACTGACCATTTACCTAGGTACATTACACGAACAAAAAAATGCATTTTCCAGAGAAAAGAAAGTAAGTAGTTCATTCTCATGACGCTGAGTTGATTTTTTTTATTTTTTTATTTGAATATTGAGTATTGACTACCATGCCGTGCCGGTAAAACTCTTAGTTCTTTTGTGATGTGGGTACTTTCAAGGTACCTTCCTAGTACCTACATATTTGAAGCTCGCTGTGCAAATACATATTCAAGTCTATTATATATCGGACTTTTTTGGGTACAAGCCCTTTTTTGAGACAATCTTCATTTATTTTTGACTTGCAATGCTAGTGCCGGTGCATTACAAATCTTCTCTGGAGTTTTTGACAGCATTTGCAGCAGCCTTATTCTAAGGAGGAACACACGGTTGCAGTATATAAAACTGCCTCCAGTACAAAGCTGGCTATTCAGGTCCTCCTTCATTTTATTTTCTTGTGCTCCACATTGCTTACGTGCACCAGATTATTTTCTCCAAAACGCATCACTTTTTGTAGCACAATCTAGCAGAAAACAATGCAAAAACTCTTCAATGTAACTAAAACGTGATCACCACGAATCCCGCCAAAAAAACTCTTAGTTTCGGACACTCTCTATTGGTGTTGCCAATCTTAATTTACCTCTATTTTGATGTTCTGCTGTTTGAATTAGACAATAAACAAATGCACCAATCTTCTGGATTACCGAATCTAGTAGTATCGATTTATTAATATGTACAATTCATTAATTTTATTTCTTCCCAGCATTCATATAATTTTTAAACAAAACAGGTTTCAAACCTTTTAACCCTTGGCCTAGTTCAAACGTAACGAATAAAGATTTTCTTTATTTTCAATAGACTTACCTAATTTGTAAACTAAGGGCGGAAACTTTTCAAAATTTCATTCATATTTGCTATTTACATGTGTTATTTACTACTATTATTGAGAAAAAAGCGTGGGTTGCTCGATATACGAAAAATATGGCACAAAACGCCCCACGCTTTTTTCCCAATAATTTTAGTGATGTCCGTTCATTATTGTTTTCAGCTTATATTTAGAATTATTTTTCACTTTTTAGTTTGATGTGCTTTAAAAGCGTGTTTTTTAGTTTTTTAAATTATATTTATTTATATTTTTTTAGAGATAAACTTATGAAATTATTGTATTGTCACTGATTCTTGATAAATGTACAAAGTTTACATTAAATTTGTCCGTTTAAAGTGGGTCAAAATCCAGTGCAAAGAAGTCGGTTACAAACATACAGGTGAAGCTAATAAAAGCATGATAAAAAAATATGTTCGCTTAGGAACGTAATAGGTAATAGTATAACTATTCCATCCAATCACTATTGAGAAATAAAATTGAAACGCGTGCTGTGAATGCTGATCAATCTAGTTGTAACTCAACAAAAAATACTATGACTCACTCGCTACTCACCAACTCAAATTACGTAAAAAATTAACAGTGAATCTCGCACAGACGCCACAGACTTCATTTCTATTCCATAACGTTTTTGCTAACTTTACTAAGTACACATCTTCCGTTCAATTAAAATAAATCTACTCTACACAGATGATTAATCAGTGTTCTTAGATGACGACGGGTAAATAGGTAGTAAGTATATATAGCAACTGAGAATATGTTTTTCTTTGTGTTCGGGCAGTCACCTTACAGTTACATGCAAATGAGGAGTTTTCCTTATGAATACGCGTAGAGAATTTTATTTTCGAGATTCTCATTTCTTAATAATGGGGCTACAATTAAGTTATATTGATCTAAGATCACGATTCGGAGAAGTTATAATGCAATAAATGTCCTTAATCCTGCTTTAATCCATTCAATGATTACGCGTATCGTAAACCAGTTAAACGTTTGTTAAGAGCTTTATTTAAAATGGTCATCATCATCGTATCAGCTCATATACGTCCCCACCGAGGGGTTCGAGTCTACCCTAAATTAGTGCGATCGGGCCTTAGTCGACCCCGCGGGCCCAGGGCTGTTTGGCCGACTTCTCACACAACCTGCGAGTTTCTTCGCAGGCGTGTGCAGGTTTCCTCACGATGTTTTCCTTCACCGTAAGAGCGTCGGATAAACATACATATGAAATCGAAATTCGAAATCACATTGGTACGTGGCAGGATTCGAACCTCGACCTTCCGGACAGGAGGCGGCGGCCCTAGCCGTTACGCCACCGACGACGCTCTAAACTGATATAATAATGAAAATGAGCCAAATAATCGGTATAAAAATCGGAGGATGGACAGCAGCGTCCTATCCGCGTGCTGTACGACCTCATTGCACTCTGCGATCGCCAATCCGCCTGCCAAGCGTGGCGATTACGATAAAAACTCCCCCAAACTCTGGGGAGCCCTGTACCACACCCCGGACACTGCATACAAATGGTCGTGAAATTACATTTCTAAAAACAAATGACGGAGCAAACAAAATTAAGGGCAAATCCCATACGTTCGAGAACCAAACTATAACCAATCTGTATCAATCTGGGTGACGAGGGGGTGAGGGCGCAATCTAGAGAGCGGCAGGGAGTGTCCATACTGTATGTTAGTACTAATATATATACTTTGCCTATACTCAGCAGTGGATGTCTTTTGGCTGATGGTCACGTGTTTGAAACATAAAAAAGAGAGATTGAGAAAACAAGCTTGCATTTTTTTTTCATTGTTGATCTTTTCTACCGACTCAAAATTAAAAAAAATCTTTATGTAGGACATTTTCGTAATTTTCCTGCAACTACTCGTACAAGTGCAGAAAATTATTTTGACATTTACTCATCATACTAAACAACTTTCCCCCAAGGAACCAATAGTCAATTCGCAAAAAAAAAATTCGACGCTCCACACAAAAATGCACAAAGTTGGTCAATCAGCTGATCGTTTCGTAAGAAGAGTTCAAATTCTTTTGTGCGATTTCAGCAAACTTGTAGAACAAAAGTTGTTCAGTTAATGAGTAGAAGCCCCAGTTAACGGGACCTACGCCAATTTTGTTACATCCTGTATACTATGATTAGGCTGCACACAATCGCAGGGAAACAGAAATAACAGTGCAATTCTAGGTGTAAGGAAACCATACGCCCGGGCGATATCAGAAGTACCGACTAGATTAGAAGCCTTATCAGGAGGTTTGGTGTACTATCGATTTTCGCCGTGAATCACCTTTTGCCGAAGGGTTAATCAAACAGGTGTGGCTTGTATATGGCTTTGTTAATGCTCAAATTCAAATGTGCTATCGCTTTTATAGGTTTTATTATATTCCGCTGTTTAATAAGGCCAATATCGGTCCAAGTGCCGCGCCTTGAAAAATTCTAAGAAACATGGATTGTTTAGGCGGTATTATTACAGATTTTCGTTATTTTTTACGTCAATTACTCGTGAATGATAGAAAACCCAACCCAAAAATGGATTTTTGAAAAAAAAAACTTATTGTTGATGATGTTCCTTAAAGTCAAAAGCTATTAGAGACACGATTGAACAGTTTTGGCTCGATAGAAAAAAATCCCAAAGATACGAGTAGGTTCTACACCGTTACGTTCAACTCTAGTTATGACTAATATTTTGAAGTATATATTTTTTTTAATATACAACAACATTTGTTATGATGATACAAAGTGAGTAATGTTATTATTTTTTATACTTTCATTGTAGTTTTTGATTGAAACGAAAAACCATTGAAAAAGTAAAAAAAAGTGTGGTCAAAGTAGGTATACCTAGGCTGTTTGATAAGTACCCGTTTACTAAATATATTAATATCACTGGGCGAAAATAAGTATACCACCTTTTTAAGCCATTTTCCAGAGGCGGGAAAAAGAAAAAAAATGCATTCTTTTGTTTTTTTTCTCATTTGACAGCGATTTAGTGAAAGCGTGAACTTAAAATTGTTAAAATGGAGAAAGAACAGTATCGGTCTGTAATTAGATTCTTGTTTTTGGAAGGAAAAACATGTGATGAAATAAAAGTAAGAATGCAAGCGGTTTACCATGAATGTGCTCCTTCTATGACAACCGTCAGATATTGGTATAACGAGTTTAAGCGGGGGAGAACAACCGTCTTTGATGAGGATCGCCCAGGCCGGCCAATTGAGGTGACTACAGACGATATGGTTAAGAAAATTGAAAATATCGTTTTAGCCGACCGCCGAATTAAACTTCGAGAAATCGTTGATGGTGTAAACGTTTCAATCGAGAGGGTACAACACATATTAGAAGAAAAATTGGGTATGAAGAAAGTATCGGCGAGGTGGGTGCCGCGTTTACTCACGGAGGAGCAAAAACGGAACCGACTGACTACTTCGGAGCAATGTTTGGCCGTGTTCAAACGTAACCCGAAGGAGTTTCTGCGTCGTTTCGTAACCGTGGACGAAACGTGGGTTCACCACTACACCCCGGAAATGAAAGAGCAGTCGAAGCAGTGGATTTTACCGGGTGAACCTGCTCCAAAGAAAGCTAAAACCGTCCCATCGGCTGGAAAGGTCATGGCGACTGTTTTTTTGGATTCGCAGGGTATTATACATATTGACTACTTAGAAAAGGGGAAAACGATAACAGGGCAGTGCTATGCTAATTTATTGGATGAATTTGACGCCGTCTTAAAGGACAAACGACCCCATTTAAAAAAGAAAAAAGTACTGTTTCATCACGACAACGCCCCGGCTCATTCGTCCAGACTTGTGACGGCTAAATTAGCACAGTTACGCTACGAACTATTGCCTCACCCCCCGTATTCTCCAGATTTGGCCCCATGCGATTTCTTTTTGTTTCCCAACCTAAAAAAATGGCTCGGTGGTAAGCGATATGGATCAAATGACGAAGTCATTGCCGCCACAGAGGCCTATTTTAATGACTTTCCAAAATCATACTTTTTGGATGGTTTATTGAAGCTTGAGTATAGGTGGAACAAGTGTATAGAGTTAAAAGGTGACTACGTAGAAAAATAAATGCATATATACAAAAAAAATAGATTTTTTTTGCCATAAACGGGTACTTATCAAACAGCCCTCGTATGTATTAGTACTAACATACAGTATGGACACTCCCTGCCGTTCTCTAGATTTCGTCACCCAGATTGATACAGATTGGTTATATAGTTTGGTTCTCGATTAATAGGATTTCGCCGTGATATTGTTTGCTCCCTCATTTGTTTTTAGAAATGCCACCTAGTCGTTCGCCAGAAATACTCGGAAGGTCAAAACTTATAAAACTGTTAAAAGTTTTCACTTCTGTCGGCACTCCCGGAGTGGTTAGGTTTTTTCTGGAATAATGAAAAACCCAATTTAGTTGGCTTTATTAAGTCCTAATTACTCACAAAGTTTCGTTAAAACAGTTGACAGTTTCATTAAAATCTTTAGAGTCATTTTTGAGAAAAAGTAACAAACACCCCGCTTTGTATGAGAGGTACCTTATTATTATTATTTTTTATTTATTTCTTAATTACTATTGAATTTTTTTTATTTTTATTTATATAATATTTATTTGTTTTGATTTGTATTTTATATATTTTTAAAAGTATACATGTATTCAGTATTTTTTTTTATCTGCAGCCACCCGCATTTAGCCTTTTACCTACCAACTCCTACCGGTTACCTTAAGGTTGCCTGGAAGAAATCGCTAAAAGCGATAAGGCTTCCTTTGCACTGTACATTTTTAAATTAAGTTTCTGTAAAGTTTTTTGGTATGCAATAAAGAATATTTACTTACTTACTTACTTACCTTGTATTTTTCTTGGAACAACAGACTACCGCGTACTATAGGCCATATACAGTTAAAGTAACATACCGATATATAAGTATCTTTTACTAACCATAGTAGTAGTGCCACCTGGCAACCCTAAAAAATCAAGATGGAAATTTGGAAAAAAAAACGCCTAGAGATATAAAAATAATATTGCCCTAACCTGAATTTCAACCAAAGTCCAAATAGTTTGGAAACTATAGAGCACCAGACGGACGTACACACCCACACATTTTTTTTAGGCTCTATTAGTATAAGACAATCGATCCCAATCAAAATCTCAACTTCGATTTTCCACAATACCTTCTTCAAAAATAAAATTATTCAAAATAATATGGCGTAATTGTTAGTCCATTTGCTTTACACCAGGACGTCGCGGGTTCGATTTCCGGTGGGGTCAACTTGTAAGACTCGGTTTGGTTGGTGGTAGGGCATTTTCTAAGCCCGCCTGGCTAGCTACCACCATCTTATCTAAGTCTTGCCGCCAAACATCAGTTTTAACAACATTTATGTGCCATATTATAGCCAGTTCTTCATTGCGTTGGGGAATCTTGGTAAGCCCGCTTCCGTCTTCGGCATCATCGTCACGAACCATCAGGTGAAATGATGCCAATTGTGAATGTATATATTTTTTTAAAACACCTAAAATATTTTTTCGGGAATTAACACGAATTCGTTTGGGGCAAGTTGTTCAGAAGCCTCAGTTAGCGGATCTCACGCCAATTTGGTACAACCTGTATGTTGTATGCCTATAAACTGCAATAGTATTTTTTTTATCGACTCTATTTATATCTTTATGTATAAAAATGTATCTCTATTTCCCTTGGTCATCGCATCACGCGTGAACGGCTGGACTTATTTAGCAATTTTTTTTTGTTGAGTTTGTTATTTTCAGGAGAAGGTTCTTATGTAGGGTAGTGTAGTCTAGGGTAGGGTAGGGTAGAGTAGTGTAGTGTAGTGTAGGGTAAGGTTGGGTAGAGTAGGGTAGGGTAAGGTTTGTAGTGTAGTTTAAGGTGGTACGAAGTTCGCCGGGACAGCTAGTATAAAATAAATGTATAAAATTCTCGTGTTACAGTGTTAGTTGCCATACTCCACCGAAACGGCTGGACGGATTTCCATTAAAATTTTCTGTGTATATTCGGAAAACAGCTAGTATTGTATATAAATGCTCTTAGCTGCATTTATTCCATTAAATCATAAACATACACAGTGACATTCTTTACAGACTTTAAAGTCTCAGGTTAACATTTGAACGCAATTTGTGGAAATCGTGATGTTATACGCAACTTCTAATTTAAACTAATAAATAATCATATTGTTTATAAAATTATATTGGTAATATAGTTTACTGTACAATCACGTGCGTTGAAAGACCTTGCTGAGTTAGATTGTAGTCAGCAATTACACGTTTTTCTGTTATATACTTTGTGTACAAAGTGCCAATTTTGATTGAATGATAATATCATCATCAATGTCACGTTTCCTTAAGCAATTTCTTCCCCCTCCTAAGGTTCAGTACCTGGGCACCGAGCTTTTCTCGGAAATACGCGTTTACTCAGAGATGACACCTATAACTAGATTGATTTCTTTAACGAAAGTTAGTTGGTTATAACAGTAACGAACAGTGAAAACCCTAAGAAGGTAAGTAAACAAGGCATAAAGTAATCTGGTTTGCTGAGATCCTGTATTTTCTCGACTGGGACAAACTTTGGATTTTAGAACTTTAGATCCTTCACGAGCGATACTTTAGATATCAAACAATCCAATATTTCCCAAGCGCGTTCTTTGCAAATGTCTGAATGCCGTTTTACGGTTGTTTTACGAGCGCTCGCCGTGGCCCGATAGTTTATTCCGTCGTAGTTCGTTTACATGAAACGGTGAACGCTATTACACACAGCGGAACTGGAGAAGTCATTCATTATTCAACGTTTTCCATATGAGACTGAGATTATAAGGCTATTTATAATCTTGTTACAATTAGTGTAACCCTTAGTTGTATTCTAGGGAACGTACCCATATTACGGTACCCGTTTAGGGATCAGGGCGGGTTAGGTCTTTGACACGTCATTTTCCCAGCAGCTGTAAATTAAAAAAAAAACAACGCGTCCCTCGCTAATTGATAGCAATTAATTGTATTGCTAGTAAATTTTAAAACTTTATATTAAACATGTGCGTAATTTGGCGTTTTTAGTAACTTTTTTTTACTGAAGAGACGCTGCCTACCTAATATACCTACATTATACTAGGGGGCGAAGGGATCTTGATCTGCAGATGGTCACGCTAGGGGAGGAGTCAAAATTAGTACCGTAGTATGGGTACCTTCCCCTAATGAGCCGTATTGCAGAAAATACCCAAATTTCTGTTGCTTTGATAATAATTAGTAATTCCGCTTTTTTATCCTCTTCACCATCAGGTTGATGTTCTCTCCTAATGTTTTCTTTTATCCACAATTCGTTACTTGCCTATTATCGTCTGACTTACTTTTTATGAACTGTCAAAAGCGAGATTTCGTTCTAAAAATGTTATAAATATTGACCATGACGTCATATTTTTTCATTGGCGTTGACGTACTAATTATGTGTTTTTGATAAATAAAAAATAGAAAGTGTATGGAAAACGAAATGAGTAGGTTTTTTTTAAATCGCAAATGTGCTCGCGGATAATTTGGTCGTTTATGAACCGATTTTGATGATTCTTGTTTTGTTGAAAAGGCGAGGCGTTCGTTTGAAGTTGGTTTTTTTTGTTTAAAATTATTGCCTTTGGCATTTTCACTTGATGGTAGGTGACGATGATACCGAAAATGGAAGCGGGCTAACCAAGATTCCCCAAAGCAATGGAGAACTGGCTGTCTTATCTTCAAGCCGGAACACATCAATGCTATTTGGTGGCTCCGACGGTAATCGAACCCGCGACATCATGGTGTGAAGCTAATGGACTTAACCACTACGCCACGGAGGCGGTTAAATTTGTTGAGTGTAATTGCCTTAGCAATATTCTTTACTAGCTGTTTCCCGCGACTTCACCCACGTGTAAAACGTTTCTTTGACTTTTTGAGGGAGCGCGAAAAAAAGTAGCCTATGTGTTAATACAGGTCCTAATCTGTCTACCTACCAAATTTCACCCTGATCCGTTCAGTAGTTTTTGCGTGAAGAAGTAACAAACATACACACTCACAAACTTTCGCCTATATAATATTAGTGTGATGACGCATAAACGAAAAGATGCCACGGTTTTATTGCATGCAGGCTGTTGTATCGGACAGATACGACGCGACGAGTAACTATCGGGCCGATACGTTATTATCTATGCACTCGTATCGATACAGCCGCGCCTAGTTGATTAAGACCGACTGTTGGGTTGGATACGGATCGATGATATGCCTTGACACCATTGTGTTGTAGTTGCTATGATGGTGTACTGTCCTTGTGGATACCAATAATCGAACCTACGCGATCGGGCACAGCTCGGAGTCTCCTAGGCGTTTGAACTAATAAAATAAAAGTTTAAAAAAAACTAAAACGCGACTACGGAAATGTATGAAAACAAAAGTTTCCTGCCTGAAATCATGGCGTTTATTTTTACTTTTATCTGGGGTAATGTGGTCGCAAGCCATTAATATATCAGCTTTTATACACGTCTCCACCGAGGGGCTCGAGCCTACCCTGAATTAGGGCGATCGGGCCTTAGCCGACCACGCCGGCCCAGTGCGGGTTGGTCGACTTCACGCCGAGTTTCTTCGCAGGTGTGTGCAGGTTTCCTCACGATGTTTTCCTACACCGTTAAAGCATCGGTGAGTATATGTCGAAAAACTCATTGATACATTAGCCGTGCGGATTTGAACCCGGCACCTCTGGTTAAGAGGACCGAGCCGTTACCGGTTGAGCCGCCCATGAGGTCGTAAGCCATAATAAAAGGTAACTTATATGATGAACATTTTGATTACGATAGGGCTTACGACTACGGCTATTACCCCAGATGAAGGGAAAAATGAAAGCTTATGATTTCAGGCGGGAACCTCTTGTTTCCATACTTTTCGGTAAATTCGGGTAAATTTTCGTAGATTTTTTTTGTTATTATGGCGGATTTACAAAAAAATAATTAAAGATAAATGGAAACGCTAAACATGTTAAAAAAACCGACTTTCATCGCAACAACTTAGTATTATTTTTGGTTTTTGTTGATTTTCTAATAACTACACCGATTTTGATAATTTTTATATGGGACTACACGGAAAGCACTATAGCTTTCAAATAAAAAAAAGAATCATCAAAATCGGTTCACTCAGTCAAAAGTTCTGAGGTAACACACATAAAAAATACAGTCGAATTGAGAACCTCCTCCTTTTTGGAAGTCGGTTGAAAATAAAAAAAAAACAACGGGAATCTCTATATAAGAAACGTATTTTTTATTTAAAAGTTTTTGTTGTGTTCTTTGTCTATCGCAAAGACTTCAATACTTACACACAAGCGTGAAAATAAAACAACAAACATTAAAAACCGACCATGTGTAACTTATTGACTACTAGCTTTTTCCCGCGGCTCCGCCCGCGTGGACATCGTTTTCATGACTGTCTTTGGGGGTGATTAGTAAATTATGTCGTTTCCCACCTACTCAACAATCTCTGTGCAAAAAATCACAACAATCGAGTATTTTTTTAGTTCCGTCAGGTAACACATCAGATTATGCTATTTTACCTGGATAAAAAGTAGCCTATGTCCTTCCCCGTGACACAGGCTACCTGCATGCCAAATTTCATAAATATTGGTCAAGGCGTTGAAGTGTGAAAGGTAACAAACAAACAAACACATTTTCACATTTATAATATTAGTAAGGATATGACATACTGACACGACGTTCCGCCAACACATCGAGAGCAGCGCATGCTCCATTTGCCATAACGTTGCGCAACTTGCGCTCGCGCATTGCGCTTGCGCATAATGCACATTGCATATTGTGCATGAGAATCGATTCTCACTTTCTCGATCGCGCCGATTTACCGTGCGTGTTATGGGAAACTAAAACAAACATGGCCCGCTTTCTGTACGCGGATGATTTGGGTTTAAGGCGGTAATATTACAGATTTTCGTTATTTTTGACGGTAATTACTCCTAAACGATAGAAAACCCAAGGTTGAAATAAAATACCCTCATTGTTGATGATGTTCCTTTAAGTCAAAAGTTATTAGAAACACGAGTGAGCAGTATGGCTCGATAGAAAAAAATCCCAAAGATAGATCTACACCGTTGCTTTCAACTCTAATATTTTTGAAGTATAAATTTAAAAAAAATATACAGCAATATTTGTTATGATAATACAAAGTGAGTAATGTGATTATTTTTTATACTTTCATTGTAGTTTTTGATTGAAACTAAAAACAATTGAAAAAGTGTGGTTATTTTCTTTACTCTTTACACATAAAGAAAAAGACAGAGACAACTGTTCCAATCAATACCTCACCTTAACTTGAAGCCACATACTTTGAAGTAGAGGCAATTTTAGATGTAGCTTTTCCAATTTTTTAGCATTAATAGTAGCGGTAAGTAGTGTCCATCATGAAAAAAATGCCTTGAAACTTGAAACCCAATCCAGCTGTTAAACATGCACATTTCACCTTCGCGACAGACAGACCAACAAACTCAACATCCAGTGGAGTGGAGTGTCAATTAGTCAAAGAGGAAAACCTGCGAGACAGTTAAGGCGAGGCATTGATTGAAACAGTTGTCTCTGTTTTTGTCTTTACGTGTAAAGAGTAAAGAAAATAACCACACTTTTGCACTTTTTCAATGTTTTTCGTTTAGTTTCGATTTTCTGAATGAAAGTATAAAAAATAATAACATATCTCACTTTGTATTATTATAACAAATATTATTGTATATTTTTTTTTATTTAAACTTCCAAATATTAGTCATAACTAGAGTTGAAAGTAACGGTGTAGACCTATCTTTGGGTTTTTTTTCTATCGAGCCAAAACTGCTCAATCGTGTTTCTAATAGCTTTTGACTTCAAAGAACATCATCAATTCATCAACAATCAGCGTATTTTTTTTAAACCTTGGGTTTTCTATCGTTTAGGAGTAATTGACGTCAAAAATAACGAAAATCACCGCCTATAAGCCTTCGTTTATATCTACTTAAATATTTATAGGTATGTGGTCTTTTGTATATCATATATTCAGAGTGATAAGAATTTAAATCAGGTACCTATGCCTATTTAAATTTTTCAACATAGAAATTATTTTTATTATTAACACGTTAACAGTCCAGTGTACCGTATGTGGTACACTGGGAGCGGTTCCGCCGAGTTCGTGTATTCTATGAGGCGCACGAACCCTTTGATACTTTACGGGCTAACACATATGGTCATATGGCGTGTTTCGGAACACTTGTATGGGGACTGTTTGTTGAAAAAAAAATATTTGAAAGAAGGTTCGTAGAAACGAATCTGCGCTCTTTCAAATCAATGTAAGTCAAACAATTTGCCATTCCACCTCCCCTCCACCCATAGACGCTAATACTAATATACAGGGTGTAACATAAAGTTGTAGTGATACTTTAAGGTGGGCTTGTACTTATCAAATTGAACCACTTTTTTTCTGCAACTTTGCTGAAATCGCATTTTTTTTTCGTACAAATCGGTCAGCAGTTTTATTTTTAATGAAAAATTTGAGTGCGTTTGACTATATCTCACCTGATGGTAAGTGACGATTTAGTCGAGGATGGTACACGCAAACTCAAATAATGCCTATTCAAGTATTCACTCTCGCCTTGAAGATCCTCAAATTATAGGAGTCGGGAAACACATGATTAAATGTTTTGTATGAAAAATCCAATAAAAATTTCGCGATTTCAGTAAAGTTGCAGAACAAAGTTGCTCAGTTTGATGGGTACAAGCCCACTTTAAAGTATCACTACACCTTTATGTTACACTCTGTATAAGTATACTGTGCCCATAGCATCCTCCAAATTAATTCAACATACAATAGTGTTTACCGTTAGTACACGGTTCATTAGCTTAATGGAATATTCAAACGTAATCTTACTCACCTCTTCATATTCTACATACAGTCTATGGGGGCGTTCAAGTATTACGTAACACAGTTTTTTTATTTATTATTTATTCACAATTGGTAAGCCCTTAGCATCATCTCACCTGATGGTAAGTGACGATGATGCCGAAGATGGAAGCGGGCTTACCAAGATTCCCCAATGCAATGGAGAACTGGCTATCTTATCGTCAAGCCGGAACACATCAATGTTGTTAACACTGATGTTTGGCGGCAAGACTTAGATAAGATGGTGGTAGCTGGCCAGGCGGGCTTAGAAAATACCCTACCACCAACCAAATATGAAGATTATGGAGACCCTCGCTCCGCCTAAGCTATGTAACGCACCGTAACGTTTTTTCTGTATCCCCTCCCCCTCCCTTAACGTTTCGTTATACCCAAGTGACCATTTTTACTTAAAACTTATATATTAAATAAAATATAACAAAATTGACGTACAATACAGTCGAGGAATTCCCCGTTAAACATAAACGAAAAGGGTTGTGGGAGATTTGAGTTCCTAGTATCTTATTTAAATAAAAAAATGGTACCTCACGCGTTGTTTGAATCCCCCCCCCCGCTCCTGTAACGCATTAACGTTTTACTAGACCCTCCCACCCCCCTAATCACGTTACGTAATACTTGAACGCCCCCTATAACACAGACATAGTATTTTATTTATATCTTGTTCTTCGCTACCGTATGTTCATGTCTGCAGTCAGTCGAGTGTATGTATGTATGTATATATTTATTTCTTTAACACGATCTGTAGTCTAAACGGCTTGATGAATTTTGGAGCTTGAGGTGTCTTTAGATTCGTCGTGATCCAGTGAGTGACATAGAATACTTGTTTATCCGACGGGCCAAAAAGGTGGGGTTAAGTTTTTATACAGTCAGGTTTTTTTATTTTTGACGTGATAACGTCTTATATAAATCGATGAACGCCGGCTGCATGCACGAAAAAGTGTCACGTTCCGCGTGCAAGCGAGAGCGCGGAACAATCGATAGAGAGGCACGATCGGCCTAAGCGTTCTGTTTGTGATCATTGTTTTCTTATGACGATTTGACGTTAAATAATCGTCCGTAAACCGACTTTACAGGCAACCAGTTTCTTTTTTTCAACCGATTTCAACTTTACTAATACAATATGACATTTAACGAATTATAACTGTTTTCCAGTTCATTCATTTTAAATAGATCACGACAAGAATAAATTACGCCAAAATGCATGTTTGGAATTGTTTGAGCCCATTGTTGGCTAAAAAGCCAAAAATATTACAACTGTCACGCACCTTTCTTCGTAAAACACACTTTAGTATATGTGTTCGTTCATGAATGTAGGAGAAATGAGGAACAAAGATATAAAGACTCCTAATATTTCGTGGGGAATTGTGGAATTGACATTTCAGTTGACACCTTCATTCAGTAGTAACAACGCCCTCTAAGCAAATCGAAACTAAATTCATTATAGAGCCTCGTCGTCTTATAAGTACTACTGATAAGTTGGTTAGGCCAGCTGCCCAAGCAAACGAGGTTTTAAACTTGCTGTATTTTAGTCGTGACGCGTCGAAGGAGCTTTCTAGTGTAGGTTCAGTAACGGTATACCGCCTCCTTGCTGTCATGATCACGATGCGGTCGCATTGTGCCAGTGCCCTAATAGAGCTCGTCGTGTCAACTAAATCTGAATGCCATGAGCGTTGAGTTTGATTGCATCATGCATCTTGTTAGTATTCGATGATATTGCATTTTTTTTAACTTAAAACTGCATTGGTAAGGAGCAAACAATACTATCCTTTATTGTGGGCAGTCGTGTAAAAGTTAGTTGCTGTTAATTCGTTGCGTTTATTATTATTCTAGCGTCGGCGGCTCAACCGGTAACGACTCGTTCCTCCTAACCAGAGGTGCCGGGTTCAAATCCGGACGGCCAATGTACCAATGAGATTTACAAAACTTACGTTCACACTCACCGATTGCTTTAACGGTGAAGGAAAACATCGTGAGGAAACCTACACACACCTGCGAAGAAACTCGAAGGCTGTGTGTGAAGTCGACCAACCCGCACTGGGCTGGCGTGGTCGACTAAGGCCCGATTGCCCTAATTCAGGGTAGGCTCGAGCCCCTCGGTGGGGACGTATATGAGCTGATATGATGATGATGAGATCTAGGTAGGATAAAGACGCCAAATTAGAGTCTGAGAATTAAGCTCAAGCCACACAGAGGCGGTACTGCGGGAAAGCGGCGCGGGGGCGAACCTGCGGGAAGCGAATGCGGTCCGGGGCGTGCCACACACAGATACGGTGCGGGCCCGCGGCGGGAAAGCGGCGCGGGAGCGGCCAGTGTGACACCAAAAGCGGCCTATTTAAAGATGGCGACCATGTTTATTGATATTTTTTCCCACAAAATATCTTTTCTTAGGGTGTTTTTGTAGTTTTTATCCTTAGTATTATATAAACATGGATGTGGTTGAACCAAATAAATTAGTTTTTCTGTCGAATTCATAATGACAGGTGAAAAACAACTAATAATCTCTTAAAAAGTTGCAAATAAACACAACTCGCAATCCCGCTCCCGCGCCGCGCCGCGCCGGACCGCGCCGCTACCGCTCTGTGTGGCCCGTTGCATAAGACTGCTAAGGACACAACTCCCGCGCCCGCATACCGCCCCGGACCGCGCCGCTCCCGGTCCGCTTTCCGTTCCACTGTTTGTCATAGCGGCCGGGCCGGTACCGCCCCCGGTCCGCGTCCGCTCTCTGTGTGGCAGGTTACATATTATAAACTAGAAGGTTACAAAAATATCCCGGTCCGGAACGCTCCCGGTCCGCACCGCCGCCGCCTCTGTGTGGCTTGAGCTTTAATAACTAGCGGCCCGACTCGGCTTCGCGCGGGTGCTACAAAGATATGGATACAATGGTCTGATTTTGGTCGGCATTTCTATCAACTTAAAAAATGTAAAAAAGTAGTTTTAGTGACATAACTACAATAGTTGGGTATATGGTGTCGTGAAGTTTTTTGTAGATATTGATATGTTCTTTAATATTGTAAAACATTTTTTTGTTCTATCATCAATAGTTTCCGCAGTGCATGCGCGAAAGACATTTTATGGGATTTTTTTAAACACCTTGGGTTACATTATTGAAGTTTTAGTAGAGATCCCCAATTTTGTTCTAGTAATAAATATAGCCTATGTTACTCAGGGACAATGTAGCATTCTAATATTGAAAGAATTTTTGAAATCGGTCCAGTAGTTTTTGAGTTTATTCGTTACAAACATACAAAAATACAAATCTTTCCTCTTTTTAATGTCAGTAAAAATATTTTAACAGATTTTAGATTTTAAAACTTAAAAATAGGTACTTAAATTAAATGCTTAGAAAACATTGTAGAAAAAAAACGTATAAGTACATAAATGACAAGGCTTTCTGCAAGATTTTTAATAGACTGTAACGCATTTATTTCATTGTCCAAATTGGTAGTTTGATAAATGAACCGCTTACGTCATTGTGCGGAACCGTCCCGTAGGAAATACTACTTACTTTTTATGCGTGTGACGTCACTTCAGCTTGTAATGAGGACATCGTACCCACGCTAAACACGCCATACTACAGGATATACAATAATATTGTGTGACACTAAAAACATGTACAGTGTTCACGAGTTCAGGAAGTATAGACGAGTGACCATAACACGAAAATGTTAAAAGGGACCATTTTGATCCCTTTTTAATGAGAACGAGTAAAATTATGAAGGTGTATTGATATAACAATACCAGTGATCATAAATTGTGAATGAACCAAAATTATCCTTATAGCTGTGACACGGAGTTTTCCTTGATGGCGGGCAAGTTAGGCTATACCACACCCCGGACATTGCATACAAATGGACATTTCTAAAAACAAAAGACGGAGCAAACAAAATCACGGCGAAATCCTATACGTTCGAGAACCAAACTGTAACCAATCTGTATCAATATGTGTGACAAGGGGGTGAGGTCGCAATTTAGAGAGCGGCAGGGAGTGTCCATATTGTATATAAGTAAAATATTTATTTATTTATAATATCTGTACTAGTAGCGAAAACGCGCACTTCTTTCAAGAGTCTACTTGAAGTATTTGTACAAAAATCAGATCAAATCTCTGGGTTGCCTGTAAGAGATTGATTTAAGCAATAAGGCTGTCTAAATTCTACAATCTCAATTTTTACTTTCTATTATGCACTATTCTTTATATATTGTTTATTGTACAATAAAGCGTATTTGATTGATTGATTCATCAATTCACAAAATAAATTCAATACAAATAGTTTTGTTCGATTCAGGAGTTATGTCTAAAATGCAAGCAGAAAAGAGTTACACGCTAAAAAGCAAACCAAGCTTGGTCAAAGACAATACTCGGCGCCTGCGCAGAATATCAATGAGACTGACTCACGCGCATGCCTCCGCAATCACCTGCATACTTAGCGGCGAGTCGTAAGGGCTTGTCTAAATGGTACGTAAATTGCATAGTAACATATTCTAGCTTTTGGTCGTCGTAGGGTTTAGCTCGATGCAACGTGTCTTTACTAAAAAAGAACGTGTCTTGTGTCAATCGTAATAAACACGCATTCTTATAATATATTTTGATCTTAAAACTTGTGTTCTATGAATTTGATGAAATGGCAAAAAAATTAACCTGATATACATAGCCATCAGTTGATCGATCAATTCTGTGCATTTTTGAATGGAGGGTCCAATTTTTTTTTGAGAATTGACTTAGGGTTCCTTAAGAAAGTTGTTCAATATGATGAGTAGAACCCCCAGTTAACGGGCACTCTGTTACGTCTTTGGTTCCTATAATACAGGGAATCCTAAGCTTGGGGCCAGATGACAAAGTGTGATTTGTCCCCGAATATGTATATTTTTTACAAGCTTTTATTTAACTTGCAATGTATGTATGTTTGTTCGGGTGTAATTTTGCAAATTAAATTTGACCCACTTCCCGGTTTCCGATTGAGCTGAAATTTTGCATGCATATGGATTGGATATCGTGTGACAATGCAATATTAAAAGTTTGCACCTAAAAGTTTTAGGTTTTTCGAAGATTGTTTTTAAAATAGCCAGAACGTATTACATTTCCTATGATGTATAATGTCACGGCTAAAGGTGGGTGTGAACACAAACTTAAGATTAGACGGCTAAAGTCCGATTATTATTCGGCGTTTAACCGTACACAACAAGGTCTACCCAACACTGGCTGGGTAATGTTTTTTGGATGGTGAGCGAGCGAAGCGAGCGATATTAGGTTCGGTCAGGTCTAATTGATTTGACAGTCGAAGAGACCCCCCGCCTGGGTGAAGTTTAGCCGGCTAATCTTAAGTTTATGTTCACACCCACCTTTAGCCGTAACATATACGTTCCGTACAAGAATTTTTTGAAAGCAAACGTCAGTTGATTCATTCTGCCACACATTGAAGTGGGATTCACTGTTTGAGCTATTCTTATGACATGAAGCAACTGCAAACACTACCTACTCGTATTTTCCTCTCGAGGATTATACCAGTTTTTCCGGAAATTCGGCATCGCTGTTTATCATTGATAGACTGTCCGATTGTGAACGATTCGTCATCTTCAAGTCATACCTTCGAAAGCCAACTGATGATTTTCAGTTATCAAAACATGATATTTTACCGGATATGAAGTCATTTTTATGATCGTTTACTTCGTATTCGTAATGCAATCATACATGTCTGATATTGTTATTATTTTACAATTAAAAGTATACTTGTCTTGACCTTACCGTAAATAGGTATACCAGACATCACTGTGTGTTGATGACTAATGCATACATTCATTAAGCTGTGATATAATTTACATTTTATTAGCACATTAGATCGGACAAGGTAGGTTATTCTCGGAGCAACTTTATAAATTTTCACCACACTTCCTAAGAGAGGAGGTTCTTAAATTCGTCCGAGTGTTTTTTGTGTATATTTTACGCGATTTCTTCGCCGATTAAGAATCGATTTTGACGATTATTTTTCAAGCGACTTCCAAAAAGGAGGAGGTTCTCAATTCGTCTGTATGTTTTTTTTATGTTTGTTACCTCAAAACTTTTTCCTGGGTGAACCGATTTTTATGATTCTTTTTTTATTTTAAAGCTAGTGCTTCCCGTGTGGTCCCATATAAATTTTATCAAAATCGGTGTAGTACTTTATTAGAAAATTAAAAAAACCAAAAATAATAATGCAAAAATGTACTAAGTTGTTGCGATGGAAGTCGGTTTTTTAACGTGTTTAGCGTTTTCAATTATCAATTGATAGGTTATGCCTCCAATTTGGTCCCAAAGTACAATTAGTAGAAATCTTGCAACCATGCTATATTCAAAATCTGTTTTGGTTTTGCTAGCTCACTGTGGCTAAACCGCGGATTTTATGGTAATCATTAGTGGTGCTGAACGTTGTTGGCGTATCGGCTAGGGCCGCTACCTTCTGTCCGGGAGGTCGTGGTTCAAATCTTGCCACGTATCAATGTGTTTTCGAATTTCGATTACATTACGTTTATCCGACGCTCTTTCGTTGAAGGAACACATGAGGAAACCTGCACACACCTGCGAAGAAACTCGAAGGTTGTGTGTGAAGTCGATCCATCCGCACTGGTCGATTAAGGCCCGATCGCCCTTATTCACAGTAGGCTCGATCGAGCCCCTCGATGGGGACGTATAATATGTGCTGATATGATGATGATAAGCGACAGAACTCCTACAGAATCCTCAGTTTTAATGGACTCCTTGTAGTATTTTTTTTACTTTCAGAGAAGTAGAATATATTTGGATTCCTTAGACTTAACATATACCTACCTTCCTTTATAGTCCTCAGCCTTTTTAGGTCTTTAAAGTTACTTATCCTTGTCAATTATATGAGGCGTCAGCATTTACACACAAGTATAGTTTTGAATCTTTATTAGCTGCGGTATCCTTGTATGGACAACGTGCAGAAAACACCTCCATATGTCTTAATACGGTTCACTTAGCTAATTGATTGACTATCAATCTGATAGATTTGAACTACTTTTTTTAATGCTTGCATTAAAGTAGTTAAATGGGTTTTTAATTACATCGTTAAATATATTCGATATAAATATGAAAAATTAAGAAGCTTCTGATAGATTTGAACTACTTTTTTTAATGCTTGCATTAAAGTAGTTAAATGGTTTTTTAATGACGTCCTTTAATATATTCGATATAAATACGAAAAGTGAAGAAGCTTTTGGACTAGTGCTAGTTTTCTTTGATATAGTTTGACGTGTACATGAAAAGAAATGATTAATTTTCTAAAAACTTTGAAATTTTTAGGTACAAGCTATTATTTGAAAATTGTTTTTATATGTACTCAAAAAGCCTTACATTACATTACACTGCCCTACCCTACCCTACCCTACACTACACTACCCTACCCTACACTACTCTACCCTACACTACCCTACCCTACACTACACTACACTACACTACCCTACCCTACACTACTCTACCCTACACTACACTACACTACCCTACCCTACACTACCCTACCCAAATACCCTGCTCAAATGAATATAATAAATACGCGTTTCCAAATTCAAAAAAAGCGAGCGTAGTAAAGTCTAGTCGTTTGGAAATGGCCAAACCTGTAAATAAAACATTTTATCATTAATTAAATTTTTATCTTAATCAATCACATTACATCGAGCATGTTCTTACGATCATTTTATTCATTTTATCACCTTAAATACCAACTGAAAATGGTTTATTTTTAAGAAAACACTTCATGATTTGTTTACATATTAAGCCATTTCCAAACAACTAGACTATAATTTACGATTCTATCTATAATATAAAAATGAATCGCAAAATGTGTTGGTAAGCGCATAACAAAAAAAACCTCGAGAACGGCTGGACCGATTTCGCTAATTCTTTTTTTGTCGAGTTCGATAATGTCAGGAGAAGGTTTTTATGTAGGGTAGGGTAGGGTAGGGTAGTGTAGTGTAGTGTAGTGTTGGGTAGGGTAGGGTAGGGTAGTGTAGTGTAGTGTAGGGTAGAGTAGGGTAGGGTAGTGTAGGGTAGGGTAGTGTAGTGTAGTGTAGGGTAGAGTAGGGTAGGGTAGTGTAGGGTAGGGTAGGGTAGGGCAGTGTAATGTAATGTAAGGCGGTACGTAGTTCGCCAGGACAGCTAGTTAAAAAATAAAAGGCGATCCCGGGACCTCAATCCCGCCTCTAAAGTTCATTATCAGATTCAGATCAACTTCATCATACCAAAACCATCTATTGTCACCAGGAATACGGCTTCATACCAAATTTCAGCTCAATCGGACTTTGGAAGTCGCTCTAAAATCAATCGCAAGATTTGAACCTACCCAAACAGACTAACATACATACATACATATAAAAGCTGAGAGACTCCTTGAGAACTGACTTAAGGACTTTCTTTGTCTTTACAAATAAACGTATAGAAAATCCACGTAAATCTGACAGTCCATAATTAAATTTCCGACTCGTACATCGTTTTTAACAAAGTATTAATGAACAGCGACAAACGTTTCGCGAAAGAATAAAAAACTATTCGCATACGTTTGTATGTACACGTGTGACGTCAGCCCGTATGTATGGGCCGATCATTGACCAAAGAGTTGGCGTCACAGCGCGCGACGCACAACAATGGCGATGCGGCGCGGCGCCTGCGCCGGAAGCTGCGCAGGAAACGGTGCCTTTGCGTGTATTGAATCTGGTGGTGCGTCTGGCTTAACGATATATTTGAACAATTTTAGTTAGGAACGTTTTTGTGGCGTTAGATCCCATTCAGAATATCAATAATTGAAAAAGACACACGTTAAAAAACCGACTTCCATCGCAACAACTTAGTACATTTTAGCATTATTATTTTTGGTTTTTGTTAATTTTCTAATAAACTACTACACCGATTTTGATAAAATTTATATGGGACCACACGGAAACCACAAGCTTTCAAATAAAAAAAAGAATCATAAAAATCGGTTCACCCAGAAAAAAGTTATGAGGTAACAAACATAAAAAAACATACAGACGAATTGAGAACCTCCTCCTTTTTTGAAGTCGCTTGAAAAATAATCATCAAAATCGATTCTTAATCGGCGAAGAAATCGCGTAAAATATACACAAAAAACACTCAGACGAATTTAAGGCGTTAGATCCCATTCAGAATATCAAGCCTGTGCATCCGGATAGAGTACTTTATCTTTGCAAATTATTCTATCTATGGGAGAATAATTCATTAATTTCATTATGATTAGTGATAGAGCAAATGGGTTTCAGGCAAGAACCGTTGTATCGGACCAAGATTTTTTGTCTTCCACATGTTATAACTGTGTATTTGTTTAATCGATCTTGCACGTTTTTTTCCGTACTCTTCATCGAGTCTCAAATTCTTGGAAGCCGTATTTCTGCTATTTATTTCAACACCCCTTTTTATGGTTGGCTGTTTTTGTGGCTCGAGCTATAAAAGTAAGTAATGGTTACTTTGTTTTAGTGGCGGTAAAATAATACATTGCCTTTTTTAAATATTTACTTTAGTATTGCAGTTCGAAATAGTCTTCAGAATTTGTAAATACCGTTTGGCGTTGTTCTAATTTAATAATTGTCCGAGCGAGCGCGAAAATAAGCTTGGGCACAAATGCTTTCGTATGTCTGTGACTTCTGTGAGTAGGCTCGATACTCGTAATTGTGTTTTTTTTGTCGATTTAGTTTCTGGAAATTTTTCAAAATGGCGGAGCCACAGGGGTTTAAAATTTAAAAATATAGTTTAAAAAAACTAAAAAAACACGCTGTTAAAGCACATCAAAGTAAAAAGTGAAAAATAATATATTCAATTCAATTTTTATTTTCAGACAACAGTGATCCATAGCTTGTTAGTAAGACTTAGCCTATGTTAGTTATTATTTTATTAATAATATAATTATAAGTATAATGCTATGGTATTTCATATTACTGAATCAATTCAATATAAGCTGAAAACATTAATGAACGATAATTACTAGTATTATTGTGGAAAAAGCGTGGGTTGCTCGATATACTTTTTTCACAATCATGCTAGTATTTTTCATTCGTTATTGTTTTCAGCTAAGCGTGGGTTGCTCGATATACTTTTTTCACAATCATGCTAGTATTTTTCATTCGTTATTGTTTTCAGCTAAGCGTGGGTTGCTCGATATACTTTTTTCACAATCATGCTAGTATTTTTCATTCGTTATTGTTTTCAGCTAAGCGTGGGTTGCTCGATATACTTTTTTCACAATCATGCTAGTATTTTTCATTCGTTATTGTTTTCAGCTAAGCGTGGGTTGCTCGATATACTTTTTTCACAATCATGCTAGTATTTTTCATTCGTTATTGTTTTCAGCTAAGCGTGGGTTACTCGATATACTTTTTTCACAATCATGCTAGTATTTTTCATTCGTTATTGTTTTCAGCTAAGCGTGGGTTGCTCGATATACTTTTTTCACAATCATGCTAGTATTTTTCATTCGTTATTGTTTTCAGCTAAGCGTGGGTTGCTCGATATACTTTTTTCACAATCATGCTAGTATTTTTCATTCGTTATTGTTTTCAGCTAAGCGTGGGTTGCTCGATATACTTTTTTTACAACAATTCTAGTATTTTTCGTTCATTATTGTTTTCATCTTATATTAAAATTCAAAATATTCAAAATTTAAATTATTTATTTCAGATAGTCAATCCATAATATTGTGTTAGTAACAGACATCTTATAAAACTAAGTTAGTATCAACAGAAATGTCAAAAATATCAATTATAATAATGTTAAGCATTATTTTTCACTTAATTTTTTTTGTGCTTTTTTTTAGTTTGATGTTCCATATCTAATTGATGTTTGATCATCATATAATGTAACCTAGTTTTCCTTAAAAAAATAAAGTAAAAGCTTGTTTTTTAGTTTTTTTAAACTTGTATGTTTATTTTTTAATTTTTAATTTGATGTGCATTTAATCCTGGCGATCCTGATCAGGATAACACTGATTCTTGATAAATGTACAAAGTTTGAATTAAATCTTTCCGTTTTAACTGGGTCAAAATCTAGTGCAAAGGAGTCGGTTACAAAAATACATACAGGTGAAGCTAATAAAAGCGTGATAAAAAAATATCATTTCAGCCATTTCGAAAAAATCGCGAGGTTTATACAACTCACGGAGCCACTACTTCACTAAATATTTAAATTGTTCCTATTTGTTTTGACTTTTAGCTAATTATAGCTTATTATTTTTAAATAGGTATTCGTTTATAGTTTATTCCTATCGTCATCATCATCATATCAGCCGAAGGCATATCTGGACATAGGCCTCCCCCAAGGATTTCCACGACGACCGGTTCTGCGCTACCCGCATCCAGCGGCTTCCCGCGACCTTCACCAGGTCATCGGTCCACCGAGTGGGAGGCCTGACTACGCTTCGTTTTCCAGTGCGCGGCCGCCACTCGAGAATTTTACTTTCCCAACGGCCATCCGCTATGCAACAATCTTATCACTATCAATAAAATACCTAGAGCGGCCATTAACCTAATTTATTAAACTACCAAATATTTTGGCACGCAAATCTTCATAGCTGTAAACTGTTTGATCCTTTAAAATATTCCTTATTATGATGTCAATTACCAACAAACTTTGTAATAGCTCATTCGGTTAACCCTTTACATCTAAAATACATGGTTGCTTCTTGAAAAATTAAAGTGTCATGCGCAGATCAAGAATTGATTTTTAGCATTGAACTACATTACTAGCGTAGTACTTATGATTTTTAGCCTCGCAAATCGGTCTTTCTCGTAAGTTTTATTGGATATGCGTTGTTCCTACAGAGCGTTACCATAAGAAAGTCGGCTTAAAATTCCTACATCTATCGCCACATATTCTGGATTAGGATAAAAAAATTGTTGAACGTTCGAATCGAATATTTTACACAGTACAGTTCTCACGATCGTACATAATATTATGTATCTTGTTACGCACGGAAACATAATTATGATGCCGTACAACATAACATTGCACTCTCGGTCTTCGGACGGTGCGTTCGTTTTGTGTTGCATTTTGATGCGACATCATCTCGGATTACTTGTAACTTGTAACACAATTGATATTTTTTGCTTTACGATAGGTATAGCTAAGAACTTAGCTCTGGAGTCTTAGTCTGAGTGCTATGAATGGAAGGTTGTATCGTTTTTACTAGCTTTTATATGTTTGTTCGGGTGAAATCTTGCAAGGTAAATTTGACCCACTTCCCGGTTTCCGATTGAGCTGAAATTTTGCATGCATATTGTATATCGCATGACAATGCAATATTAAAATTAAATTGAGTTCCGTACCCAAAGGGTAAAAACAGGACCCTATTACTAAGACTTCGCTGTCCTTCTGTCACCAGGCTGTATATTTTCGAGCGACCGTGCCCAGTGAAAGTAAAAAAAAATATCTTCGTGAAAAAAAATATCTATTGTTCTAAAAATGTATTCTATATCACTACTATAAACAAAAAAAACATGCTTGCATAAAAAGTCTGTCCGTCCATCCGTCACCTAACGGCTAATCCAGTGGTCCGATAACAAAAAAATTAAAACGGCAAAGATCTTAAAAATGGCTCTAAAGACTTTGTTGAAATTGTAGCTTCATTGATGTTCTATCAAGTAACAGTCAGTATTAGTTGTTCCGGCAAAATTAGTTGAAGGCAGACCCTCATACAACTGTATATTTGTTTACAATTTTCTTTATGGATCATTCCGTTTTTATTATTGTTTGCCTACGCTATAAAAGTGTAATGTTTAATTTTGCTATACGCGAGACTAATGACTACAATTATATACTTATTACTACTACATTACTACTATTTGACTAAGGCCCAAACGCCCTAATTCAGGGTAGGCTCGAGCCCCTCGGTGGGGACGTATATGAGCTGATCCGATGATACGCGAGAAAGTGTGCACAACGAGGCTGTACAATTTTTTTAATTTAGGGCTCGTTGTTTCTACTAGTGATTTTACCGTCTCACCTAATATATGAATTTTCTACTCTGCGTAAAGACTTGAAAAACGTCTCCATTAAATTCTCATTTACTTAGTATTCGTAACCAACTAATTGCACCATCTATTACTATTTCATCATCATCATTACAGCTCATATACGTCCCCACCGAGGGGCTCGAGCCTACCCTGAATCAGGGCGATTAGGCCTTAGTCGACCACGCGGGCCCAGTGCGGGTTGGTCGACTTCACACCCAACCTTCGAGTTTTGATCGCAGGCGTGTGCAGGTTTCCTCACGATGTTTTCCTTCACCGTTAAAGCAATCGGTAAGTATGTACGTAAGTTTTTGAAAAACTCATTGGTACATTGGCCGTCCAGATTTGAACCCGGTACCTCTGGTTAGATGGACCGAGTCGTTACCGGTTGAGCCACCGACGCTTCCATTTACTATTACTATTTATTCGAGTTGAAAAGCACTCACTTTTTGTTGCGTCTTATCCGCTTCGTTCAATAGCAGAATTGCTGTAGTCCTTACGTGGTGGTAATAGGAGTCAGTCGAGAGGTGTCTGTATGTCTGTATGTCTGTACTAGGCCCTATAACGGTGTTTGAAACCGGTCCAATAGGCGAAGGCAAAGTTTCAAAGATACTGGTCGAGTACGCGTGGACTGTAATTTGTACTTGGGTTGGACGAATGTTTCACTCTGTGAATTCTAAAGAACAAGATTCGCTGCACGATCTCCTCAATTCCTAGTATCAACAATTTTCAATAGCGTAATGTAGTTTGGATTGCTTACGTCTTAAATGTGTAGGTTACTGTTCTGGCATGGCAGAGAAGCAAGCTAGCTCCTTTTTTTTTACCTCGGTAACGGAGGAGGGAGAGAAATAAATGCGTTTATACATACCAATACAGCTGGCTGTATTGGTTATGTGGTGGGACACACAGCCCTGCGCCTGTATGCATACATACACATATATACCTAAAGTATATATGTATAAATATACGCAGGCCCAGGACACTACCCACTAACAACCCCCTGTAGCTTTGGCAGCTAGCTAGGCTGCCTTGAAAGCTAATCGGAGCGACGCCCCTCCCCTCCCTAGCTAGCTCCTTAATACGTACGGGTTCTTGGTAAGCTTCCATCTTAGCTTTGTCTTGAAAGGGTGAGCGTGGGTGGCGTAACGGCTAGGGCCGCTACCTCCTGTCCTGGAGGTCATGGTTTGAATCCTGCCATGTATCAATGTGTTTTCGAATTTCGATTTCATATGTACGTTTATCCAACGTATACTCGAAGGTTGTGAGCGAAGTCGACCAACCGGCACTGGAGACGCGTGGTTGACTAAGGCTCGATCGCCCTAACTCAGGGTAGGCTCGAGCCCTTCGGTGGGGACGTATATGAACTGATATAACGATGATTACTATGGTAATGGAAAGTATTTCTGAGATGCACTAGGCCAAATAGAAAGGCAAGTCCAGCCATGGACAAATTATAAGGGCTGTCTTTGATGATTCATGGAATTTAAATGCACGATACTGAACAAGTTTCCTCATGCAACCTTTAATAAGATGGGATTTATGAATTGTAGAGCCTCGCCGTGCATACTTTCTCGCGCAGCCTTCACCGTCTGGTGTAGTCGGGCATACACAAATCCTTACTAAATGTGAAAATGTGTTTGTTTGTTACCTTTTCACGCTTCAACAGCTTTACCAATCTTGATAAAATTTGGCATGTAGGTAGCCTGTATCACTGGGAAGAACATAGACTACTTTTTTATCCCGTGAAAATAGCATAGTCCAATATAGTTTCTAAGGGAACTGAAAAAATACTCTTTTTCGGTTAATTGCTTTTACATCGCAACGGAATAATGGATTGTTGTGATTTATTGCACAGAGATTGTTGAGGGGGTCGGAATAGACTTAATTTACTAATTAGCATATTCCCCAGGGAACTGGAGAAAACTTATGTCCACGCTCGCGAGCCGCAACGCATCACTCACCCTCAAAGACAGTCATAAAAATGATGACCACGCGGACAAAGCCGCAGCCAAAAGCTAGTCTACAATAAACGCTTACTTAGTAGCAAAGAATAAAGGTATATTAGACTTCAAAAAATACAAATAATCTAGGTTAGTAAATTACAGTAGAGACGACGTAGGCGTAGTGTACTATAGTATTAGGAAGTACCTCATTCCGATTTTCTCATAGTACCTACTTGATAGGAAGCCTTTCTTTTGGAGGCACTTTATTCCGATTTTCTTTTAGTACCTACTTGACAGCAAGCCATTTTTTGAGGTACTTCATTCCGATATTCTCGTAGTATATATATATTCTTTATTGCACACAGATATTTACATGAAAAACAATTAGAAAGGACATATACAAAGGTGGACTTATCTCTATAAGAGATCTCTTCCAGCCAACCTTACCGGGTGTTATGAGAATTTAAAGGACGGGGGGCAAACCTATGTGTACCTAAAATTAAATAAAATACTAATATAATATAATATAGTACCACCTACTTGATAGGAAATCTTTCTTTTGGAGGCACTTTATTCCGATTTTCTTTTAGTACCTACTTGACAGCAATCCATATTTTGAGGTACCTCATTCCGATTTTCTCGTAGTACCTACTTGATAGGAAGCCTTTCTTTTGGAGGCACGTTATTCCCATTTTCTTTTAGTACCTACTTGACAGCAAGCCATATTTTGAGGTACCTCATTCCGATTTTCTCGTAGTACCTACTTGATAGGAAGCCTTTCTTTTGGAGGCACGTTATTCCCATTTTCTTTTAGTACCTACTTGACAGCAAGCCATATTTTGAGGTACCTCATTCCGATTTTCTCGTAGTACCTACTTGATAGGAAGCCTTTCTTTAGAAGGCACTTTATTCCCATTTTCTTTTAGTACCTACTTGACAGCAAGCCATTTTTTGAGGTACCTCATTCCGATTTTCTCATAGTACCGACTTGATAGGAAGCCTTTCTTTTGGAGGCACTTTATTACCATTTTCTTTTAGAACCTACTTAACAGCAAGCCATTTTTTGAGGTACCTCATTCCGATTTTCTCGTAGTACCTACTTGATAGGAAGCCTTTCTTTTGGAGGCACTTTATTCCCATTTTCTTGTAGTACCTACTTGACAGCAAGCCATATTTTGAGGTACCTCATTCCGATTTTCTCATAGTACCTACTTGATAGGAAGCCTTTCTTTTGGAGGCACTTTATTCCCATTTTCTTTTAGTACCTACTTGACAGCAAGCCATATTTTGAGGTACCTCATTCCGATTTTCTCATAGTACCGACTTGATAAGAAGCCTTTCTTTTGGAGGCACTTTATTCCCATTTTGTTTTACTACTTACTTGACAGCAAGCCATTTTTTGAGACACCTCATTCAGATTTTCTCGTAGTACCTACTTATTAGGAACCCTTTTTTCCGCTTTTCCTGTAGTACCTACGTACTTGATAGGGAGACATTTTTTATTTCCTATTATTGTGTAAGTTCCTTGATGAAAAATGTTCCGTTTCATGAGTTTAAAATGTTGCCAATGATTAGAATTTCATCTATAATGACTCGATGATTTTCTATGCCATCTAAAAGCCTACAGATAACAGAACTACATGAATGTACATGATTGATTATTATACTGCAATAAACATGAAATGAACTTTATCAATACAACGGTTATAATTAGTTAAAGTTGGTCACGAGGCTTCCTGTACTAATCCATAGTTACTGGTAAGCTAATAGCTTATAGCTCGGGGTATAAATTTGATAAGCTATAAATAAATCCCGCCCAGGCATTTGCAAGTGGAGTGAAAGTACCGCTCGGATACTGTTGCTCGTATTTAGCTTTAGAGGCTACACGTCGAGGCGTAAAAACTACATGAAATTAACGATGATGGTAGTAAAGTATCCCATGTTGTACAGAAGACAGTTAAGTTTTTGTAAGAACGAGTAATAAAGTCCAGCTGGCTGTTGGACATAATAGTGAATCTGTAGTGATTTGCAGAATTCCGTAATGTTACATTGTACTATGCAAACTCGTCTTAACTTCATTAATTTTTTGCGCTGGCTATTAAGGCTCCTCCGTCTCTTAAATTAGCAACTCGATTCACGATGTTTCAAACATCGAACGAAATAGCTTGGAAATAAAGTTTTTGTCAGCTCGTACTGCAACGTGACTGTTACGTCAATCGCTGCGAACGAATTGTGCGAAAATTGTGGTTTTTAATTCATTTCATAAATAAAATAGAAAGAATTTTTTTAAAAAAATATTATCGTTTTGTTATGAAGTTCTTAAATTATCATAATGTTTCGATTAGAATTGCAGCAGTTCTATGGTTACAACTAGAAAAAAAAAGGATGCATTAGGATATTTTTTTCTTTAGTTCTGTGTATTAAAACAGAATTTCGAGGATATCAATATCACTTCTCATATCCTGTGAATTATAAAACAATAATTTTTCGATAAAAAAAATCCTTAATTGTAGAAAAAGTGGTTACAAAGTTAGTAGTTGGCGGCGGTATATAAGCCTTAAGATTTTTTCTCAAATCTTATATTGGCTGTTGAGTTACTCAGCCGTTCCGTGAGCCAGCCCCAGGGCCTCTCATGTCCCCTTTTTCCATACCTGAGTAAAAGTAAGCAATAGCGTGCCATATGGAATCTTCTGCGCTTTCTGACTGAATTAGTTTAAAAATAATTATTTGCAAAAGATATCGAAAGTCTACAAGGTGAAACATGAAGGTGCAGTGATAAGCCGCATCCTGTCCGCCGGTCGTGGTTCGAATCCTGCCACGTACCAATGTGTTTTCGAATTTAGATTTCTCTTCTCTTACGGTGAAGGAAAACATCATGAGGAAACCTGCACACGCCTGTGGAGAAACTCGCAGGTTGTGTATGAAGTCGACCAACCCGCACTGGGCCCGCGTGGTCGACTAAGGCCCGATCGCCGTAAATCAGGGTACGCTTGAGCCCCTCGGTGGGGACGTATACGAGCTGATATGATGGTGATGATACTTTAAGGTGGGCTTCCACTCGTCAAAGTGAACAACTCTTATGATCAAATCGCAAAAAAAAATTGACTCAATACAAAGTCGGCCAATCAGCTGACCGATTTGCATGAAAAATCAAAAAAAAAATTGATACCTCAGCAAAGTTGTAGAACAAAAGTTGTTCAGTTTGATGAGTACAAGCCCACCTTAAAGTATCACTGCACCTTTATATTACACCTGTATAGCTGTACCTACTTATTATGATTGATTTTGCAACCTAGTTTCATAAACTTTCATTAATTATTATATAGGGTAACATTTCATTCGTTCTTGATAGCAAAAGAATACGAATGTACTCGTAATTACAAACAACTTTCCCAATAAAACTATATGTCAAATATGAAAAAAAAATTTTGGTCCTTTAGACATTTTTGCCGATTTGATAACTTATAGTTATTATTATGTATCGAGGACCAAAAATTTTTTTTCAGATTTGACAAAAGTTTCTTTGGGAAAGTGGTTTGTCATCACGAGTTTATGCATATCTTTTATTATCAAGAACTTATTAAAAGTCAGCCTGTATAGAGTAAAGTTTGTTTCAAAACCCACATATTATTACGGTTTTAGAATTATTTTAGGATTAAATTGTATCGAATGAAGTATTATAAATTGGCTGTCTTATCAAAAGATATCAATATTCTTGAATATTTTTTCCTTTTCAACAAATCTAAGCGTTTAACTTAGAAGTAAGATCTTGTATATGAGGTATTCGGAGATATCTGTCTTACGGAACGGCCTTAACAGTCAATAACATCCCCACTTCCTGGGCACGGGTTTTGTCCCAAACTCGGGGATGTTATGCCACACACCACGTCCATTAAACATGTGAGTTCCAGAACTTGAATCCTGCGTATGAGTTATGAAACCAGATCAGAGCGATCCACAAGCGATCAGATGATATTATTATTATCGTCGAGACGTTGCTGGGCGAGACTGGCGAGGAACACAGAAATTGCGTGCTCAAGAATTTGACTTATACTCGTATACTCACAGACCAGTGTGTGTGATGATATCAGCTCATATACGTCCCCACCGAGGGACTCGAGCCTACCCTAAGTTAGGGCGATCGGGCTTTAGTCGACCACGCGGGCCCAGTGCGGGTTGGTTGACTTCACACACAACCTGCAAGTTTCTCCGCAGGCGTGTGCAGGTTTCCTCACGATGTTTTCCTTCACCGTAAGAGCGTCGGATAAACATACATATGAATAGCGTTGCCAGGCGTCCGGATAAAGCCGGACAGTGTTAGGCTTTTTGGACGCGTGTCCGGCCAAATTAGAAGGTGTCCAGCCTGTCCGGCTTTTTAGGTTTAATGATTTTTCCAGTCACCTGGATATTCGGGTGAGCGTTGTCGTATTTATGAGACTATGGCGGCGTTTCTTTGTCTGATTAGGACCTCGCTAAAGGCCAGTAAACATTACTGATTGGTTTAGGGGTGTCTAAAGAGGGCTTTAATAATTTAGGGAGTCCGGCTTTTTTACCCAAAAGTCCGGCTAAACTGGCAGGTATGTCCGGCTAGTTAGTTTTAAGACCTGGCAACCCTACATATGAAATCTATATTCTAAATCACATTGGTACGTGGCAGGATTCGAACCACGACCTTCCGGACAGGGGGCGGCGGCCCTAGCCGTTATGCCACCGACGCTCATGTATGTAATAAATAAACAAATAAATAAATATTCTGGGACAAATCACACATGGTCATCATGTAGGTTGATTAGATACAATTTACCTCGTTGCATTAGTCTGTATCAGTCTCTCATACATAGAGCAAAAATATGAAATGCAACCATTGCCCTTTGTCAACCCGTAACATTCCTAAGGCCAGGCGTGGTGCGTGACCGCTGACCTGGTTGCAACTCGGCGTCGATCCCGTCGATTGACAGATAGCGACAGGGCTGTCATATTATTTTTGGAGGAGATCGTGTAAAAGGAACAAAATTCGTACGCCCATACAAGACATATCAAAAAGACCCCCGCCCCATGCAAAACATTTATTTATTTTATTTTTAAGAAAAACTAGATTACATTATATGATCAAACATCAACTAGATATAGAACATTGAAAAGTTTTCGCCTTGAGTTAGGGAGCTAGCTTGACGTGTACGTACATGGAAAACTATTTCGTTTAAAAAATCGTAATCCAATACAAATCTAAATGAAATTTAAATCGTACATCCAGCAACCCTGATAGCGAAGCTGTTGTATGGTTACATGAGAGATGTAATCAAACCTTTTAACAAATGCCTTTATATTTACTCCACTTTTATGCTGACGAATGTAGGTTCTGCTACAAGGCCAACAATATGCTCTCGACTTATGATTATGACACAAATATGTTTTTTTCGCTCTTTACCTAACATGGCAGGCCTTGTGACGAAGTCATCCTTTCTTGTTAATTTTCGATCTGTTTTGTATTATCTTATTTTATATTTGTTTTTTTTTTGTGATTTGTTTTCAAATTTTTGACTCTCGACTATCTTCTATTTGCAATTCTGTTCTTCACATCTCTTACCTTCTTATATTTTTTGCGTTATGTTTTGCTAAATTCAGTTTTGGTAGTAAAACCCATTAGTTTTACTAATTTAAACCCTACCCCTGCCCTCTTAGTCTTCTAAAATTTACTTGTGCCAGCTTAAAAGCGGAACGGAGGACGCGCCGAGGTCGCAGCCTATTAGTCTAAAATGAAATTAAGGTTGTGTATGTTCTTTTTAATGCAAGCTACTTTCTCAATAAACCCCAATTCCTATTAAAAGACAGATTTGTAGTAGGCATATCTTTTCCCAAACTAAATTACATGTTTTGACCGTTTCGGCACAATTGTCTCTAAATATTGCTTTGCTTTATACACTTACTCGACAAAATGCAGGTTTTATTCATTTTGTTCTTTTTGACGAGACCCCTTGTATTGTTAATAAATCGGTAGACGAAATGACTTTCTTTGGAACCGATAAGTAAATTGAACCCATTAGTAGAAAAATCAAAATCAAAAACAATATATTTTAAATAGGTGTTTACACACACTTTTAAATAATCAAAAAAAACCTATTGTATATATTACAAAATATAAAGTCATGATTCAGATTACAGACTCAGGTAATGGTATTTGTTATAGAATCAACATATACTTATATCTTTGTCATTTACATAATCTATTATTTTATGGTATCCTCTTGAGTATACAAAGCCTATATAGCACAAGCATTTTGTTGATATGAGTCTTGAATTTATTATCTGAAAAACTATTTACATTTTCTGGAATTAATAAATTGTACGGCAGCTCGCACTAAACTTTCTCGACAATTTTTTGATTAAGTTTTTTTAACATACCAAAATAAAAATTAAAAAAAAATTGATTTTGATGAATCATATTGCATGACAAACATATACTTATTTGTGATACATGTCAATTAAATAACTGCAACCATTTGTGAGTAAATCGCAATTTTCAATTTCATTAGTAGGAGAACAATACTTAAACACGATTTTTCCCAGAAGAATAGGGAAGATTTAGAATGGGAAGTTACCATAACCTCATGCGTGGCGCGCTACTATCCCTGCCTACACTAAGAGCATTATTTAAACTGCGAATTGATTCAAATACCAGAATTACAATTAACGATGCGTTTTGATGATGCTCATTAAAGTTTCGCCGAAGCGAGCAGTTTTATAATACATCACGTAACAATCCGACGAACAAACAAAAGGCTGTTTTGTGTACGTGTGAACGTTTCCCACGTGTGTCCTATTGCTGTGTCGATACGATAAGGTGCGTCCCATTATTGCATGGTCTGTGTTTTTACATTTTTATATGTATTCGTTTGAAGAACGTCGGTGGCGTAACGGCTAGGGCCGCCGCCTCCTGTCTGGAAGGTCGTGGTTCAAATCCTGCCACGTACCAATGTGATTTCGAGTTTAGAATTCATATGTACGTTTCTCCGACGCTCTTACGGTGAAGGAAAACATCGTGAGGAAACCTGCACACGCCTGCGGAGAAACTCGCAGGTTGTATGTGAAGTCGACCAACCCGCACTGGGCCCGCGTGGTCGACTAAGGCCCGATCGCTCTAATTCAGGGTAGGCTCGAGCCCCTCGGTGGGGACGTATATGACTTGATATCATGTATTTGTATAATTCATGTTTCATCAGGCTATACTCACGTATACCTTATACATTTTACTTCTAATATTTTGTTGGCGTAGCAAGCCTTGATATCTTTCGCCACAGGCACCCAAAGGACACTGAATTCTTAATTTATGAGATGAAAGGATATTTTTGAACGTCGTCTTTAAGATGGGGCAATGTTCGGTAAGACCAGACTAAATATTTACTCCTCAGATATGCTACGCGCAGCCTATTTATTTCTTTGCTATCAAAGTAAACATTCACAGACAGTGTGCAAAAGATGTCAGTGATGGTATTTAATCGATGTTATTAAAAACACTTCCGTGTAGAACCGTTACTTTCAACTCTAGTTATGAATAATATTTAAAAATATAAATTTAGAAAAAAAATACAACCATATTTGTTAATAAAATATTTATAATACAAAGTGAGTAATTAATGTTATTATTTTTTTATACTTTCATTGTAGTTTTTGATTGAAACGAAGAACCATTGAAAAAGTTAAAAAGTGTGGTTATTTTCTTTACTCTTTACACGTAAAGAAAAAGACAGAGACAACTGTTCCAATCAACACCTCGCCTTAAGGTAAACAGTATCCTTGCTTGGTTATTCACTTCAACGCGTTACGTCAGTCCCCATAGGCTAGTGACTCAAACAGATCATTTATAACATAACTAGCTGTTTCCCGCGGTTTCACCCGCGTGGACAACGTTTCTATGACTTTTCGAGGGTGCGCAGTGCGCGAGCCGCAAGCGGCTCGCAAGCGTGGTAAAAAGTAGCCCATGTCTGAATCCTGGTCCTAATCTGTCTACCTACCAAATTTCAGCCAAATCCGTTCAGTAGTTTTTGCGGGAAAGCGTAACAGACTTTATAATATTAGTAGGGATGTATGCTGTTTGTCACGGTCAATGGCATGACATTCGTTATTTTAATATTTAGTTTTAGTCAATGACTTCTTTCTATATTACTGGCGTAAGGAACCGGCCAATGCGCGCGACTAAAGCTCCCAGTGTATTGGTACGAAAATCGAAAGTTTCGCACACTCGCGACTCATTCGTCCGCGGGAGATTGTAGAGTGCGGTGGATAGATATTTCATATAAAAATGCCTTATTGTGTTGTTAGAGGCTGTAAAAATCATGAAAGAAAGGCTAAAAATAAACAATCGGTATCCTTGATAAGTAAACTTGCATTGTTTTTTTTTTGTAAACAAATTAAATAAACGGATTTTTAATGCGACAATTCTACTAAGGTTCTTTTATAGCGGCCCTAACGTCAACTCTCGGCCACGCTAGTTCGTACGAGTTATATCAGATGGCGCTACTTTTTGCTTGTATGAAGAAAATGTGAGTAAAATATTGAGACGGGCGGATCCTTATGTCCAATTCTGTGGTTTTAGTAGAAACTCTCAATACTGGGTATTCTGTACCTAATAAACAGCTTTGGAGTTATGAAGTCTTGACTGCGGAACCATACATGACCATACACTAGGGGTCGAATGGTCTGACTGAAACTGTGCCCGATTTATCTTGTTTCATATATTCTTTTTTTTAATAGTTGTAGTGTTAAATAAAAGTAACGAATAATATTTTTAAAGTATAGTTAATTACTTTTTTTAATTATTTATGTGTTACCTATCTATGTAATATTTTATAATTGCTATATTTTGTTCCAAATCTCATTTTTCTGAAGTTGAGATGAAAATCCAACTTTACGTTAATAATAGTTTATTTTACATATAGGAAAGTTATCAAAAAATCTACTAAATTATTTAATGAAATCGCAAATACCAAAAATCTGTACATTGAATATATGTATTTGAAAAAAAAAACTAATCGGGGCGACTTAAAATAAGTAACTGAACATGGTAGAACGGTTTTTAATTATTTTTTTCGCGCGCTCTCCTACTGAACCCTACTTTGCGCGTTATCGGACACGCACTTGGACAATTTTTTATACCATGCATTCCCTCATCCCGAAACACTTCCCGTTCTAGTTCAAGCGCATGTGCAGTTTTCTCTGTTGCAATGACAATCTCAACCCTTTTTTTTAAGTTTTAGGATTTCAAATGATTGTCACGTCCTATTATCCACACATACGAAGTCGTGGGCACCAGGTATATACTTACATAATATACATGTTGAAATGAGTACATATACTTAGTGTTTTTTTATATCAGTAAGTACTTATAACTTTGATGTAGTTCTCAATTCTCATGAGGCGATATTACCAATTTATCTGGTAAAGAATTCCCGGTTCGCATGATGAACGAAGAAGCAAAACGCTTCGTGTGTAAAGGTGGAACATCATCATATCAACCGAAAATCGTCCGCTGCTAAACAAAGGCCTCCCCTAAGGATTTCCACGACGAGCGGTCCTGCGCTGCCCGCATCCATCGGCTTACCGCGATCTTCACCAGGTCGTCGATCCACCGCGTGGTAGGTCTGCCTACGTTACGTTTTCCGGTGCGCGGTCGCCACTCAAGAACTTTACTGCCTCATCGGCCATCTGTTCTACAAGCTATGTGCCCTGCCCACTGCCACTTCAGTTTAGCGATTCTGTGAGCTATGTCGGTTACTTTAGTTCTCCTGCGGATCTCCTCGTTTCTGATTCGATCACGCAGAGAAACTCCGAGCATAGCACGCTTCATTGCCCTTTGGGTGATCTTGAGCCTTCTTATGAGGCCCATAGTAAGCGACCATGTCTCAGTTCCGTAAGTCATCACTGGCAACACACACTGGTCAAAGATCTTAGTCTTGAGACACTGCGGTATTTGAGACGTGAAGATATTTCGAAGCTTCCCGAACGCTGCCCAGCCGAGTTGGATTCGTCGATTGATCTCTTTCTTGAAGTTGGACCTACCTAGCTGGACTGTTTGTCTCAGGTATACATATTCGTCAACAACTTCCAGTGTAGAGTCTCCAACCTTTAGAGGGGTGGGTGCGACACGGACATTTAACATTATATTCGTCTTGTCCATGTTCATTTTAAGACCCACTTTTTGAGAGACGTTACTGAGGCCATCGAGCATTGTGCTTAGGTCTTCCATAGTCTCAGCCATGACCACGATATCGTCAGCGAATCGAAGGTAGGTTATGTACTCGCCATTGATATTGATACCGTGTCCACCCCAGTCCAGAAGCTTAAAAACATCATGCAGGGCGGCGGTGAACAGTTTCGGAGATAAAACGTCTCCCTGTCTCACCTCTCGCTGCAACTGGATAGGTTTCGAGTTCTGATCCTGGAGGCGAACCGACATGGTGGCGTTTTCATACAGACATTTCAACACCTCGATGTATCGATGGTCAATTTGGCACCGCTGGAGAGACTGTAGCACAACCCAGGTTTCGACTGAATCAAAGGCTTTCTCATAGTCCACAAACGCCAAGCATAGTAGCTGATTGTACTCTTCGGTCTTCTGTATAATATGCCGCAGTACTAGCTTGTTCGGGAGGCTGGAAGTCGTCAAACCTGCGTGCGAGACGATTCCTAATGACTCTCGAACAAGGAACATTGACGACAAAGAGGTGGAACCACCATCCGCACCTGATCGTCCGATGATGAAATGGAGAGGGGGAATGAGGTCGTGAAGCTCCAGGACACACTCTCCGAAATCAATCCTGTAGAACACCGATAGACAGGCGACTTTGTGGAGATGCTCAGGCTTTGGAGCCTGTTTGATACAAGTTCCTCGTCGCCAATGAGTCTCCTAGCGCGTCGGTCGATAGAATCCAAGGCATATAGCTGGTAACGAGCCGATCCGTTCATCTTTTTTTTAAATAAAAAATTTAGTGCTTTTGGCTGCACCTCACCTGATGGTAAGTGCCGATAAAGCCGAGGATGTAACACGCAAGCTCAAAAAGTGCCTATTCACTCTCGTTTTGAAGATTCCTGTATTATACGAATCGGGGAATACAGACGTCGGCAGAGAATTCCACTCCTTGCCCGTTCGCATAATGAACGAAGAAGCAAAACGCTTTGTACGTAAAGGTGGAACATTAACGACAAAGGGGTGGAATCGCCCTCCATACCGGGTCGTTCGATGATGAAATGAAGATGGGGAATGAGGTCGTGAAGCTCCAGGACACACTTTCCGAAATGAATCCTGTAGAACACCGATAGAGTATTTTCCGTAGGTGAACGTATTACATTGAGTTTACCACTTTTTTTTCAATTGATAGAATTCTTATAGGTTTTCCTGTAATCTAGAAGCAATGAACTATATTTTGTATTTTTTTCAAAATTTTAGGCTCAGTAGTTCGGAGAACAGGGGAGAATGGTAAATTCTCGTCTTCTTTCATGAATAAATTCAAAACTTTTTATTTTACAATAAAAACAAAAAAAAATTAAGATCGTGAGAACGAGGCCTTTTATTTGATATAAAACACAATAAGGTTTCCAAAACTTTTTTTTAAATTTCCTAATTTGTCCCCCAAAAATAACGCTTATTTAAAAAAAAAAGTATTTACTTTGCTCACCTGTGTTTGGGTCATAGGATTACACTATCCTACCAAATTTCCAGTAGATTCTGAGCAAATGGGCTTGGACAGACAGACGGACTGACTGACGCACGAGTGATCCTATAAGGTTCCGTTTTGTTTTTTTTTGTACGGAACCTAAAAAAGAGTAAATACTTGCCCTAATTTGCTAAGGTAGTTGACCATTCCAATTAATTAAAACAGCAAAATTAAATATTTAAGGTGTAACAAAATTAGCTGAAACTATTTTAACTGGTGCTTCTACCCATGAAACTGAACAACTTTCCCCATGGAACCCATAGTCAAATCGCAAAAAAATAAATCTCTCCCATACTAACTCGATCAGCTCATCAGCCAACTTAGTATGGGAAAATCAATTTTTTTTGCGTTTTGACTATGGGTTCCATGGGGAAAGTTGTTCAGATTCATGGGTAGAAGCACCAGTTAAAATAGTTTCAGCTAATTTTGTTACACCTTATATACAGCAAAACTGACGATTTCTATCAGATCTTTCTTGTAAAACGATGCGTTCTTGTGTTCGCCACTTGTTTAGATTTTACAGGTTTACCCATTGAGAACTCTATGTACGAGAACTATTGTAATGAAAGTTTGAATAGGTGATGGTTAGCAGCTTCGACCAATATAACAGCTATGGACCGGCCTACCCGAACAGCGGTTTCGATGCCTACGGAATGAGCGCATTCGCTCATTCGTCTTAATAGATCAGTATTCCCCAAATGGGTTGAAAGTCGAAATTAGTGAAATTTATTATCTCATTTGTGCTACATTCCGAGTACGTTTCTCTATGTCCGTCATTGTTTATATTTGAACGAGACTCGGTAGACTATAGCTGCTTACAGTAGTGCAACGAAAGTACTTACGTAGAGCAACGGAAGGGTGCTTGCGGGGCATTGGGCAGCGGGGCACAGCCTGGCAAACTCCACCGTGGCGGCATCGTGCGAAATCAAAGGCCTTGCGCTACTGTAAGCCATATCGTAATACTGTGCTATAGTGGTGTGAGTGTGTGTCTGCCTGCAGTTGTACTTGACTCATTTTGTATGAGATTAATGTATGGATAGGGCCGGTCCATTGTATTTGGTTAAAGTTAGCAGCTAGGCTATTGTGAATGTGAGCAGTTCCTACATACGACTCATATTAGGTCATCACGATTGTATATTGTGAACGTTCAACTTTGACTGACCCCGTACGTAGCCGTAACTATAACCTACAAGGTCCAACCCCAAGGCTTTGGTAACTTTGTACGCAGTCTAACGGCGTTTACTTCTTGTAATAGTGTGGCATTGTTAGAGGTTTTAGATAATCCGAACAACACTGGTTGGTATAGTCCGTCAACGCAATACTTCCAGTCAACTAAAAAAAATAAGATAAATACTCTTAATCTACTCTCACATCGTAAAAATTGAATTAAAAAAATTCAAAACGAGTTTATATTGATATACTTTATTGAACACCATTCTGAATTATTTTTTTAAATCATATTAGAACACTCTTTCTCTATCAAAATGTTATGTAATGTTTTTTTTTTACCATTATGATACAGGACAAATCCAAGAAGTTAATATCACCAAGGAGATTCCATCAATTATCTTCTAATGGAACGCATAATGTAGGGGACGCCATGTTTATAGCATTAAAAAATATTGCAATTTTTGCTCATCGATATTTTTTCCTTCGTCATTGTTTTTACCTGTTTGTGTCAGCGCCCGCTTTAGCGCATGCGCGATGATGTGCTTTGATACGTTTTGTTGTAGGTACTGAATTTCGTGGAAATGTTTTTGTCTTACTGTTTTAACTTTGATCGTTTATTTAGTAGGTTCAATCCCAATGTATGAGATTAGATAAAATGGTGTATGAAACTGCACATAACCAGGTATTAAAACACTTGCATGATACTGTTAAAAACCTCGCCAAGGCTTATTATATTATAGGTTCAATCCCAATGTATGAGATTAGATAAAATAGTGTATGAAACTGCACATAACCAGGTATTAAAACACTTGCATGATACTGTTAAAAACCTCGCCAAGGCTTATTATATTATAGGTTCAATCCCAATGTATGAGATTAGATAAAATAGTGTATGAAACTGCACATAACCAGGTATTAAAACACTTGCATGATACTGTTAAAGACCTCGCCAAGGCTTATTATATTAGTTATTATGCAACAGTTTCATAAACTAATATTTCAATAAAATGGTCCTTTATATGTCAGTCAAGTGTGCATACGTGCTTTTCCTTTACCACTTTTTTTTAATTTCAAGCTCGGAGGAACAAGACATTTCTAGCAAATAAAAATTATAATAACCAAAGACACAGAATCTTCTTGAAGACTTTTGATAGGAGAATTTTAAAAGACCTGTTGTTCCTCCGTGATGTTAGTACAAGTGTTTGGCGCCGACTCAAAATTATTAAGGTACTTATTTACATTAGTTTAGGAGCTCAGATAGACTAAAAAGGTTTTTTTTTATTTTTCGCTTTTCAGTTCCTTTTTTTCGATCGTTTAGTTTTTTGTTTAAAAGTTTTTGATGTGTAACATCTTTGCTCTCGCTTTCCTGCAATTTGTGGGAGTGATTTCGTGAAATGGGACGGAAATGTGTCCCATGGGACGGAAATGTGTAACAGGGAGTCGCGTTTTTTCAGGCTTTAAAAGTGCGGAAAAGGCAAAGGTATCTATGACCATACAGCCTAGTCTGCCGTATCTTTGCCGTCCTTTTTTAAGGCTTTAAAAGCGCGGAAAAGGCAAAGGTATCTATGACCATACAGCCTAGTCTGCCGTATCTTTGCCGTCCTTTTATAAAGTATTTTGTCACATGTTACACATCATATGCGAGTACTGTAGTTCTCGCTCGAATTTTTTTCATGTAAAAGCTCCGTAAGAATGATTTAAAAATAACACGCAGAACATCTTTAAACAAGATAAATTATAAACCCACAATAAATATGATTCACAACACTGTAGTTAAGACTATTTGATTGAAGTGTTTACACACATTATGTACAGCATAACAAAACAATACATCTTTGATTTGTTTAGTCTGCTATGATATGCTGAACGCACTATTCAATGTTAAAAGACCGTTTTAATTAATCACATACTCGGTTCAATACATCTTATATTGTCGATGGAAAGTCACTAATGATCCTTTTAAAATACCTGTTTTTAGGTTAAAAGCTCCTTAAGCATGAATGAAAATTAACACGCAAAACATCTTTAAACAAGATAAATTATAAACCCACAATAAATATGATTCACAACACTGTAGTTGAGACTATTTGATTGAAGTGTTTACACACATTAACTACAGCATAACAAAACAATACATCTTTGATTGTTTAGTCTAGTGTGTAAAAAGCGTCGGTGGCTCAACCGGTAACGACTCGGTCCATCTAACCAGAGGTACCGGGTTCAAATCTGAACGGCCAATGTACCAATTAGTTTTTCAAAAACTTACGTACATACTTACCGATTGCTTTAACGGTGAAGGAAAAACATCGTGAGGAAACCTGCACACGCCTGCGAAGAAACTCGTAGGTTGTGTGTCAAGTCGACCAACCCGCACTGGGCCCGCGTGGTCGACTAAGGCCTAATCGCCCTGATTCAGGGTAGGCTCGAGCCCCTCGGTGGGGACGTATATGAGCTGTAATGATGATGTTTAGTCTGCTATGATATGTTGAACGCACTATTCTATGTCAAAAGACCGTTTTAATAAATCACATACTCGGTTCAATACATCTTGTATTGTCGATTGAAATTCACTAAGGATCCTTTTAAAATATTTGTTTTTATGGTTCTGTACCTCAAAGGAAAAAAAGGGACTATGTACCGTGTTTTCTCAGGATCGCGTGAAGGTACGAGTATCCAGTTGAAATTAATATTATCAAATTAGTTCCTCGAAGGTGTAAAAAAATTAAGCTTCTAAGTTAAAGCAATAAGATTATACGGCCATTTATATATCACACTTATTTTAATGTTCGCTAAGTAGAGTAGAGTCATGAAATTTAGCAAGCAGCAAGGTGTCGTCATCGCACAAGTTAAGGAAAAAATCTGAAAATTAAGAATTTTTAGTAATACTAAAATATTTGCATATACAGGTTGTAACAAAATTGGTGTAGTTCCCGTGCAATAGGGCTTCTACTCATCATACTTAACAACTTTTGTTCTACAAGTTTGCTGGAATACAAAAAAAAATCGAACTCTTCATACAAAACGATCAGCTGATTGACCAATTTAATACGTTTTTATATGGAGCGTCGATTTTTTTTTGCGAATTGACTATGGGTTTCTTGGGGAAAGTTGTTCAGTATGATAAGTAGAAACCCCAGTTAACAGGACCTACACCAATTTTGTTACACCCTGTATATTTTAAAACAAACTTACATTTGCAGTTTGAGAATTGACCGTGACGTATAACGATGTATTTGAGAACATTTTTGAAGCTACAAAGTTTTCCCTTAATTCGACTGACACGTTGATGTTTTCATCAAATGTGTTTTGGTACTTCAAAGCGCGAGTCCGAATCACATTTGGCCGATTTTTTTAACTGGAGTTTCTACTTATGATGCTAAATTTTTTTCGTATATTTTGCGCGGACAAAAGTAAAAATCTGGTATTTTAAATGAATGTATGTTTTGATCGCGTCGGTGGCTCAACCGGTAACGACTCGGTCCTCCTAACCAGAGGTGCCGGGTTCAAATCCGGACGGCCAATGTACCAATACTCACTGATTGCTTTAACGGTGAAGGAAAACATGCGAAAAAACTCGAAGGTTGTGTGTGAAGTCGACCAACCCGCACTGGGCCCGCGTGGTCGACTAAGGCCCAATTGCCCTAATTCAGGGTAGGCTCGACCCCCCTCGGTGGGGACGTAAATGAGCTGATATGATGATGATGATGTATGTTTATTTCCCTTTCCAAGTATTCTGCAACCTCAATGCAGATTAAGTTAATACTCGCATACCAGGGTGCAAAGTGGATCATTGTTTGTGGAAATCCAACCAAAGCGCCCATCTAGACAAGTACCTTTAATCCCGCCGACCTCTCCATGATCTAATGTAACACCATTCTTTCCTTGTACACAGACAGTGCAACATGGCTTCCCAAACAGAGCGAGTGCGCTTGCGTGGGATCCTCTTCTCCGATTGGCTGCCCTCGGAACGGCGTCGGGTGCGCTGAAGGTCTACGGCAGACCTGGTGTCGAGTTCTACGGACAGCACACCAACCCCGACTGCGCGGTCACACAGATACGCTTCATACCTGGTACGAAACTTCTATATTATCTCAACAGTTGTAAGCATAATATGTAAAGTTTTCTGCTGTGATTGGCTGCTGAAGGTCTACGGCAGACCTGGTGTCGAGTTCTACGGACAGCACACCAACCCCGACTGCGCGGTCACACAGATACGCTTCATACCTGGTACGAAACTTCTATAATATCTCAACAGTTGTAAGCATAATATGTAAAGTCTTCTGCTGTGATTGGCTGCTGAAGGTCTACGGTAGACCTGGTGTCGAGTTCTGCGGACAGCACACCAACCCCGACTGTGCGGTCACACAGATACGCTTCATACCTGGTACGAAACTTCTATAATATCTCAACAGGTGTAAGCATAATATATAGTCTTCTGCTATGATTGGCTGCTGAACGTCTACGGCAGACCTGGTGTCGAGTTCTACGGACAGCACACCAACCCCAACTGCGCGGTCACACAGATACGCTTCATACCTGGTACGAAACTTCTATAATATCTCAATAGGTGTGAGCATAATAATGTAAAGTCTTCTGCTGTGATTGGCTGCTGAAGGTCTACGGCAGACCTGGTGTCGAGTTCTACGGACAGCACACCAACCCTGAGTGCGTGTTCACACAGATACCTAAGCTTCAGGCTTCATACCTGGCTGGTAAAAACCTTTTTATGAAACCTCAACAGTCAACAAGCGTGGGTATAAGATGTTAAAGCCTTCTGCTGTGATTGACTGCTCTTGGTACGGCGACGGGGGCGCTGAAAGTCTACAGCAGACCTGGTATTGCATTGCACGCTTGCACGCTTCGTACCTGGTAACGCCCTCCCTTCATGGAAAGGTTTTTGATTTTTTTAAAGTGGCCGATCCGTGTCGGACCACGTGCAAAGTAGAATTCCGTAATAATTTCAATAAATTAATGTATATTTAAAAAAAAGTTATTTTTGCAGTTGGTATAGCACATTTTATATGGAAAATTTAGAAACTTTTTACAAATAAAACTGCACGTCTTAAGTTGTCGTCTGTTACTCCTAAACTAAGAAACCCTACTTGGCCGTGATAATTTTCCCTTATAGATTGATTGTAGGTCCTACTATTTCCACTACATTTCAGATTATCTGAAATGCAACTCTAACAAATAAATCCCCACTTTAAAACTTCATATTTAGCAAACGAACAATTTATCGGAATAATGAACTTAGCGAATCCTCAATAATTTTGAAAGACTTATTCCACGATATCCCACACGATAAGTAAAGTGGACATAAAATATTCACCCCGTTTTACATGTAAAAGTTTTCCAGATTTTATTCCATATCTTAATAGGGGTCAAAGAATTATATAATCATACCAAATTTCAGCTTTATTGCTGTAACAGTCAGACGGACATTGCGAAACTTTTTATGGTATATTTGTCTACAGAAAACTACTAAAAACGCTGAGTGTGGTGAAGGTCTGCAAAAGGCTTTCTTCTAACTGCCTGAATACAATATAAATGAGCCTTTTATTAGAAATTCTTCAGGCCAAAGGCAAAGGGCGTCTTAAGGGTCGCATATTTTCAACAATTAGTTTTTAATAGATAAAGTCAATTGAAACTTAGCTAGCAGCATCGGGCCATTAAATATTTTCCTGTGTTTTTGAAAACCCTGACTTAGGGCTGGTTTTTTAATGCTCAGTTAAAAGGTCGAATAACTCACTAACGAATAGAGGTATCTCTAGCTGTTTATCTGTCAGATAAATGGTCGCCTATTTTTCAATTGTCATTTATTTAATGAATAACTATCTGACCGGATATTTCAATTCTTGCAACTAAAATTTCAGAGAGGTGAAACAGATATATTGCAAACTCATGCGTTAGAGCAGGACAGAATGTTGTATTCAATTCCTGACAATATTTTTTTGTTGTTTTCCTTCTTTAGACACTGTGATTCAACTGGGATTTTTTGGTTATGTGTTACCTATTTCGTTTCGACTTTATGGAATGATAAACCTAAATTTACGTTGCCTCGTATTAAATAAGTTTCATTGCAATGGGCTCTCGAAAATGAGAGCGTTGGGCAAATTTTGCTACTGCTGAGGTTTAGTTACTGAACGTCAAACTATCTATCGAATAATGCACTTATCTAGCGGTCAAACCATCAGATAGATGTATTCTTCAGATAATGGAGTTATTCGACAGATAAGTCATAAGCGACTATTGAAAAATTCAAAATCTTGCTATCTGTCTGTTTGTCTGAGCATTGAAAAACCGACCCTTAATTGAATATCATTGAACGAATAGTCAAAGCATCAGATAGAGATATTCTCCAGACAATGGAGTTATTCGACAGATAAGTCTTATCCGACTTTTGAAAAAATCTAAATCTTGCTATCTCTCGAATAAACGCTATCTGTCTGTTTGTCTGAGCATTGAAAAACCGGCCCTTAATTGAATATCATTGAACGAATAGTCAAAGCATCAGATAGAGATATTCTTCAGATAATGGAGTTATTCGACAGATAAGTCTTATCCGACTATTGAAAAATCCAAAATCTTGCTATCTCTCGAATAAACGCTATCTGTCTGTTTATCTGAGCATTGAAAAACAGGCCCTATTAAACGAATAATCCCTAGGTTTTTTTGGTTTCTCTTGCAGGCACTGGTCGCCTTATATCACTTTGCGACGACAACAGCCTCCACCTTTGGGAGATCAACGAGAAATCCCTCGTGGAGCTGAGATCGCACACATTCGAAGGAAAGAACAAAAAGATATCCTCAGTATGGGTGGAGGCTTCTGGAAACAACCTTCTATTGGGCACAGAGGGAGGCAACGTGTACACATTGGACTTGACCACGTTCAACATTACAGAGGATGTCATATACCAAGAAGTTGTTATGCAAAAGTGAGTATACTTCTCATTATGCATCTTCATCGTCTCCCCCAGTGACCTCCAATTAGCACGATACTCACATACCCCAGCATCCAGCGGCATCATCAGTACACTGGCTGTAGCTTATTTTATTAAGCAACTAGTAGATTCCCTTGGCTGCACCCGTGTGGACATCGAGGGTGCGCGGTGCGTGAGCCGCAAGCGACTCTCGGGCTTTTTTTTTCTTTTTAAACGACGTCAAAAAAGGAGGAGGTTTCTCAATTCGACCGTATATTTTTATGTTTGTTCGCGGATAACTTCGTTGTTTATAAACCGATTTTGATGATTCTTTTTTTGTTGGAAAGAAAATAACCAAGGGTGGTACCATGATAAGAAAACTAGGATCTGATGATGGAATCCCAGGGAAATCGAGGGCAACCCTCAAATTTCATAGGCAAGCATTACGTGTTTCATATGTTTTCTAAAGCTATTAAAGTATTTGCATTTGGCAGTCATTAACACATAATGATGAACTGATGAAGAAAGTTACCTCATTAATGGTAACTGATTAACGGATATGAGTTCGAGGATAATTCTTTAAATATAAATAGATACGTAGGTACGCATAGACCGATAGTTGTATTCTTTCGGGTTATTCAGATTAGCTGATGAATGAAGATTTAACTCTCATGCTGCTGAGATGATGATGGAAGCCACAGGACTCTGTATCTTTTAATGAAACACATGCATTATGATTTAGTGATTCCTATTGGCGAGTGGGTGATTGGGTTAAACATTGTTAGATAGACAGCATTATCGCTAAAATTAAAGAAAATAAAAAAAGTTTAAAAAACTGAAAAACGACTTCAAAATTAAATTTACTCAAAAGCATGAAATAGTATTATTATACTTAAATACACGACATTAACCCACAATAACGAAATCAAAGGTGGGTACGAACTAAATTAGGGGCTTAATTTTTTTTAGAGGTCGGTGTCAGCAAACCATTGAATCTAAAACTTTTGATACGTAAGTAGTTGTGGGCTGACACCGAACTCAAAAAAAATTAAGCCCCTAATTTCATTTTAAACCTTCCCTGATGTACGCACAACAACTCACCAAAGTTTCATTGTAATCGGTAAAGTCGTTCTCAAGTTATGGTGTGACCAAAGGAAATACGGATTAATACCCCGACTACTTAGAATGTATCTTATGTTACTCGGTATAACTGGTGGACATTACTAAAGATATAGAGGCCAAAACAACAACTATTGGAATTTTTGTCTGTTTGTCTGTCTGTATGTATGTACACGCATCACGCAAAAACTACCAGGCAGATTTTGATAAAGTTTTGTATGTTGGTTCCATATAGCCCGGGTTAACATATAGCATACTTTTATCCTGGAAAATACAAGAGTTCCCGTGGGAAAATATTAAAACCTCCACGCGGACGAAGTCGCGGGCACAGCAAGTATTAAATAAATTGAATAATGTTAGACGCTCCTGCCAAATGGTATTTTCCCGTGTGAGAGTGCAGTTTATTATAGAGAGCTTTTATTTAACTTGCAATGTATGTATGTATGTATGTATGTATTTATGTTTTCTTATTTTCTTGAAATCGATTTTAGAGTGACTTATAGATCTTCGATTGAGCTGAAATTTGGTCTCCTGCCATGAGGTATGTTCCCGTATGAGTACAGTTTATTTTAAGAGCTATAATTAACTTGCAATGTATGTATGTATAGTAAGTATGTATTTATGTTTGCTTAGGTCAAATCTTGAAATCGATTTTAGAGTGACATATAGAGCTTCGATTGAGCTGAAATTTGGTCTCCTGCCATGAGGTATGTTCCCGTATGAGAGTACAGTTTATTTTAAGTGCTATAATTAACTTGCAATGTATGTATGTATAGTAAGTATGTATTTATGTTTGCTTAGGTCAAATCTTGAAATCGATTTTAGAGTGACATATAGAGCTTCGATTGAGCTGAAATTTGGTCTCCTGCCATGAGGTATGTTCCCGTATGAGAGTACAGTTTATTTTAAGAGCTATAATTAACTTGCAATGTATGTATGTATAGTAAGTATGTATTTATGTTTGCTTAGGTCAAATCTTGAAATCGATTTTAGAGTGACATATAGAGCTTCGATTGAGCTGAAATTTGGTCTCCTGCCATGAGGTATGTTCCCGTATGAGAGTACAGTTTATTTTAAGAGCTATAATTAACTTGCAATGTATGTATGTATAGTAAGTATGTATTTATGTTTGCTTAGGTCAAATCTTGAAATCGATTTTAGAGTGACATATAGAGCTTCGATTGAGCTGAAATTTGGTCTCCTGCCATGAGGTATGTTCCCGTATGAGAGTGCAGTTTATTTTAAGATCTATAATTAACTTGCAATCATGCAATGTATGTATGTGTAGTAAGTATGTATTTATGTTTGCTTAGGTCAAATCTTGAAATCGATTTTAGAGTGACTTATAGATCTTCGATTGAGCTGAAATTTGGTCTCCTGCCATGAGGTATGTGCCCGTATGAGAGTACAGTTTATTTTAAGAGCTATAATTAACTTGCAATGTATGTATTTATAGTAAGTATGTATTTATGTTTGCTTAGGTCAAATCTTGAAATCGATTTTAGAGTGACTAATAGATCTTCGATTGAGCTGAAATTTGGTCTCCTGCCATGAGGTATGTTCCCGTATGAGAGTACAGTTTATTTTAAGAGCTATAATTAACTTGCAATGTATGTATGTATGTATAGTAAGTATGTATTTATGTTTGCTTAGGTCAAATCTTGAAATCGATTTTAGAGTGACATATAGAGCTTCGATTGAGCTGAAATTTGGTCTCCTGCCATGAGGTATGTTCCCGTATGAGAGTACAGTTTATTTTAAGAGCTATAATTAACTTGCAATGTATGTATGTAATGTATAGTAAGTATGTATTTATGTTTGCTTAGGTCAAATCTTGAAATCGATTTTAGAGTGACATATAGAGCTTCGATTGAGCTGAAATTTGGTCTCCTGCCATGAGGTATGTTCCCGTATGAGAGTGCAGTTTATTTTAAGATCTATAATTAACTTGCAATCATGCAATGTATGTATGTATAGTAAGTATGTATTTATGTTTGCTTAGGTCAAATCTTGAAATCGATTTTAGAGTGACTTATAGATCTTCGATTGAGCTGAAATTTGGTCTCCTGCCATGAGGTATGTTCCCGTATGAGAGTACAGTTTATTTTAAGAGCTATAATTAACTTGCAATGTATGTATGTGTAGTAAGTATGTATTTATGTTTGCTTAGGTCAAATCTTGAAATCGATTTTAGAGTGATATATAGACCTTCGTTTGAGCTGAAATTTGGTCTCCTGCCATGAGGTATGTTCCCGTATGAGAGTGCAGTTTATTTTAAGAGCTATAATTAACTTGCAATGTATGTATGTATAGTAAGTATGTATTTATGTTTGCTTAGGTCAAATCTTGAAATCGATTTTAGAGTGACATATAGAGCTTCGATTGAGCTGAAATTTGGTCTCCTGCCATGAGGTATGTTCCCGTATGAGCAGGCCTCCGTCACTCCATGTACTTGCGCGCTATAATAACCTACCGCCCGGCCGAGCGTTCTCGGGCCGTTTGCGGACCCAATTCAGTGCGGTTTTCACAAACGAAGCGCACGCACGTATTTCAATTTAAATCGTTTCGTTCGTTCGTACGCGTACCTACGATGCCATCTGGTGCCTTATGTGCTGTAGCATTCAACAATGTGCAAAGCAAATATGTGCAAAGCATTCAACAAAACATCGTCTTTTTATGGAAAGTTAAAAGTACCAACAGATGCGTTTTATAATTATGTAAGAGAACTTGAGACTATGTTTATTAATAATTTTGAAAAAAATATAAAACAAAGGCCGGGTAGTACTCTATATGAAATTTTAAATGACATACATTTTGACTCTCCCTGCCCTTGTTTCCCAAAACAATATCTAATAAAACTTTTTAGAAGATTCAGGATTTTTGCTACACTAAAATTTAATAACCGAGTATTTAGAAAGGGTAAGAAATTAATAAAAAATTATATAAAAATAAAACACATGTAACTCTTAAAGATTTTTTTCATTTTACTTACACACTGACCTCTAAAATTATGTGTTATCTAGATGTATTGCACAGTCAGCACCAATTTATAAAAAAATATATATTTTACTAGCTGTTGCCCGCGGCTTTGCCCGCGTAGAGGTATGAAAATAATAACGAACTCGACAAAAAAAGAATTAGCCAAATCGGTCCAGCTGTTCTCGAGTTATGCGCTTACCAACACATTTTGCGATTCATTTTTATATTATAGATAGATAGATAAATGATACAATTTTAAACTACCACCTATAAGTCAAAACATATTCACAGTTCTCAATAACATAGACACAAAAAGTTATGTTAATTTAATTTTATCGAAGAGGCAGCCCTGCGATCGCGCGGTGTGAAGCAAGTACTGCGGTTGCTGACGCGATGGAATAGGCTATTATAGCAGTAGGTATTGGAAATTTACTACTGAGTGAAGTATCTGTTACGTAGTAACTAATTAGTAATCTGTGGTATGAGAGTGCAGTTTATTTTAAGAGCTATAATTAACTTGCAATGTATGTATGTATAGTAAGTATGTATTTATGTTTGCTTAGGTCAAATCTTGAAATCGATTTTAGAGTGATATATAGAGCTTCGATGGAGCTGAAATTTGGTCTCCTGCCATGAGGTATGTTCCCGTATGAGAGTGCAGTTTATTTTAAGATCTATAATTAACTTGCAATGTATGTATGTATAGTAAGTATTGTAACGAAAATGATTGAAATCAGAATAATTCCGTTACATCAAACGATGAATTTAGGGAATTATATGGCGAATGGTGGAATAATAGAAAAGAACAATAGAGGTAAAAATAAAATTATAATTTAAAATATGTAAACTTTATAATTGAGTATATGAAAAAAAGGTTGGTGACCTTAGGAAGGATGATATGAAAATTTCTTAAAAACAAAATTAATTAAATAGGGTCAAGTTTAGGAAGTTCTGAACCTATTACTAAATAAAGAACGAAAAGTATGAACATGAGTTTACATTGAATATTAGAAAATTTAAGAATTGTAGAGTGGACAATCCATACGTATAGATCGTTGTCTGTAATTTTGTGATATATCTTAAATTGTATGTAAAAAGACACACATAAAACAAGTTAAATTAAACACTGATTAAAGTTCATAAAAATCCATGGGTACTTAACCGGGAAAATTGAAGGAAAATGGGGTATGTACTTCCCTTAACTGCTGGTTCGATGGAAGTTGCTTTGGGCGATGGCAAAGCAAACATGCTGCTTCAGCGAAGATTAGTACAGCATATTGACCAGCCTGTTGGGCCTGTGTGGTACCAATAAGTCTTTCACAGATTTCCTCGGGGCTTAATAGCCAGTAAAAGGAAATGGTAAACCCTTGAAATTTCGGCGAGGGTTCCGATATTTGTTAAAAAAAACTGCACAAAACATAAATTTTACTAATATTTCCCAGTCTAAAAAAAAGTGCGGTCACCATTTCAGCTGTTCTTTTTCAAAATAAATCTTCACATGTCAGACGCCACCTTTTAAAAATATTTCTAACACGCCAAAAGGAACGAAACCAAACGAAAGAGAATCTAATTCAAAAGAGTTTTTAATCTTGGGACGAAATGTTTACGTCATAGTATGTATTTATGTTTGCTTAGGTCAAATCTTGAAATCGATTTTAGAGTGACTTCCAGAGCTTCGATTGAGCTGAAATTTGGTAAGAATCTGTATTCCCGGTGACAATAGATCCTTCTGGTATTTTCAAGTTGATCTGATGATAAACTTTGGAGTTGGAATCAAGGTCCAAGGATCGTGTTTTATTTTCAATAGAATAGTAGGAAATACTATGCTCGCCTCTTTTGAATTTGGAAACTTGCCGTGAGCATTTGGCTTTTGAGCATAAAAACTCTTTTCAAATAAAATCTTCTACAGACGCCAGCACTTCAAGCTAGACACTTTGGACTTTGTACCGTTTTTTTTCCTTTATACGTATGGGTCAGATTCGCACTACGAGTGTCTAGCTTGATGTGATGGCCACCTAAATGATTTTAGGTTTTTCTTCAACTATTTTTAATTAATCATATTTAGAGTGAAAGATATAAAGGCACCTATATATTATAAAAGATACTCTAAATATTTTCTTTGTATTGTAAAGTTTGCGTAATCGAATCGACATTGGATTCACTCCGTTTACATAACAATTACATTAACTTTACATAACAGTGTAAAAACTGTATTTGCAGTGACTCGTGAGACTTTCACACGTTCATCTCTTGGATTTGTCGCGATGATGACCTCATAAATGCTCTTATTTATTATATACCAGCAGCGACGACTTTGTACGTGAAGACCGCTTTAAGAGCGAATTAACAAAATCGTTTCCCATACAAACCTTAAATTAGTACTTCTTACCATAGATAGATATATTGTATACTCTACCTTTTCTAATGAAATTCTAGTTTGTGGAAAGCATTTTCGCATTTCGCGCTTTTAAAAAAATAGTGGTGTCAATAAATAATTGTGTTTAAAGGTTTTCATAGTTTGTTTGTCTTTTTGAAAATAAAGTATTTCGAAAATGTCGTGACTTGCTTATTTGTATAAAGTTTCATTAGAATTTTCAAGAAGTATTAGCTTTAAAGTTTGTATGGGAAACGATTTTGTGAATACTTTCTTAGGGTGCTTATTTACCGGCTTTGCTAGGATCCCTCAACCAAAGATGTTCATTTCAAATTTACAATGTCTAGCACTATATAGGGATGACCATCGCAAGACATCGCATCTAGCGCTAAACATCACGAAATTGTGGTATACGTACAATAGAACCAGTTCTATATTCTTGTCCTAATCTCTAGTTATACCCCGCTGATTTCTTGCGATTGACAGCGATAAACATCGCATCGCTAGCAATCGCCAGAATAGTGTTCAGGTTGCCGAGTTAATAAACATTCTATGGTCGCAGCTATAAAGTTCAATTTTATACAAAGAAACATTTCAATTCTCGCCTCGCACATCCTCGCTCATCCATGCCATATCCACCAGATCCAGATACGATGGAAGAGAATTGAAATTTTTTCATACTAATTTCAGTTCTTGCTCATCTCATCTAATACCCGGTACATAAGCAGCTTCAGTCTCTATTCTTTCATTTTACTATTGTTTAAATTATCATCACATCAGCTCATATATACGTCCCCACCGAGGGGCTCGAGCCTACCCTGAATTATCGGGCCTTAGTCGACCACGCGGGCCCAGTGCGGGTTGGTCAACTTCACACACAACCTTCGAGTTTCTTCGCAGATGTGTGTCACGATGTTTTCCTTCACCGTAAGAGCGTCGGATAAATGTAAGATCGAAATTCGAAAACAAATTGGTACGTGGCTGGACTCGAACCACGACCTCCCGGACAGGAGGTAGCGGCCCTACGCTCTGTTTTATTTTTACCGCAACGTAATCAACATCAGAGAAACTTTTTAATAGCGAATTCATAATCTCATCTCTGATATATCTAGTCTTTTTTTAAATTCACAATTAGTAAAAGCCCTTGACATCATCTCAGCTGATGGTAAGTGACTGTGATGTCAAAGATGGAAGCGGGCTTACCAAGATTCCCCAACGCAATTGGGAACTGGCTATCTTATCTTCAAGCTGGAACACATCAAAGCTGTTAACACTGATGTTTGGCGGCAAAACTTAGATAAGATGGTGGTAGCTAGCCAGGCGGGCTTAGAAAATGTTCTTCCACCAACCAAAACGAGTCATACAAAGTGTCTCCGCCGGGAACCGAACTTGCGGCCTCCTGATGTGAAGCTATTACGCCACGAGGCTGTTAACAAAGTTCTTAAATAATTATATTTTATTTTAAATATGTCTTTCAGTTGTCCAGAAGATTTCAAAGTAAACCCAGGCGCAGTGGAGGCTCTATGCGAGCACCCCAAAGTGCCAGCGCGTCTCCTCATTGGCTACAACCGAGGACTGGTCGTCCTATGGGATCGCAGTACCTCCGCTCCAACACACACATTCGTCTCCAATCAACAGTTGGAAAGTCTCTGTTGGAATGATGAAGGTCAGGTTTGCTTATGTGAAATTATTTTTGTTCTGTTTGTGTTCTCCTTGGAACACTCTAGCGTTCCTATATCTTTTATTTTCTATATCTCTATCTTTCTCTTCACACTGAGAGAGTGGTTCCGTGCTCGTGATAGTGTCAGCAGCTCTCGCGATGTGTTATACACCTTCATCATATCAGCTCATATGGGCTCGAGCCTACCCTGAATTAGGGCGATCGGGCCTTATTCGACCACGCGGGCCGAGTTCGGATTGGTGGTGGTGCGTGGTTATACACCTTGTTCTGTTACAATACAGTCCTACTAACTTATCTGGCAGGGTGACAGCGTCGCTGTCGGTTACAGCAAACTGACGTAATCAAAGTGGCATCATTAGTTCCATTTTTCGCCACCGGGTCAGATAAGTTTGTGGGACTGTACCTATCTTTGACATTGGACAGAAGAACGTTGCCTTGAAGATTTAATTTCACAGAACATTGTCTACCGCTCGCTAGAGACATGATATCCTCGTGGGCTTCGAATGGGTCGAGCAATGGATACCTATAATTCTAAAAACCGGCCAAGTGCGAGTCGGACTCGCGCGCACGAAGGGTTTCGTACCATTATCTACAAAAATCACGTTGTATGGAAGCCCCCCCTCTTAAAATATAAGTGTCTACCTGTTGCCGTTTTCAATATCAAGCAAAAACTAGCAAAAAAATCACGTTTGTTGTATGGAGACCCCCCCTTACTTTTACACTTTTTCTAGTTTTTAGTATTTGTTGTTATAGCGGAAACAGAAATACATCATCTGTGAAAATTTCCACTGTCTAGCTATCATGGTTCTTGAGAGGTGACAGACAGACGGACAGCGAAGTTTCAGTTATAGGGTCATGTTTTTTCCCTTTGGGCACGGAACCCTAAAAAGCACTAAACGCGGGCTGAAGTAGATCGCGTGTTAGTAAAAGATCGGAGACCCTTTTTAGGGATAAGTCCGCCTTTGTACATGTGTAAATTATGTTTAATATATATTTACCCGACTGCACAAAAAGCAGGTAATGTTTTTTGGGTGTATGTATGTCTGTTTCCTTGCCTGAGCCTGTAACCTAAACGGCTTGAGGGATTTTAGAGTGCGAGATGTCCTGAGATTCGTGAAATAGGATACATTTTAACCCGACTTCCCGAAAAGAGAGGTAATGTTTTTATGCAGTCGCGTTTTAAATGTTCGGGTGTATGTATGTATGTATGTCTGTTTCTTTGACTGCGCGCGTAGCCTGAACGGCTTGATAATAATTATGTATTTTGTAGTACCAAGTCACAAAGTGTCGTCTTGATATGTCTTGATTGTCTTGATTTAAGTGTCAAGGAGTGAAGCAGCAGTCGGCTTTTGTTATTATTTTCTATTTTATGTTTTTCAACAAAGTGATTTCTGTTCTTAAATATACAACGGAGCCTACACGTCTTAAACGAAATTTGGTGGTAGTATTACGTTTTCCCTACTGATACACGGAATTTTGGCAACCATCATCATCATATAAGCCGAAAATCGTCCACTACTGGACAAAGGCCTCCCCCAAGGATTTCCACGACGACCGCTCCTGCGCTGCCCGCATCCATCGGCTTCCCGCGATCTTCACCAGGTCGTCGGTCCACCGCGTGTGAGGCCTGCCTACGCTACGTTTTCCGGTGCGCGGTCGCCACTCGAGAACGTTACTGCCCCATCGGCCATCTGTTCTACGAGCTATGTGCCCTGTCCACTGCCACTTCAGTTTAGCGATTCTGTGAGCTATGTCGGTTACTTTGGTTCTCCTGCGGATCTCCTCGTTTCTCGTTCGTTTGGCAACCAACGTCACCGCAATCCAATAAACTGTCTTTTCGTTTCTCTCCAGGCGAGCACTTCACGTCGTCACACAACGACGGCTCATACGTGACGTGGGAGATAGCGGGGGCCGCCAGCGACCGGCCGCTGAAGGAACCTGTCACGCCTTACGGACCTTACCCTTGCAAAGCCATCTCGAAGATTCTGAACCGCACCTCTATCAACGGCGATGAGATTACTATCTACGCAGGTGAGTTTTATAATCACTGTAATAGACATTGGAGATATTATCCGGTTCAAATACTGTTAGGATACGACCTTTTGGAATGGAGCGGCGTGCTTACATTGTATTCGTCACTCAAGTTTCACGCGCTTTCCCGACAGCGTTGCTAATGGTCAGTTGACGTCATATACCGCTCCATTCCAAAAGACCGTATGCTTACAGCTTTTGAACCGCATTATACTACCCATTGGAATCCTTTCAGTTTATAGGAATTTTCCATGGACTTGTGTACATGATTTGTTAATTTTGTAAATTAGGCTGTAAGCTTCCCAAATATTGTAAAAAAGGTTTGAATAATTCTTGGGGTTAATTTGGACTTAAGAAGTATAAGTGTATATTAAAGCCTTGGAGTAGGAGGAGTAGGAGAACCAAAATAACGGACACAGCAGTAGAACAGATGACCGTTGGGGTAGTAAGGTTCTCGAGTGGCATCAGTGCGCACTGGAAGGCGTAGAGCTTACGCAGGTCTCCCACTCGGTGGACTGAAGACCTGGTGTGAAGGTCGCGGGAAGGGCAGTGCAAGACCGGTCATTATGGTAAACCTTGGGACTTTTGTTCAACAGTACTGACATGACGATGATGAGATTCGCCTTTAACCTTTGTTAAAAGGCGAATCTCATCATCGTCTTATCAGTACATACCCTAAAACACTGCACTCCTGCCGTAACTGTCTTCATCAACTGGAACATGGTAATTTAGCTAGATACGTCACGTCATCTTACCCTCCAACTTAGCACAGAGACTCATCGAAACGACGTATGAATTATTACCATTTTATTTGATGTACAGGCGGCATGCCCAGAGCATCGTATTCGGACAAATACACCGTCACAGTGCAACAGGGCGAGAAACACGTGGCGTTCGACTTCACAAGTCGCGTAAGTACTCCATTTTTTTTATTTAGTTCGCTTTTTGTGTTGCTGATTTAGTTAGTGTCACGGAAGGATTGCCCTCATCGCAGACACGCGTCGCCTGGGACACAGGGAAACGCAGGGCTACCAAGCCAGGCCCTCGTCACTCGGTCGAGCAGGCGAGATAAGTTCCTACACATAGGCCGCGCTCTGCTCGTCAGCGCTAGAACGCCGTACAGTCGCCGCCGCAATTCGCGCGCCGCCCGTGTACGCAGTTATAACCGCTAAGTCGTGCGCAATAATACTCATGTTTCCGTGTATTGTCTGACAGTGGGAAGGAGTAGGTGAATAAATGCGTAGGTATTTTCGTTTTATAAGGAAGTGCAATATCTCTTACGAAGTAACAAGTATCTCATCTGTGGTCAAGCGGGATATCGCTGGAATCCTCCCAGATTTCCTTACAGATGTGTTGCAGAACAATGCTTACAAGACATTGAAATAAGATTAATAGGGATGATGACTTCTATTCACTTGAGTTACTTTCTGTCATCTGACAAAAATGAAGTTTTTTTTTTAAAAAAAGAGGCGTGACATTATATTTTTTTTAGTGTCGTTAATGTCCTCATTTTGTGATTTTGATGAATTAAAAATTGAAGTCTGTATGGAAAACAAAACGAATAAGGTTTTTTAAAAATTTTGCAAGAGTTCATAATTTATTTTTAATGCTGTCATCATCCCAAATGGTCTCACACTCATGGGTACATAAAATTCATAAAAGTTGTGTTTGGAGAGTTTTTATGAGATGTCTGGATACTTCTATAAGTAATTAACTTATTCCAGTTCTCAGATTATCTCAAAGATTTCTTAATTTTACAAACATTACTCGAGGCTGCTATAGATTTTCTAATTTAATTTGCGACACACCACGGACTGAGTAGGACAAAGTTATAGTTTAAACTAGAACAGTGATGTTTCTGAACACACTCTATCCGTACTTTTTCCTCCAAACCAAGTCTTAAACAGTTAAAATATAAAACGTTTTCGTGACAGGTAATAGATTTCTTTACAACCACGCCAGTACCACCAGACGGGGTTCCGCTTCAAGAGCAAAGGCCTGAAACTCCCGCGCAGATTCAAACTGAGACCGTGAACCAAGTTGCTGCAGCTTTGGTGAGTTTAGATATTATACACGCAGTTGTAAAGACGATCATCCTCATCATCATCATATCAGCCGACGGACGTCCACTGCTGGACATAGGTCTCCCCCAAGGATTTCCATGACGACCGGTTCTGCGCTGCCCGCATCCAGCGGCTTCCCGCGACCTTCACCAGGTCATCGGTCCACCGAGTGGGAGGCCTACCTACGCTACGTTTTCCGGTGCGCGGTCGCCACTTAAAAAAGTCGGTAAAGACGATATTTCCTCTAAACTCTTAAAGCATTGACTATCAAATACTAATCTTTATTGAGGTGCATTTACACGGACGCGCACTAAGCTATCGTTGGTCAGTGCGACTGACCAGAAGCACGGTCATTAGTTGTGATGGGGTAGACTGTTAGTGGTATTTTTCTCGATCGTTTCCGTGCTTCGCAAGGCACACTCCGGACACTTCATACAACGGGCAAGAAATGACATTTGTAAAAACAAATGACGGAACAAACTAAATCGTTCGAGAACCACTAACATACAGTATGGACACTCCCTGCCGCTCTCTAGATTGCGACCTCACCCCCTAGTCACCCAGATTGATACAGATTAGTGGTAGTTTCGTTCTCGAACGATTTAGTTTGTTCCGTCATTTGTTGACTTTTAATTAGTTCTTGATAACAAAAGGTATGCATGTATTCGTGATTACAAACAACTTTCCCAAAGAAACTATATGTCAAATCAAAAAAAAAATTGTTGGTCCTCGATACATAATAAGTTATCAAATCGGCAAAAATGTATAAAGGAACATTTTTTTTTTCATATTTGACATATAGTTTCTTAAGAAAAGTTGTTTGTAATCACGAGTACATTCATATCCTTTGCTAGCAAGAGCTAATTAAAAGTCACTCTATATATACTTTGCCGATAGTGCCGCTTGCAGACACTAGATAGTGACAGTCCTGAAGCCGTGTCAGATGCCTTAAAAAGAACTTCTGACAGTGAGGTTTGCCACTAGCCTCACAACCTCCACCAACCCGGACTTGAACCCCGTGTTCGGAGTATAGCCTCTGAGTTGGCAAGAGACTCGTGCCCCAGTAGTGAAGGCGTTAAGGGATTGTTAACGATAAATGCCGTTAAGACGAGGCATTGATTGGAACAGTTGTCTCTGTCTTTCTCTTTACGTGTAAAGAGTAAGGAAAATAACCACACTTTTGCACTTTTTTGGTGTTTTTTCATTTAAATACTACAATTAATTTTTATAAACCCAACTGGTAAGAAAATTTAGAGGTACTTAATCGATCTGGTTTGCCTGTAGAATGCAAATCTCTGTTTTAAAAGAGGTTTCTTTGATATATTTTTTTCTGATATAAAAGTGAACGAATTGTGTTTATGCAACTGAGAAAATGAAGCCATTTAAATGAAGAATCTGGTTACAAAACAGCTCTTTCATATGTTTTTAATTGCTTAGAAAAATCAAGATTCCTAATGACCACCTTGCCTGACACTGTTACCAAAGCACATGTATTAGTTCTAACATACAGTATGGACACTCCCTAGATTCCGAACTAACCCCCTCGTCACCCAGATTGATACAGATTGGTTATAGTTTGGTTTTCGAACGTACAGGATTTAGCGGTGATTTAGTTTGCTCCGTCATTTGTTTTTAGAAATTTCATTTCTCGCTCGTTGTATGTATGCATTTTAAAGCAGAAGTGTTTGGCGTCATTTGCGTAGGTTTCCGTACTAATCGATATATATTTGTGCCCAGGTTGTGTTGGCTGAGGAAGAGCTAGTGGTTGTAGACTTATGCGACGCGCAGTGGCGGCCCATACAGCTGCCTTATCTAGTCTCGATCCATGCCTCGGCCGTCACCACCGCGACCTTAGTCGACAATGTGGCCCAGAATGTCTATGACAACATTGTTGCTGCTGGTAAGATAATCAAACATTATGATATTCATCAATCTGTATATAAAAGTCCTGGCTCACCAACTGACTGACGCGCAGCCCAAGCCCTTGGATCTAGAATGCTAAAAATTTAGCAGTGGTTCCCTTTATGGTGCAAACAAGGGATGAAAGCTGGCTATTTACAAATAATTCCAAAAACAGGGTCTACGGATATGTTTTTACATCAAAAGTGGTAATATTTGTTGTAATTGTATTTTTTATTATTTTAAGAATATTATCCACAGTGGTAGCTTTACACAGTCTTTCAATAATTTAAATGAAATGTTGTGATTTGACCCTTGTTAAGGCCTTCAACCTTAATAAGATACTAGCTTTCCGCCCCGCTGTCAAAATTTGGTCCAAATCGGTTAACATTTAAGAGGTGGAAATCGTTATCGCCGTTTGTATGAAAAGTCGAATTTTCGCCTTAGGTTTGCTTGGTTAGCTTGGTGCTCTTAATTAAAAATTCATGACCTGGCGGAAAACGAAACTAGTTAAGTTTTTTGACATATCAGTAGGATTAGGGCAATTTAGTGAAAAATTTCATAATATTTTTTTTGACTAACTTTTGCCCGCGGCTATGTCCATGTGGTCATAGTTAATATGACTGACTTCGAGGGTGAGTGGTGCGTAGACACGAGTTTTCTACAGGTCCCTCGGGAACTACTCGTATATCGGACTTTTCTGATTAGCAGTCAATTTCACTTTCCACCCCCTCAACTATGCAAAACATTACGTTAATCCGTTGCTCTATTGCGACACCGAGGTGCGTGAGAGTGGATATGAGTTTTCCTCAAATCCCTTGGAAACTATGTCGCGCTATGCTTCCAACCCCTCAACCATCTCTGTGTAAAAAAATCACAACAATCCTTTGTTCCGTTGCTGTTTCGGACTATACTATTTTCACTGGATAAAAAATTGGCCTATGTCTTTCTCCATGACACAGGCTAGGTGCTTGCCAAATTTCACCAAGATTGGTTGAGTTATTGAGTGAAGAGGTAACAAACAAACAAACACTTTTACATTTATAATATTAGTAATAGTTAACTACCCAATCAAGTTGCCCCGATAGCAGCGAGTGTTAAGTTCAAGTTTACCCATTAATATTAACATGCATTCACCAGGCAAGCAAGAAACAGAAGACATGTTCTCCGACCGCGCGTGGCCCATCTCCGGCGGTTTGGTCGATACACCCGCAGAAACAGAGCGACAGGTATTCAAATATTTTCATTTTACTTCCTACGTATTGCCAAAGATCATTTACAATAAGACTGACAACCCCTATAATTATTTTTAAGTAACTTAATTCAGCTCATAGCTACATCTAGTAACGAACTTTAAAACGGCATCTGTAATTGCCAGTAAGCTTTAGATTCTAGCACATTACAACTAAATTTGCATGTTTCGAGGCCAAATTATTTAGTTTAAACTCCTTCAGCGTTTTTAGGACTACTGATAGACCTAAATAACTATTGGGACTACCATTAATCATAAAATTGTTAATAGTATAATTTATTTATAAAATTGTTAATAATATTATGGACGTCCTCTCTCTGTTACATAATAGTACATTACGGACGAGGCCGGGAAAGTTAGCAATTACTTAATGAGTAGACTTTGAAGGCCAAACCGCAGGTGTGGCCTTTAATATTACCAATCCTTCAATTGCGCGTTCCGGCCGAGCCCTGTACAGTGCTTTACTCAAACAAAGCAAGGAAATTAAAACAATAATTAATACAAGCTTTTAAGTATAATTTTGAACAAAAAAACCGACTTCAAATAGGAAACTAAGTTTCCCCTCAATTTCTATGGGATGCCATCATCAGATCCTGGCTTCCTTATCACGGTACCAACCTTGTGATATCTCCTTTCCAACAAAAAAAGAATCATCAAAATCGGTTCATAAACGTCAAAGTTATCCGCGAACACACATAAAAAAAAATATACGGTCGAATTGAGAAACCTCCTTCTTTTTTGAAGTCGGTTAAAAATACACTCGATATTTAAAACCATGACAAAAGAGTAGGGAATGCCGTGACACACCATTTTGCTTTTCCGCTGATTTACTTTTTTAAATCACAGCCGAATTTTTTGACGATTCTGAAATCACTTATTTTCTGTCTTTTTAATAAGAATTTAAAGCGAATATTACATAGCGTGTTTGAGTAAAATTTCTTTACGTTTTCCTGGTAGACAGGAAAAAATGTGTAGAAAAAAGGCATTATTTTCTGTTTCACGATCTAGAACCAATAATACAGGTTACATTCTTCAGACGTGCCTGTGAATGGGGATAACGACAGCATCAGAAATAAATTATGAACTCTTGATCACTAAATTGCCCTCCTACTTAAACTTCGGAAAACCTTCCTCGTTTTGTTTTCCATCAAGTCTTCGACTTATAATTCACCAAAATCACAAAATGAGTACATAAATGACGCTGCAAAACTATGTCGTCACGCCTAGGTATTTCAAACATTTTTAGAACAAAATGTAGTTTTTGACAGATGATAAAAAGTAAATCAGATGACTAGCATTCGTCATCCCCATTGTACAATACCAGACTGAACTAACTGTAGCCGTCTAGTTTTAAGGCAATACCTAGTAAAGGTCACGGGAAGACGATGATTGCAGGCAGCACAGGAGCAATCGATGTGGAAATCCCTGTGGGAGGCTTGTTCAGCAGTGGGTGTCTTTCGGCTGATGTGATGATGTATATTAATGTAATTGATACCTGCAGATACTGCTAACGGGTCACGAGGACGGCTCCGTGCGGCTGTGGGACGTGAGCGGCGTCGCCATGACGCGCCTGCACAAGGTCACCACCAAGCAGCTGTTCAGGTCAGTGCCTTTGCAACTATTTCAACAAACTCATATTCTAATCAGCTTCAGTTAACCCACCATATCGGATGCACTAGGGTGTATTCTGTAAAATACGAGAAACCTTTTCGTTGGTGTTTACGCTCACGAAGCTGATCGACTTTTGTTCTACAGCTGATCTTTTCGTATAAAAAAGTGTCAATTTTTTTTATCAAAAAGGTATTTTTACCTGTTTAAGCACATGTGTAGAAAAGCCATCAAAATGCTGCTTCGCAGAATGTCCCTTTTGCATAAGGTCCCTTACTCAAATTGTGTCTTTCGCAAAACGGAAATTTTCTTCTTTGAGAATACAAATTGTAAGATTAAAAACCTTAGCACACTAGCGCCGTCAATAAAATAAATGATTTACTAATTTTTATAGACTAATCGAAATCATTGAGTATTTTGCGCATATAGGGGGAGTGGGGGGGCAACAACTGTTGTTTAATAATTGGTGTTGTAGAACTTACCTATTAGCAACAAGTTTTGTTTGTCGATATTGTCAAAAGTGGCCACTTTTAGCGTTTAAAAAAATAACTTGTTGCTAATATTTACAGTTATAAAATAACTTGTTGCTAATATTTACAGTTATAAAATAACAATTAAACAATGGTCGTTGCCCCCCTATATGCGTAAAATGCTCAATGATTTCGATTAAAGTCCATAAGAATGAGTAAATTATTTATTTCTATTAGCAGCGCTAGTGTGCTAATCGAACCACTTTAAAGATATTTTTCCTTAAAAAAAAGCAATGAAACATTTTGCGAATGTAAATTTTTGAAAAAGGGACAATTTACGAAAGGTACATTGTACGAAGAACCCGAACGAAAGTTTTTCAGTTTTGTAAGTAGGATCACCAGCTAGAGGTTTCTGGTATGATGTTTTACTATTTGTAAAAAAATTGTTCAAAATTTAGCTAATTAACTTTGTGTAATGCGTTATACTTACTAGTTAATTCTTGTGTCTTGCTTATCGCTTGCTACATATTGAAGTGGGCTGAAAAGATCTACAACAAGGTAAAAATAACAAATAGAACAAGTAAGCAGTGCATGTTTACTGGTCTAGTTCTTTTTTATCAATAGTCAATTTCTCTTCATATGTATGTTTTTTCTATCAATATGTATTTAGATTATAATATGGCAAATAAGGACAGGAGTTCCTTTAAGTATTGATTTTTGTATTAGTTTTCCGTTCAGTTTCGCTCACACTTCGGTAGGTCAAACGCACTCAAATTTTTTAATTAAAAAAAAAATGTCCTTTTGTTGCATAGACACCTTACGGCTTGTCTAGCTTACTTTTGAACGCATTCGGGTTGTATTATGTATGGCTAAAACTATTTTTTTTTCTCCCAAGTAACAATTGGAATTGTTTAAAAAAATAAGAATTAATTAAAATATACACTATTAAAAAGATTGAACATATAACAGAACAGGTTATTTATTATGATTTTTCAAATATAAACGTGATGACGTCATAGGCCCAAATTTTATGAAAAGAGGAATTTATTCAGAGTAAGTAACATTAGTATATACAAACACTAGCTGTTTTCCGCGGCTACACCCAAGTGGACAACATTTCTATGACTTTTCGAGGGTGCGCAGTGCGCGATCCGCAAGCGGCTCGCGAGCGTGGAAAAAAGTAGCCTATGTGTTAATCCAGGTCCTAATCTGTCTACCTACCATAATTCAGCCAGATCCGTTCAGTAATTTTTGCAGTGAAAGAGTAACAAACATACATCCATACATTCTTACAAACTTTCGTTTTTATAATATTAGTAGGATAAGACGCAAAAAAGGGAAAAGTGTATATTTCAAAAACAAAGTTATTTTTGCAGTTGCTATTTTTTTATCCACAACTGATAAGCCCTTGGCATCATCTCACCTGATGGTAAGTGACGACGATACAACATTTGTATTGAAAATCTATTAACTTTTTACTTATCCAACTGTACATCTTAAGTTGGTCGACTATTACTCCTAAACTAAGAAAATCTACTTGGCCGTGATAATTTTCCTTTTAAATTGATTACATACTATTTGCAATACTCTTCACATTACCTGAAATAATTATTTAGCTGCCATTCACCATTATAAAACTTTATATTTAATAAATGATTTATTTATCGGAAAACATATCTTAGCAAACCCTTTAGTAGTTTTGAAAGACCTATTTAACATTACACCACAGGGTGGGGTAAAAAACAAAAAAAAACTACTTTACATGTAGGGGTGGTATCATAAAAATGGTATTCTTATAGATTTTATTCCATAACTTTATAGGGGTCACAGATTAGTATAACCATACAAAATTTCATTATCTTATATGTATAAAATTCTAGTGTCACGGTGTTAGTAGCCATACTCCTCCGAAACGTCATTTCTGGCCCGTTGTATGAAATGTCCAGGGTGTGCTTTTAGGCAGGTTTGTAGTGCTGTCATGTTAGCAGATGACGTGTGAGACAACACCATTGCACTAGAAATGTCAAATTCTGAAATGATAACTGACTTTCTATTACGCAGCCTTACACCGATACACCGCACCGCTTCCAAACTGCGCACATACCTACCAAATCTGCCTCAGATATAACTGTAAACGTTTGACAAAGCTCTTTAGGGGACCCATTTATATATACAGATGTTTAATAGGGATGACGACAGCATCAGAAATAAATTATGAACTCTTGATCACTAAATTGTCCTCCTACTTAAACTTCGGAAAACCTTACGCGTTTTGTTTTCCAACAAGTCTTCGATTTTTAATTCACCAAAATCACAAAATGAATACATATACTCGTTTGACGCTGCTAAACTATGAAGTCACGCCTAGGTATTTCTAATATTTTTAGAACAAAATATGTCAAAAAGTAACTCAGATGACTAGCATTCGCCATCCCTATTGCCGACTGTTGCCGAAATACTTAAGTACACAAATATTAGCGAAACCGTTTCACGAGACATCTTATCAAATGTTTTTCCAAAGAGCCACTTCTAAAGCAGTATCTATTTGCCAAAGTCTTTGTTGAACATTTGAAGCTATATCTGGGAGGTCTCAGCATGTTTCAACTGAGCGGTGGGCGTGTTATAGATTAACGATAAGTGTGTCATTTTTCTACTTTTCGTATAGTGGTGAAGAGCTAGGTGACCACAACGACAGTCAGAACGAGGAGGACGAATGGCCACCGTTCAGGCGCGTCGGCTCGTTTGATCCGTACAGCGACGACCCCAGGCTCGCCGTCAAGAAGGTGAGTACAACACATCAAAACTATTAGCACGTAAAGAAGCGTAATTCACCTCGGCCCGACAGTGTCAATTCGGGCCGAGGTGAGTTTCACTTCTTTACGTGCGAGGCGAGTTACGGTCAACATTGTATACGAGATATTTTAATAATAATCATACAAATATTTATTATTTGAAAAGCTGCAAAAATTACTTAGAACACGTTAAACTTTCAAGATGGATATGCTAAAGTTACTCTCTCAGCTCTTTTAAATAAATTTTGATTTGAGTGGTTTTTGTACAAACGCATGAAAAATGAAATTTGTTTTTTCCTACTAAACTAAAACAATCTACAAATCAATTTTCATTGTCTATGCGTTTGTACAAAAACCACTTAAAAGGATTGTGAAGCTGCGACCTTTCATACAAACGGCGATAACGATTTTCACCTGTTAAATTTTAACCAATTCGGACCAATTTTGGATTGGTTGTCAGTCAGAACAAAAGCTAGACTTATACGTTTTTGTTTTTTCGATAAAGTTAATAAGTTTTATTTTATTTTCGTTCACGTGTTTTCATACAAAACTAATTTCGGCCTTTTCTAAATTATAATCAGTAATTTAAAAAGTGAAACGTATTAGCATAGCTTTTGTTCTGACTGACAACCTGTCAAAAATAAATTGGTCCAAATCGGTTAACATTTAAAGAGGTGAAAATTGTCGCCGTTTGTATGAAAAGTCGAATTTTCGCCTTGGGTTCACTCTTAAAACGACTTTCATTTAAAAGAACTAAGAGGGTAAATTAAAGTTGAATGCTTCTACAACACAAATGTCTTTTTTTAAAGCTTTTCAAAAAAACATGTTTTGTATGAAAAATCTTAAAGTATCCCTAGGCGATGGTGACTAATGTATATTATTGTCCCCCGCAACGAAGGGTACACGAGGTGGTACGTGAGGGCCAATGGCTGCGGGTGCACTACGTAAGAGGTGGTCCCTTCTATGTTTATACAATATGTGATGTTTTTTTTTTATTACGGATAAAAACACAACTTTTTAATACTGGTAAAATGAGTAAATTTTTCTTATATTACTTTTTAACTAAATATTGTTCATATTTCTACACAAATTGATCAGCTACGTCAGTGACAATTGTATGGAGAGAGTGTACCTACTAGGTACATAGTTTTAATCCATTGTATTAAATTTTAATGAGATAGAGGTTAGAAGGAGAAAAACCTATACCATCAAGTCTACCTACCAGGTACATAGTTTTGATCCATTATATTAAATTTGAATCAGATAGAGGTTAGAAAGAGAAAAACCTATACCATCAAGTCTACCTACCAGGTCCATAGTTTTAATCCATTGTATTAAATTTTAATCAGATAGAGGTTAGAAAGAGAAAAATCTATACCATCAAGTCTACCTATCAGGTACATAGTTTTGATCCATTGTATTAAATTTTAATCAGATAGACGTTAAAAAGAGAAAAACCTATACCATCAGGTCTACCTACTAGGTACATAGTTATGATCCATTGTATTAAATTTTAGTGAGATAGAGGTTAGAAAGAGAAGAACTTATAGATGTGTAGGTACATATTTTTGATCCATTGTATTTAATTTTAGTATGTTTCGTAGATTACTGCTCATACGTTATCACTTACCAGCAAGAAACTGTCTCAAAACTTTCAAATCGTTCGAGTACGAACGGAATAGCTCGAATACATAAGTGATAAAATACGAATACTCATACACGACATATGTCGACATGATACAGTTTGTACCTCTTTGTGTGCAGGTAATCCTATGTCCGCTATCCGGAATGCTAACTATTGGAGGTGCAGCCGGACACATCATCATCGCTACCCTCAAAAATACACCCACCACCGCCGAAATCAAGGTGAGATTTAAACATTTTTCACGTCAAGAGTAAAATAATTGAAGATCTTTAGGAAAGCATAACAGCTCAAACTAGAAAAAATTAGATTCGATGATCTACTTTTTACAATGAAACCATTTTGATTTAGAATTGGAATGATGACTGCATAAAAAATAAACTCTTGATTGATACTGAAATTTTAAAAAACCTTACTTGTTTTTTTTTCTATCAAGTCTTCAATTTTTAATTCATCAAAATCACAAAATGAGTACATTAATGACGCTGAAAAACTATAAAGTCACGTAATTCAAACGTTTTTTGCACAGAATATCGTTTTTGTCATCATTCCTATTACCTTGGCGTTTCCATTTTTGCTAACGGTTGGCATTCTCGGCGACTTCCAGAAGTCTTCCCGTATACTTGGGTTTCAGCCAATCTGGACTTGGTCCCCAAGTGTGGAGTATGGCAGATCCATCGCGAATTTGGGAAAAGAGCCAAACCCCAGCAGTGATAACGTTATGGATAGGTAGCGAAACTTGAGTCTGTTATGAGCTTGCGTGTACCATCCGCGACTACATCGTCACTTACCATCAGATAGTCAAACGCACTCAAGTTTTTAATAATAATAATAATACAAATATATGAATTTTCCATCAGACATCGTCAGTGAACATCGTGTCGGATCGCGACGGCTTCGTATGGAAGGGACACGATCAGCTCACGTTACGGGCTGGACAGCATACATTCCCACAAGGTTACCAGGTAAGAACTGCATTTAGCGCGCAGGGTAGTGTATATTTTTTATCCACAATTGGTATGGTATGGTAAGCCCTTGGCATCATCTCACCTGGTGATAAAGGACGATGATGCTGAAGATGGAAACGTGCTTACCAAGATTCCCCAACGCAATGGGGGTATGGCTAATTTATCTTCAAGCCGTAACACATCAATGTTGTTAGTATTGATTTTAGCGGTAAGACTTAGAGATGGTGGTAACTAGCCAGGCTGGCTTTAAAAATACTCTTCCACCAACCAAACCGAGTCTTACAAAGCTGGACTCCGCCGGGAATCGAAGCCGCGACCTCTTAATGTGTAGCTAAAGGACTTAACTTCTAGGCCACGGAGGTAATATGATAGTTTTATTTGTTTTGGGCTAGTACACTCATTTGTTTAGATGTAGTTTATTCCCCTTGAAAGAAATACGAGGTGTTTCCAGACATCCTGTACCTATACTAGCAATTGTAATAAAATTACGAACATAACAGATGATCAATGCTATTTTGGAAACAATATTGTAGTGACCTACAGAGTTCAAGTGCTCATGTTCCACTTTATAACATTTTAGACCAGTAAAAGCGCACAAAAAATAAATAATTTGAGTAGAATATTTGTTTTGCTTGTAACTTTCCTTCAGTTTTATAGTTGTCTTCAGATGTTTTTTTCAAGTCTTTGGATTTAGATTAATTTATTTCTCGTCATAATAATAAATGTCAAATCATAAAATAAAATGTCATTCATTAGTGATGTGATCGTCAAAGATAGCAAAACACAGGTTAAAATAAATAAATAAAATAATGTAGAAAACTACACTGAAATAGTAAAATAAAAGTATAAAAAATGTCAACATGAAAATTTAATGAGCATAAAATAATAACATTTTTGTAACTTAAGTTACCAAATAAATTTTGAAATGGCAAAACTAACTTTAAAATGTTAATTCATAAAATTCCAACATGAATATTTAAGGAGCATAACATAATGAATATTTTAATTCATAAAATTTGTCAACTAGAAGTATTATTATTATTACTTACTTATTACTTAAACCAGTGCCTAAACGTATCGTTGTCCGAGGCTTGGCCCTATGATGAGCGGATATCTCGTGGCTAATGCAGTGCGCCGGGGCACATATTTTTAATCGCCTATTGTTTCTTAGTACGAGATTCCCGCCTCGGACTTGAAATTTTGATATATTTTGTCATACAAATGCCACGATATCAAATGTATATTGGCGGGGGAACATTGTCAATATTTCTTCGTGAAATGAACATGACACGTGGTACGTGTTTTAGTGCCAGATAATATTCCAAACAGCTCATTTTTGAACAATGAATTTAGGCTGTCGGCGTCAGTAGAGGTTGCCCATAGTATGGTTCCAATCAGGGCATTAAAATACGCGAAATATGTTTGCCACAATACGTGAGTGGACACCCAGTGGGCGGAGTTTTCGGAACGCATACACAGCACTGCTCAGTTTACCTGACACTACCACTGTATGCCCTTGACATTATCTCACCTAGAGTTTCGGATCTAGAGTGAAAACATTGATCGACAAGTGTTATGAGACAGTTATTACAAGACAGGACAAGACTGGACAAAAATTATAGAGGTATGTAAAGCTGAAAGTTCATTGATTGATAATAATTAGTGGACAAACGGAAAAAGGAACCTTTTTAAAATAGTTATTATTATTTAAACAGTATAACGATTGGCAATTGAACCGCTGCCAGTGCCGCTGCTTCTTGATATTCCTAGATCACACCCCGGACACTTCATACAAACGAGCGAGAAATGATATACATTTGGGCTGTATCACCGGTGGCAGTGGTTTGTTAGATATTTACTGCATGTAACAGTCAACAGTGGCTACTTTGTAGTTAGGTAACTCACATGAATAATTTTTTTCTTCAAACAGCTACTCTGTCGGTGAAACAATCTCATATAACAACCTACAATAACATTAAATCTCAATCTATTATTCCGTGATTACATTATATAATACATCACATCACTAGATATATCTATACAACTCATATCATATTTTCACTCCATCTAACCAAATTAGTGTTTCAATTACGAACAATCATTTTAAATAAAAAAAACAACACCTACGAAACAGACAAAAGTGATTTTGATTGACTTAATTTCGTTGTTTGTTTTTTACTTTCAGGTGACGTCAGTACTGCAGCTGCAGCCGCCGGCCGCCGTGACGTCACTAGCCGCGCACTGGGAGTGGGGGCTGGTGTGCGCCGGCACCGCGCATGGGCTCGCGCTGCTCGACGCCAGCTGCGGCCCCCGCCCGCTCATACACAAGTGCACCCTCAACCCGCACGGTGAGTGTGCCAGGCGCTGTGACGTCACAGGCACTGTGGACACTTTAAAAGTGTCTTACCATAGTTGTTTCCATTAGTTTCATTAGTTAACCCAATTAACCTCAACCTAGAGCGATCCTAAACCATATGCACTCAACGGCTTTCTGCGAGGTTCACTAGATCAGGCTACCTGGTGAGGGCGGTCCGCGGCCTGCGGTCGCCACTCGATAAACTTTTCCTCCCCGTAGGTGATCGATTCTTCGTGCTCTCGTACATTCATAATAGGGATGACGACAGCATCAAAAATAAATTATGAACTCTTGATCACTAAATTGCCCTCCTACTTAAACTACGGAAAACCTTACGCGTTTTGTTTTCCATCAAGTCTTATATTTTTAATTCACCAAAATCACAAAATAAGTACATAAATGACGCTGCAAAACTATGACGTCACGCCTAGGCATTTCAAACATTTTTAGAACAAAATGTCGTTTTTGACAGATGATAAAAAGTAAATCATATTGCTAGCATTCGTCATCCCTATTACACTAGTAACATTCTCATCGTCTTTCCAGATCACTCGGGCGCCGGTGACACGCCTATTTCGCGGCGGAAATCTTTCAAGAAGTCCCTCCGCGAATCTTTCAGGAGACTGCGGAAAGGTCGGTCCCAGCGGAGGCAGACTACCGCGGCCACGCCCACCTCACCTGCACAGGTAAAATACAACGTTTGTAAGTTGGAGAATGTTAAAGTGCAAAGAAAGGCATAAAATTAAAATTTAATTGAAAGACAACGTTACAAGTATGCACTATTGTGAACAATACAATTTTGTATTGTGAATTTCTATTTGTGTTATTGTTTTAGCGTCAACATACATGTAAATAAACTAAGCTTTTGTCCGCGGTTTTGCTCGTTTGGATACCTTTTTTATAACTGTATTAGAGGGTGGGTTGTGCGCGAGTCCAATCGGCTCGCGATCGTGGATTAATTATACTCAGATCCTACGGGAACTATTCATTTTTCTGGAATAAAGATTATCTTTGTTGTTCTTCCCCCTTTAGCTGTATGCCAAATTTCAACTAAATTGATTAGTGTTTTTAGCATGAAAGATTAACAAACGACAGATAGACACACTTAAGGATAAAGATCAATTGGAATATTATAGCAATTAGCAATCAATAAACTTTTCTTTATAAAAGTAAAAACGTGTCGGTGGCTCAACCGGTAACGCCGAGTCCTATCCAGAGGTGCCGGGTTCAAATCCGGACGACCAATGTACCAATGAGTTTTTCGAAACTTACGTACATGTACTCAACGAGGGGCTCGTGCCCAGTGGCGGCTGGTGCCTTCAAAAACCGGTGGTGCACTGCATGTGTTTATTAAAAAATATATATAATAAAACGCCACACTTTCACGAATTTTGGAAATAATATTTTATTTAGGTAAATTTCAAATAAATTCTACTTTCCTTGTTTGACGCGAAATGTTCTATATCTTCTTAGTAGTACAAAGGCAAAATTGAGTCCAAAATATCTTTCTGAATATTGTTTTCTCAGTAAGTACCTTTAAATTCTGATGATATTGCAAGATGCTCCTTCATTTGCTATTGGTCGAAGTCCTCCATGACTCCATCTAACTCACTCGGACGCAAAATCAACAAGCCCACAAAACACACCAGCATTCCTTAGATACACTTGTGTCTTGCTTCATCCAGTTTTTTAAGTCAAGGCAATGTAGTATATTGTACTTTACAGTCATTTTTACTCAGAATTCACACAATCGTCACTACTTTCTTAGCTATGTAATTATTAATTAAATACACAGGTACATTAAAACTCTGCAAAATGCGCGCGTAAAGTGACAACTGTATTGGGTCAATGCCTCGGGTCAGCCGACGAGCCACCTACCCCGTCCCCGAGAGTACCTATTTCGTATTCTTTCGGCAATTTCCGGTCGCGTGCGGCGCACGAAATCTATCCTGAAAATGCTTACATATTGTACTAAGCATCTTCCGTCTCACGCGCCAGGCGGTTTTTACTGTATCTCATAGAAAATGTAAAGCTTGTTGCGTGCGCTGTAACTTGCGCACGGGGCCGTTTTGGACAAGCTAAAATAAGATCTAATTCTTTTGTAGTAGAAATCAAAACAGCCCAGCTTGATTTTATTTTATTCATAATACCAAAATATGTAAGTACTATCAGTTAGCTAATTTCTGTTTAGGTATGATATAGGGCAGTACGGATGAGTATGGATAGATAGATAGGTATAGGACATTGTTGTGAAAGTTTGTACTATAATAGGTGGAAGGTAGATACATTTTTATAAGGTTTAAAATGGTAGTGCGGCGCACGAGCGCACTTAAGGTGCAGCCGCCACTGCTCGTGCCTACCATGAATAAGGGCGATAGGGCCTTAGTCGACCACGCTGGCCCAGTTGGTCGACTTCACACACAAACCTGCGAGTTTCTTCGCAGGCGTGTGCAGGTTTCCTCACGATGTTTTCCTTCACCGTAAGAGCATCGGATAAACGTACATATGAAATTGGTACGTGGCAGGTTCGAACCACGACCTCCCGGACAGGAGGCGGCGGCCCTAGCCATGACGCCACCGACCTTTGTTCCTTATTTAATTTAATTTTAATTGTTGATTTATGTATGATGGCTCCCGGCTTAGAATAGGGCCATTCAATCTCTTCGCGTGAGCGTCGTAAGAGACGACTAAGGGACTAAACCGGAGGATGGGCAACAGCGTCCTTTCCGTGTACTGTGCCGCCACATCGCACACTGCGGTCACACCCTGGACACTTGATACAACGGGCCAGAAATGACATTTCAAAAAAGGAATGACGGAACAAGCAAAATGGCCGTGAAATCCTATACGTTCGACAACCAAACTGTAACCAATCAGTATCAATCTGGGTGACGAGGGGGTGAGGTCGGAATCTAGAGAGCGGCAGGGAGTGTCTGTTAGTATGTTAATACTGTATGTTAGTATTAATATTCAGGGTGACTTGTAAGTAGTGCAAATCCTTTTAAGGGGATAAACAACATCTAATATGCAACAGAAAAAGTCATATTAACTGAGGGTCGAAAATCAACGGTTTTCGAGTCGAAGCCAATTTAACTTTAAAATTTTCATACAAAATCTTTTACAAAATTTGCACTACTTACCTGTTATCCTGTATATACTTTGCTGCAGTTGCCAACCCGCCTGCCAAGCGTGGCGATTACGGCAATTTATTTTTCTTCTCTTGTGCAGCCAGCTAAAAAACCGGCGACCGACAAAACAGCGGCGGAAGTGGACGCAGAAATCAAACCGATAGAGCGAGCAGTGGAGGCACGGTCTACGGACGACGCCTATGGCTCAATGGTGCGGTGCTTGTACTTCGCGCGAACCTTCCTTATCAACGGTGAGTCACGTCGTTATTAAGTACTTACACCATCCGGTCGAAGCCGGTAGACGTACGTTTAGCGGTCGGCTTCAGGGGGGAACGGTGAAGTAGGGAGGGGGGAATTGTTATTCAAATGTGGGCCTTCTGTTTAATTTCGCTCGTTTTCCTTTTAATATGGTGGACTACTCCACCACAGTATAAAGAATCCATACAGTCGTCCAACGGGGATGAGTAGGCGTACGCGTAGATGTCGGCTTCTGGGAAGAAGGGGGGGAAGTTGTAAAGTAGATGAAAAGGTAGAATCATAGTTATTCAAATGTTGGCATTCGGCTGAATTTCGCTCATTTTCTTTTAATATGATGAACTACTCCACCACAGTCTAAATAATTTACAGTCGTCCAACAGAGACGACTAGACGGGTAATCGTGCAGGAGCCGAGGTGCGAGACGGGGAGGTTGAGCCCTAACAGTTAGCTACCTTTTGAGACGATTTATTCAGGCGGCGGAGGAGGAGGATGTGACCAGTGAGTTGGGCTACTGTATGGATTCTTACACTGTGACTCCAAACCTTACACATTGTACTCATGTCGAGGGGCCCACCCATTCACCCCCTCTTAGCGCTTTTCTTACCCATATGCTTCCAGCGGCTTCCTGCGAGCATCGCTAAAACATGGAGGGCTGTCCAACATTGTATATTTCGTCCTAGGAGCAATTTCTACAGTGCAATTTTAATTTATAAAACGCTGAACACGTTAAAAACCGACTTCCATCGCAACAACTTCGTACAATTACGCAATATTTTTGGTTTTTGATATTTTTTTAATAAACTACTACACCGATATTGATAAAATGTATATGGGACCACACGGGAAGCACTAGCTTTCAAATAAAAAAAGAATCATCACAATCGGTTCACCCAGTCAAAAGTTCTGAGGTAATACACATAAAAAAAATATACAGTCGAATTGAGAACCTCCTCCTTTTTGGAAGTCGCTTTAAAATACATATCGTTACTCTCCGTTCACCGTAAGACGGCCGATGTCGCCGACAGTTGTTAGGCCCGTATTTTAACAGGAATCCCAATTGAGCCCTGTATCGCCAACCTAAAAATTTTGCCCGTTTTGAGGTACAGTCGATTACCTAAGACAAGTATCTTGCTTCACGAGATATGGTTAAACTTATTTATATATATAAAAATGAATCGCAAAATGTGTTGGTAAGCGCATAACTCGAGAACGGCTGGACCGATTTGGCTAATTCTTTTTTTGTCGAGTTCGTTATTGTCAGGAGAAGGTTCTTATGAAGGGTAGGGTAGGGTAGTGTAGTGTAGTGTAGTGTAGTGTAGGGTAGTGTAGTGTAGTGTAGGGTAGGGTAGTGTAGTGTAGTGTAGGGTAGGGTAGGTTAGGGCAGTGTAATGTAATGTAAGGCGGTACGTAGTTCGCCGGGACAGCTAGTAATAAAATAAAATAAACTTGATCTATTGAAAATCGTGATGACTGATTGAGAAAAATTAAACATGCGACCCTGGATTATCAGGTAATCGACTGTACCATACCAACCAAGGGTCTTACAGTGAAAGGTCGTTCCTTTTATGACAAGTTTGTAACAGGATAAAGTGTTGCTGTTATTTGTTCTTTCTTTCGATCTATTTCATCTATTTCTCATGCGCATTTTAAAATAAACTGTGACACATGTGCTTCAAAATCCAAATTCTATAATTCTTCAATATTTTCACCACCAAAACTGTAAAATAAAATAAAATACCTTATGTTTTTTTTTATTTGTGAAAATAATGTTGCGGATGGTGGCGCATCGGGAGCCGGGTCGTTCCTTTCCCTCTAATATGGTTGAGAGGAGCGATGGCTGACTCTTGCGTTATACTCGTGACCGGGTGCTGTCCGTGTGAACTAGCCTACACTTGTCAAAGGCGTTCAGGACATTCAATAATTTTGATGTACCTATAACTTCTCGTGTCATATTGTTTTCATGTTCTAATGAATTTTTTTTTATATATCACGGATTGTAGTTTGACGTAATTAACTAATGATTGTTTATTTCTTGATTTTTTACAAATTAAATTATGTAATTACTATTTTATGACTATCAGAAAGAGTGTAATCTGCACCTATTTTGAATAAATATCTTGAATCTAATTTAAGTGTAATATTTTTTTCTAATTCTTATGTTCATTTTATTTTAGGTCTTTTAATTCATCTTATATTTCTATTCAATAGGGATGACGAATGCTCATCTGATTTACTTTTTATCATCTGTCAAAAACGACATTTGGTTCTAAAAATGTTTCAAATACCTAGGCGTGACGTCATAGTTTTGCAGCGTTATTTAGGTACTCATTTTATGATTTTGATGAATTAAAAATCGAAGACTTGATGGAAAAAAACGAGTAAGGTTTTCCGAAGTTTAAGTAGGAGGGCGGTTTAGTGATCAAGAGTTCATAATTTATTTCTGATGCTGCGGTCATCCCTATTCATGTGTAAGAACGTATGGTTATTATAACCTACCGCCCTACCTACCTTACCATACCTATGTCGTGCCACAAGTTGTTACAAATGCAATTCAATTGCCTTATTTCATTTTGTATCCATTCATACAAATCTTTTTTTTTTATTGGCAGCACACAATTCCACCCCGACGTTATGGGCGGGCACAAACAACGGCACTGTGTACGCGTTTACGATACACGTGCCCAACAACAACAAAAGGAAAGATGAACCCGTAAGTGACTCTTGTTATTCCTATTTAGCCGCAGTTTCCAATTCGTAAAATGGCAATAATTCCAAGTCGGGAGCCGGGTCGTTCCTTTTCTTCTAATATGGTCGAGAGGTGCGATAGCTGACTCCCGTATTATACTCGTTAACGGGCGCTGTTCGTGTGAACTGGCTTACTCTTGTCAAAGGCACTAACTTATTGTTTAATTTAGTAAGATGAAAACTAATTACAAACATCGATTTGTGTACTTAATATATTTGAAAAGTTTGTATTCAATCCAGCATGTAGTTTTTTTGTTAAATCGGAACTACGTTTGTATGTAAACTCAAGCCTTTAGTGGGCAACTAACTTGCAATGTTCGATTTTAAGTTGACCGTTTCAAAATTTGCAAGTTAAATTTGACCCACTCCACGCTGTTCGATTGAGCTCCAATTTTGCATACACGTTCAGTTTGGATGACAATTTATGTTTAGAAAGGTGACGTCATTCTAAATCCAATATGGCTGACTCCCAAAGCACAGTATTACGATATGGCTTACAATAGCGCAACGCCTTTGATGTCGCACGATGCCGCCACGCCGTAGGTACTAGCAGTACTAGCCTGGCAAACTCGCGGAGTTGCCAGGCTGTGCCCCGCCGCCCGCTGCCCCGCAAGTACCCTTACGTTGCTCTGCGTACGTTGCACTACTGTAAACCGCTATATTGTAATACTGTGCCCAAAGATGGCGTACCAGTCATGTTTTATGCACTACCATGAAATGGATATCAAATGAAAGGGTTTAAAATTATTTTCTAATAAATGCTTGTATCTACCTACCTAAAAGTTTTTAGATTTTATGTGCATGACTCCAGCTATGTATAAATGTTCAATTTTCGGATCACAGGTGACGTGTCAGCTGGCAAAAGAGATTCAACTAAAGCACAGAGCTCCAGTAATAGGCATCACTATATTGGACGGTGCTTCAGTGCCGTTACCCGATCCGCTGGAGGTGAGTATTGTCGTTTGATGCATCTTATCGACACATTTTTGTGTTTTTGGGGTTCCGTGCTACAAAATATGTAAAAGGAATCCATATAGTACCACTTTATTCTCCGTCTGTCTGTCAAGACCTTTTTCTCAGGAACGGGTAGAGGAATCAAGTTGAAATTCATATCAAACCTTAGTATTACCATACCCCGGACACTGCATACAACGGTCGTGAAATGACATTTCCAAAAACAAATGAAGGAGCAAACAAAATCACGGCGAAATCCTATACGTTCGAGAACCAAACTATAACCAATCTGTATCAATCTAGGTGACTGGGGGGTGAAGCCGGAATCTAGAGAGTCACATATTTTGATACTTGCAACAAACTCACTCATCAAACGAAACCTATACAATACTTAACGTTTCATGAAATTTGTCAAGAAGCAAGGTCGCAAAGCTCACACCACAAGTAAAAGACGAAATCCGAAAGTGTTTGTTTGTAGTCATATCACCCTGTGGAAATTCTTGGGGATGCCTTTGTACAGCTGTGTACGTCTTTCTGATGATGATGATGACAATCTTACATTTGGAGCTGGAGTGTCAAACGTGATGTAGACCGTCCGGATTGCTAAGAGGATGTAGTCAGAAGTTTTAGCGTCATCAACGGCTTAACGTGCCTTTAGGCGGGAACGGTCGAGATAAATGACCGCGCTTATGGTCAGTTAACCTGTGTGATCGACGCGACAACAGGGGTTGCTCTGAGCTACGTACTTTCGCATCCGACTGTAACTACATCTTTGTGTGCAAACTTCGCAGGTGGAGCGTGGCGTGGCGCCGTTACCGGAGACAGGCACCCACCGCGTGGTGATCACGTCAGAGGAGCAGTTTAAGGTGTTCACGCTGCCCTCGCTTAAGCCGCACCACAAGTACAAGCTGACTGCGCACGAAGGCGCCAGGGTAAGTACAATTTGTACAAATTTACTAGAGCAAGCACTATTTGTACAATAATTATGCCGTAAACCTCGCTAAAGATATTATAATCTGTGGTATAATGCTCAGTTCTGTTCTGCATTCTGCAACTGCAGAACCGGTCGTCGTGGAGATACTTGGGGGAGGCCTATGTCCAGCAGTGGACTTCCTTCGGCTGATATGATGAATGCTCAGTTAGAATACCTTCACCGAGGGTGTAATCAATTTTAGTCCTCAAATTAGATGGTGCCAGGTAGTTTTTTTTTAAATTCACAATTGGTAAGCCCCCTTGGCATCATCTCACCTGATGGTAACCTGTTGCAGGTCGATTAAAGCTTTAATGGTGCAAGGAACTAACCAAGATTTCGCTTAAAACTTAATAATTTGGTCTCGAAACTATGCAACAGACACGTTTTTATTATCAAGATATAGTTCAATTAAATGTTGTTAAAATGTGTCATCACTCACTAGATATCGCCACAGTATACAGGGGTGACTTTTAATTAGTTCTTGATAACAAAAGATATGCATGTACTCGTGATTACAAACAACTTTCCCAAATAAACTATATGTTAAATCAGGAAAAAAATTTTGGTCCTCGATACATAACAAGTTATCAAATCGGCAAAAGTGTATGGAGGACCAATTTTTTTTTTTATATTTGATATACATATAGTTTCTTTGGGAAAGTTGTTTATAATCACTAGTACATATATCCTTTGTTATCAAGAATTAATTAAAAGTCACCCTATAATATATGATGGCGTTAGCCACTTTTCATCATCTGGTCCATCAGCCTTTTGCCACATTTTACAATAAAGAATAATCCACAATGCACATTGTGGTAACAAAGTTCTAAAGTGGCAACAGCGCACCGGAAGACGTACCTAGGCAGGCATCTCTCTTGATAAACGGAAGATGGCGGGAAGCCGATGGATGCGGGCAGCGTAGGACTGATCGTTGTGGAAACCTTGGGGAGGCCATCGTCCAGCAGTAGACGTCCTTCGGCTGATATATGATGATGATATGGTATGGATCAATCGACGACAATCGAAAAAATCTTATTTGTTTTATTTTTATAACAGGTGCGAAGAACAGCGTTCTCATGGTTCGAATGCGGCGGCAGCGGTGGCTCCGAAAGGCATCGCGAATGGTGTCTGCTCTGCCTCACAAACTTGGGCGACTGCTTAGTACTGAGTGCTGACCTTAGAAGACAGTTAAATGCCGCCGCCGTACGCAAGGAGGACATCAAGTGAGTGGATAATAACCTATCCAATTTAATTGTTTTTTTAAAGAAACCGATTGCGTGAAGCGTTACCCTTCGTTTTTGGGGAGTCGGGTAAAATGGTATCCTATGTGACTCAGGGGATCAAGGCGAATCTAATTGCACCTCGCACTCCAAAATCTATCATGCCGTTTAGACTACAGGCTCAGCCAAAGAAACATACCTACATACACCCTAAAAACAATACCTTTTTTATGCAGTCGGGTAAAACATGGTTACAATCTAAGTATACGCGGCTAGCTTTGGGGCTCGTGCGGCCCCATAAACAGTAAAAAATGTTCAAGAGCCATCGCGAGTGATGTCTGCTCTGTCTCACAAACTGTACAATGCTAAGATGGCAGTTGAATTACGACACTGTATCAAGTGTTCAAAACATAGCTAGAATATAATTTGATCAAGTCAAGTATGAGGACTGGAGCAATCTAATAAACAAAGATAAGTTATCTAAGATGCATCGGGAGATACGCAAGTGGTGTCTTCTGTGCCTCTCATACACCCGTGTGACTGCTAGGAGTACCCATATCAATTATAAAGTAAGTATGGCGTAAGTATCAATCCAGGAATATAGTGGAAAGAAAACCTTAATAGGTTAACATAAGGTTAAAATTCGTGTTACTTTTCGGACATGCTTGGCGAATGGCGTGTGAGTAAGCACACGTGTTGCTTTGTCTGTCATGCTAAGCGTGTGAATGGCGGCTTTTGCATTCGACATGGCGTTGAAAAGGTTAACCCTCGGTTGGTCGCGTGGGGTCTTTAAAAGCCCGACGTTTGCTAAAACTGCTATATTTTGTTCCATATTAAAGATTCAAATTTGTACCTCAGGGTAGCTTCCTAAAACATACTTAACTATCAATTAGTGCAAAAATAATATATAAAAGTAATACATATTATTATTTGTTAAAAATAATTTCCTATCATTAAAATTATTTAAAACCACACTATGGGTTTTATTTAAAATTTTATTAAGCTACAAAAATATAAAAATAAATAAATAATAATAAGTAATAAAAAAATCTATATATTTAAAATCTCCGGGCGTTTAAAGACCCCACGTGACCAACGGTGTCACAAAAAAAGCGCGACCACCCGAGGGTTAAACCACTTAACTGTGCCGTCGCCACTGGGGCCGTGACAGATGCAGTATCACATGACATCCCTCTTCCACGCGTCAGTTGAACACACATCTCGAAAAGTGAGTTGAAATAACAATGAGTTCTTTTGTTTCAGCGGTATATCGAGTTTATGCTTCTCAAAGCGAGGCGAAGCTCTCTACCTACATTCGTCATCCGAGTTGCAAAGGATTACGCTATCTGCGACTAAGGTACGTTACGATATTTATTCTATTCTATGTTGTATTCGCTCTATCATCGTGCGTATGCGCTTACAGTGTCACAGTGATTTGGATGGGCGCCAGTGTCACGATGGAAGTAGGTATAGGCCCTTTACCTACTTCCATCGTGTGACACTGGCCCTATACTATAGGGTTGATATAAGGGCGTGCGTTAAAACTCCAGCGTGGACATATACTTCATCATCATCATATCAGCTCATATACGTCCCCACCGAGGGGCTCGAGCCTACCCTGAACTAGGGCGATCAGGCCTTAGTCGACCACGCGGGCCCAGTGCGGGTTGGTCAACTTCACACAACCTTCGAGTTTCATCGCAGGACATATACTTATTATGATTTAATTATGGAAATAAGACCCAGAAAGAAATATAAAAATAGTCAAAACATCATACACTTAAGTTTAAAATACAAATCACGAATAAACATAAATTGATCTTACCCGTAATGGATCTTTTATAAAGTACTAGCTGTCCCGGCGAACTTCGTTCCACTTTACACTACACAACCCTACCCTACCCTACCCTTCCCTTCCCTTCCCTACCCTACCCTACACTACAGTATACTACACTACACTACACTACCCTATCCAAAAACCGTTTCCTGACGATAACGAACTCAACAAAAAAAGAATTAGCGAAATCGGTCCAGCTGTTCTTGAGTTATAAATGGTGTAACTAACACGACTTTCTTTTATATATATAGATAGATTAAGTAGGAATTTATTAAACGTATTAAATTATGAGGTGCTGATGATAATTTTTGGTTTTTGAATGAAGTTGTTAGATGGATGACAGCTTATGCGTGGAAAAGAAGAAATAGATGGAATGAAAAAAGATCGAATGAAAGAAGATTGAATAACTGCGCACCGCGCTACAAAAGTGTTCGTTTGCGATCGACCTTCTTGATCTAGTAAGTAACATTTCAAGCGACAAAAGGGGACAGAGCGGCAGGGAAATTCGGATACATGACCGCCACCATCTAACATATTTTCTTTTATTATACCTCTTCCGTCTCTGGGGCGTGATACTGGCACCGCGTTTGATTTCGGTGTCGACTGTGTCACTTTTACTTCGTTGTTCAGGCCGGGGCCCAGATCCTTGTGAATCAAGTTGTCTGGGGATATTGCAATGCGTCCAACAAATATTTCCTCTTGTCGTCGTAAAAGGGACGAGCGCGTGGTGATATTAAAGTTTAAAGCGCTAAGATCACTCAATCCGAGCAGGTTGATACGTGTTTCAATAATATCGAACGTAAGTCTATTCATTTTAAGTTCAAATCAATGCGGGCTTCAACGCGGCTTTTACGTTAAAACCGAACGCCCAACATGTTTTTATTACTTTTCATAACTTTCAAATAAGTTTTAAAAAAATGTGTTTAATTAAAATGAAAACTTAAGGCCTTAACCCTAAGAGCGTTCCCACACTGTCCTGCCCCATATCCCCAATTTTTATTTTTAACAAAATTCACAAATTAAATGCGAAATTAGAGTCTATCAAAACCAGTGATAGTACAAACAGGTAAATAGATTGAAAACATAACTAAAATTTTGAATTTTTAAAACACAAAAGTGTCACAAAATGGGTTTAGGGTAAAGACCCGTTAATGGACCCTGCTCATTCATCATACTGAACATTTATTCCTGAAGATTCCATAGTCAGTTTAAAAAAATTCGACGCTCCGTATCAAAATGCACAAAATTGGCAATCTGGCAAAATGGTTGTATGAAGATTTCATTTTTTTCCGAATTGCCTATAGGTCTCTTGAAAAAAGCTTTTCAGTATGATGAGTAGAAGCCCCAGTTAACGGGACCTACACCAATTTTGTTACACCCTGTTAGACGTGCGCGCCGCGCCGGCGCCGCCGCCGCCGAGACATTCTCTCGGCGCGCCGAAGATGGCCGAAGCGCGATAAATTAATCGAATTCAGCCGAGCCAAAGTATATATATTAGTACTAACTTGGTGACTGTAGATGGAATTGACAGTGTACCCGAATTATCATCATTAGTCAAAAAATGCAAAAAGATAGTCAAGACGGTTCGCTATCGTTTACCCGAGTTAGAACGTTCTGCAAAAGAAGAACAACTAAAACTTTTACAATCTATGGAAGAAGTATCAAACCATTTAGAAATGGATGAAAATCAGCCAATTGTTAATGAGGAGCCAGCACCATACTTAGTTTCCGAATCGCAAACCATCAGCGATGAATTCGGTAACATAAATCATGTGCCGACTATCAAAACTTCTTCACCAACTCGTTGGCATAGTGTGCTAGCTATGCTGGAAAGTCTGGCACATTTTTGTTACAGAGAACCAGTTAATAACATGCTGTCAGAGATAGGAAAGAGTGATTTAAAAATTTGTCAACAGGAGTGGAACCTATTAGAAGATCTTGTTAGATTTTTACGTAAATTCCGTGAAGTCGTAGAAATGTTATCAACACAGAAGACAGCTTCACTGAATTTAGCGCTGGTGTTTAATTTGGAAAGCAGGGATATACTTAACTCAGTGACAGATGAAGAAACGCTTATAATGCTTCAGCTTAAAAACAAAATGCTGGTAAAGTTAGAAAAAAGATTCCCAATCACTGACAAAATTGTAGTTGCGGTGCTGTTGGATCCTCGGTTTATAAGCCTGACTCAAATAAATACTTACTTGGAATAAAAAAAATAGTACACGTGCTGCATTTCTCGCTGAGTACATAAAAAAAGATATTGACGTTTCAAGAGTATCTGCGAGTTCTGCGACCGTGGTTCCTGCTGCTAATGCTAGTTCTAGCTCAGCCAATGATTCATTATTGGCAAAGTTGACACGTAAGCATAGTAGCAGCACCACATCCAACTCTAATATGATGAATATTGAATGTAGTGAAGCTGACCAAGAGTGCTGGAGGTACTTGACAGCTGCTACCTACTCCAAACGATGTCATGAATGAAGACATTTTACAGTATTGGAGGGAGAAAAAGAAGCCTTTCCCCTTTTAAGCGAACTTGCAAGGGCTATGCTAGCAATTCCAACCACCAGCACACCTAGCGAACGAGTGTTTTCCATTGCAGGACTTACTGTTACTGCAAAAAGATCACGACTGAACCCAGGACGCGTGAATAAAATTATTTTTATCCCTACTAATATTATAAATGCGAAAGTAACTCTGTCTGTCTGTTACGCTTTCCCGCAAAAAGCGGCTTTCTGCGCACCCTCGAAAAGTCATAGAAACGTGGTCCACGCGGGGGAAACCGCGGGAAACAGCTAGTTCATAATAATTACGAGTCATGTAAAGAACACACACAGTAGTTAGTAAGTGCCTAATAAAAGTTTTCATTCGGTCATACGCAATTATTTTTCTTTAATTTAGTAACTCAAAATACTCAAATAGGTACCTACTGCTGGATAGCTGCTAGATTTTTTTTATTAAAAAAAATACCCACGCCGGCGCGGCGCCACCACAGGTCGGCGCGCCGCCGCTGGGTAACAGTAGCACGGCGCGCACGTCTACACCCTGTATAGATGAATGAAAAATAGGTAAAAAAAACTTCACAAATCCAATATCATCATTTAGTTAATAGCGTTGTGCACGCAAAGCTCCAGAAAGTGTGTATAAACATAACAGGCAAACAAATCAACTAAAGATATCGGTGCAGATAATGTGAAATGCAGTTGGGTACGTATTTCATACATTTCACTTGCCCCCCGATATGTTGGAACTTCGGCCAATAGTAATATTGGATCGGTCAATGTGGAAGCGTTCAGAGTATTTAGAGAGCATATAAAGCAAAATTGGAACTAAGACTTGGACGCTTACTATGGGCCTCATAAGAAGGCTCAAGGTCACCCACAGGGCAATGGAGCGTGCTATGCTCGGAGTTTCTCTGCGTGATCGAATCAGAAACGAGGAGATCCGCAGGAGAACCAAGGTAACCGACATAACTCTCAGAATTGCTTAAGTGGCAGTGGGCGGGTCACATAGCTCGTAGAATTGATGGCCGTTGGGACAGTAAAGTTCTCGAGTGGCGACCGCGCACCGGAAAGCGTAACGTAGGTAGGCCTCCCACTCGATGGACCGATGGCCTAGTAAAGGTCGCGGGAAGCCGTTGGATGCGGGCAGCGCAGAACCGGTCGTCGTGGAAATCCTTGGGGAGTCCTATGTCCAGTAGTGGACGTCCTTCGGCTCATATGATGATGATAAAGCAAAATGTCCTTTTCCTCTCGCTTTCGCGCGATTATCAACTTGCTATTCCGCTTAGGAAACACAGCGGGTTTATTGAATATCGACGGTTAAGAATCAAATAGTGTTATTTTCAAAAAGTCAATTTTACAGGAGACGAAAAAAACGTTTATTTTTTTTATATTAATTAAATCTTAAAATCCAATTATGGCATTATACATAAAAATTAACTATGTTTTCAATGTTGATAAGCATTTTTATATAATTTAAAGGTTAGTTGGATTTTTGGGAGATAGCACATTTTGATTGCAGGTTTAGTGAAATCTGTACCATTTTGATGCAGATAGCAGGTTTTTGATGGTAGATAGCACCTTTATTTCTTGGACTTTAGTGAATTATGTACAATTTTGTTGCAGATGCCAGGTTTGCTAATAAAACTTTTTCAATCAAAAGTACTCTTTTATTTATAAAGATGACACACAAATGAAACGATACTCAAACATATCTTAAACTAAGAAAAGGTAACACAAATTGCAGTCAAATAATCAGCAAACATGAAAAAGAAAGAAAAATCTGTCTTTATTGAGTCAATTCTGGGCACAAACCGCTAAAACTAAATTTGTACTCTGATCATTTATCTATATGGCATTGTGGATACGGTGTATCCATCAATTTTTCTTTTTCAATAAAAAGGAGAAAAGCTACAAAAATAATTTGGAATTAAAATCTGTCAAAATCACCTTTTTTAAAACACAAACGTCAGTTTTTGTCCACCTGTACTCGTGTTTTTATTTACCAAAATTAAGTTCCCTACAGTTCTGTTGAGCTGTACGAAGAAAAATAAATTTATAATGTAATCAAATAGGTTTTATAATTATTTATATGTAAGTTTTTAATCAGTGTAGGGTAAAAAATCGTAGAAACCGTGACAATCTTGAGGCAATACTGACTTTAGCTGTTGAAGGTGGTTATATTTTGTTTTATTTATAAGTAGTTTGTTTTGGTGTTGTGGTCTATAAGCTTTTGATGAAGATTGCCTTGATGAAGATTGCTTTGTCGAAGCTTTTGGCCTTTTTGGTAAGTTTATCCAATCATCATCGTGATTTAGTTTGACTTTGATAATATTTTCAGGTTCGTACATTATCTGTCTTCACAATCTGAGGGTCCCCTGCCTTTTTACCAGGGCGGACACTTTTGTACACTATAGCACTGTGAACCGAGTCACATTATATTTGAGTGTGACCAGGCTCTAAGAATTTTTGTGTAATTAACACATTGTATTTAGTGCTGAAATTCAACAGTGCGTTGGCTAACACCGTGTTTATGTTTTGGTAAGTACACCCGTATGGTTCCCGACTAAGAATAGGACTATCCCATCTCTTTCAATGGGTGTTGTAAGAGGCGACTAAGGGACTAAAAACCGGAGGAAGGGCAGCAGCGTCTTTCCGTGCATTGCAACACACCTGCAATCAAACTGCGATCGCCAACCCCTGCCAAGCGTGGCGATTACGGCAAAACCCCCCTATGAAATCCACACTCAGAAAACGGCCCCTAGTCCCCGGCAGCCCCGCTACTCCTAGCTCCCGTAGCAGTCATGGTAACGGCGGGGCGGGGGGTGCGAAGAATCCCCGGCAGATGCCAGGCTACCAAACCCAACGACCTTTGGCCCTGGCAATTTACAACACGCGTACACTGCGGACTGACGAGAAACTTACAGAACTCAAAGAAGTATTGAGCAGGTTACGGTGGGATATCGTAGGTTTATGTGAAGTCCGAAGAGAGGCAGAGGACACCATGATCTTTAAATCCGGAAACCTGCTCTATTTCCGGGAGGGCAACCAACAGTCCCAGGGTGGTGTCGGGTTTCTCGTCCACAAGTCCCTGATTAACAATGTGGTCCAAATCCTGAGCGTTTCGACAAGGGTAGCATACCTTATACTCAGAATCACCGAACGGTATTCGATGAAGGTCATACAGGTATACGCGCCGACTACGGAACACTCCGACGACGAGGTAGAGACTATGTATGAGGACATCTCTACAGCCTTACATAGCACCAGGACCCATTATACCGTTGTTATGGGGGACTTTAACGCAAATCTGGGCAAACGAAGCGATGGTGAGCTGAGAGTGGGGCAATTTGGATATGGAGTAAGAAATGCACGTGCCCAGATGCTGGCCGACTTTATGGAGAAGAAGAGCCTCTTTATGATGAACTCCTTCTTCAAAAAGTCAAAACAGCGGAAGTGGACATGGTTGCATCCCAATGGCGTAACAAAAAACGAGATAGACTTCATCTTGTCGACAAGGAGGCAAATTCTCAATGATATCTCCGTGATCAATTCAGTCAAAACAGTAAGCGATCACCGGATGGTCAGAGGCACATTGAATCTAAAGACCAAGCTAGAAAGATGTCGACTGATGAAGTCTACGCTCCAACCGGCGCCCATCCAGCTCCAAAACCCCGAGAGCTTTCAGCTCGAGTTGCACAATCGTTTCTAATGCTTAGGAGACTGCGAGAATGTGGACGATTATAATAACAGGTTCGTGGAAATTGTTCAAACAGTCGGGTTTAAGATTTTTAAAACTCGCCGTTCAAGCAAAACAAAAAAAATCTCCGACTTCACCAGCAACCTCATGAAAGAAAGACGCAGATTGGTTTTGCAGTCCTCTGAAGACGCTACTCAGTATCGGCAACTAAACAGGCAGATATCTAAGTCCCTAACTCGCGATTTACGCCAATATAATACAAATTGTATTAAAGAGACGATTGAGCACAACAAAGGCTCAAAAGTGTTCGCGAGAGATCTGTCTGTTGGACAAAGCCAACTGACCAAGCTGAAGACTGAGGATGGCAGGACCATATCGTCTAAGACCGAGTTGCTAGAAGAAGTTGAGAAGTTCTATGGACAATTGTACAAGACCACACGTTTGCCTGTCAGCGATCTGGCTGAAGACCCAAGAGCCAGACTAACCCGACACTATACCGAAGATATCCCGGACGTCAGCCTGTAAGAGATTAGAATGGCTCTCAAACAGCTCAAGAACAACAAGGCACCGGGTGATGATGGAATTACGGCTGAACTTCTGAAAGCAGGTGGATCACCGGTACTAAAAGCTCTTCAGAAGTTATTTAATTCCGTTATACTCGAGGGACAAACGCCTAAGGCATGGCACAGAAGTTTGGTCGTGCTTTTCTTCAAAAAGGGTGACAACACCCTGCTGAAGAACTACAGACCCATCTCACTTCTGAGCCATGTCTACAAGCTGTTTTCGAGTCATTACGAATCGTCTCGCACGCAGGTTTGACGTCTTCCAGCCTCCCGAACAAGCCGGTTTCCGAAAAGCCTTTAGTACTATAGACCACATACATACGCTGCGGCAGATTATACAGAAGACCGAAGAGTACAATCAGCCACTATGCCTGGCGTTTGTGGACTATGAGAAAGCCTTTGATTCAGTCGAAACCTGGGCTGTGCTACAGTCTCTCCAGCGGTGCCAAATTGACCATCGATACATCGAGGTGTTGAAGTGTCTGTATGAAAACGCCACCATGTCGGTTCGCCTCCAGGACCAGAACTCGAAACCTATCCAGTTGCAGCGAGGGGTGAGACAGGGAGACGTTATATTTCCGAAACTGTTCACCGCCGCCCTGGAAGATGTTTTTAAGCTTCTGGACTGGGGTGGACTCGGCATCAATATCAACGGCGAGTACATATCCCACCTCCGATTCGCTGACGATATCGTGGTCATGGCTGAGACTATGGAAGACCTAAGCACAATGATCGATGGCCTCAGTAAAGTCTCTCAACAAGTGGGTCTTAAAATGAACATGGACAAGACAAAAATAATGTTAAATGTCCGTGTCGCACCCACTCCTCTAAAGGTTGGAGACTCTACACTGGAAGTTGTTGACGAATATGTATACCTGGACAAACAGTCCAGCTAGGCAGGTCCAACTTCAAGAAAGAGATCAATCGACGAATCCAACTCGGCTGGGCAGCGTTCGGGAAGCTTCGCAATATCTTCACGTCCCAAATACCGCAGTGTCTCAAGACTAAGGTCTTTGACCAGTGTGTGTTGCCAGTGATGACTTACGGAACTGAGACATGGTAGCTTACTATGGGCTTCATAAGAAGGCTCAAGGTCGCCCAAAGAGCAATGGAGCGTGCTATGCTCGGAGTTTCTCTGCGTGATTGAATCAGAAACGAGGAGATCCGCAGGAGAACTAAAGTAACCGACATAGCTCACAGAATCGATAAACTGAAGTGGCAGTGGGCAGGGCACATAGCTCGTAGAACAGATGGCCGATGGGGCAGTAAAGTTCTCTAGTGGCGACCGCGCACCGGAAAACGTAGCGTATTAGTAAGATAGCAGATTATAGCAGAAAAAAATGAGTAAAAGAAGGTGGTCGTTTTTGTTATTAGTAAGATAGCAGATTAACGCAGAAAAATTCAAGTAAAAGAAGATAGTCACTTTTTGCCATTAGTATGATAGCAGATCATAGCAGAATATTTCCTTGTTTTTTATGGTCATACATTTACCAGTTTTTAATATCATTTAATATCTCTCTAAATATTCATCAAATCGAAAGTCAGTCTTTGCCAACCTATGCAGCAAAATCTGCTAAATCCGGTCCCATCAAAATCTCAAAATCACCAAAATGTCAGATAGCAGTATTTGATTCTTAACCGTCGATATGTCGAGAGTGAAACACTGAAAACTTAAAATGGTAAGAATAGCCGCCAGTCACTTCCGAAGGTTACTGTTTTTTTTTAGATCTTAAGTTTTATCAACAGAGTTGTCATTTGTGTAGTTTTAGAGGTGATTTATTTTTATCGAGGAAACTATAAGCAATCGTGTTTTTTGGGATAAAGTTAGTTCTCAGTCGGACAGTGTATTATCCAACGATTTTTTTAAATAATTTATAAACTTAAAGTCTATTTGTTTGGAAATGGCCAAGCATGTAAACAAAACATTTTATTATTTTAGTATAATCACTTACATTTGGACATCAAACATTTTTCTACAAGCATTCTATTAATTTAATCACCGTGTGTAAGTTCATTTTAGACATAAATACCAATTAAAACTAGTTCATTTTTAAGATAGTTGATTCTTTTTATTGTAGGTTTTTGGTGGAACTTTATATCGCACATATTGGTATATATTTACACTAATACTAAGTGGAATTAGTGTAAATATATACCAATATGTGCTTATTTAAAAAAAAACACTTCAGGTTTTGTTTACTTGTTTGGCCATTTCCAAACAAATAGACTAGGATATTTTAAAAAAAAAATAAGGATGATGGTCTGTGGTGCAGGTGACGGTGGCGCAGTGCCAGGTGTTGCTGGCGCCGTGGGCCGCCGCGCTGCGGTCGCCCGCTGACGCGCTCACCAACGGCGAACACAAGGTAACTCAGAGGCATATCTCTGAATTTCATAATAAAATTCTAGAACGCAAGGCCCATAGGCGCTGGCAAGATTATGATAAAAAAATCTCAGGAGAATACGGATCATGAAAAGTACAGGAGATCAAGACGAAGAGTGGACTTTAGCGCAAGGTATAAGAAGATGATCTATAATAATATGAATTCTATAACATTATCATTTAGTCCACAATAAATGTATATTTTATTCAGGTTTTTCCAAATTTATACAATACCAGTTCTATTTTTGAACATCACCAAAATTTTATCAAAGTGATCGTTTCACTTTTTTTTTAAATGTCACTTCCCTATCACACGGCCGGGACTCGAGCAAAAAAGCCGAAACGAAAAAAACAAAATTATTGCGACGGGTCTAATTGAATAATATGGCCTAAAGACTTCAACCGATATACCAGCTATGTACCGGCCCTATCCATACGTTAATCTGATAAAAATGTGTCAAAAAATCACGCGAATTTTTTAATAGTATTTAAAAAAATATTACTAGAATTATATTTACAAAACGTTTTCTTCCGAATGAAAAGTGATGCCTAAACCTTTATTCGTATGATTATCGGAGCATACGAGCGTGTGACCTCTTGGCCTCCGAAATGCCGACTGAGACGAAATCAGTGAATGCACACACTCTGTAGGCATCAAAACCGTTGTTCGCGTGGGCTAGTCCATAGCTGTTAATCGGTCGAAGCCTAAATCATCCGATTCCATGCTTTTACCACAATATGGTACTCGACAGCATCAAAAATAAATTCTGAAATGAAGTTTACGAAATAGCTCTACTTCTGCAATAATAAACAAAAAAGCATTTGATTTTCCATAAACATTTTCTATTTTTAATTTATAATAAACACATAATTAGTATGTCAACGGCCATAAAAAAATATGACGTCACTGTTCAATATTTCAAACATTTTTAGGACAAAATCTCGATTTTGACGCTTCATAAAAAGTAACTCAGATGACTAGTAGGCAAGTAGCGAATTTGCAGCTGTTTTAGCGTAGCCCTACGACTACAGATAGAAAAAAGACGAGCTAGACTAGCTCTAGCTAGTTAATGAGTCAACTTCAATAAAACGTGGCCGTGATTCCGTATGACAGTTGTAATGTTAAAAGTTTTAACTAGAGTTGATGAGGATTCCTCTTCCGCTTCCTAATAATGAGGAAGTTCCGCAATTTTTGCACTTCCTCTTCCGCTACCGCTTCCTAAAAACCGAAAATGAAAAATTCCTCTTCCGCTTCCTCTTCCTCATAAATTATGAGGAATTTTAGAGGAATTTAATCACGTTTAAACAAGCTCGACAGCTAGTACTCGGGGCGGCGTCGGCGCACCGGGCGCCGCGTTGCTCGAAGGTACCTCTACCTACCGATCGCAGCCGACAAGCGGTATCCTGCCGCCCGCCACCCGCCCGCGCCCTTGTTGCCGACCGACCGTTTATTTCGTTCGTATTCAGTTCGCGAGCGCACGTCTCTGTTTGTTTTTATAGTGTACTCTATGAGCGCATAGTTTTCGCAGCGGTGACATTTATGTGATTGTTTTGTTAGTTAAAGATTTTTGTTTGCAAGTAAACATAACACAATGAGGCCTAAAGCAAGTGTCATATGGACTTATTTTGATGAAGTGGATGAAGAAAAAGTACGCTGCAAAATTTGTCACAACACCTACTCACGAAAAATTGGTTAATTTGACTTAACTTTAAAAAAATATATGATTATTTAAATTCCTCTTCCTCATCCGCTTCCTCTTCCTCTTCCTCATCCGCTTCCTCAAACTCAATGCCGAATACTTCCTCTTCCTCTTCCTCATCCTCATAGCCACTTCCTCATCAACCCTATTAAAAACCCAAAACGACCCTTAAGCCATTCTCCACTTACGGGGATCAAGTGCACAATGGTAAAAGTTTTAGGTGTAGTAGCGTATCCAAAGTGTATACAGAGTGTAAAAATATTGGTGTATTACCCGTTAACTGGAGGTTCTACTCATCATACTGAACAACTTTCCCCAAAGAACCCATAGTTAATTTGCAAAAAAATAATTCGACGCTCCATACAAAAATGCACAAAATCAGCTGATCGTCTTGAATGGAGAGTTCTTTTTTTTATGCGATTCCAACAAACTTGTAGAACAAAAATTGTTCAGTATGATGAGTAGAAGCCCCAGTTCACGGAACCTACACAATTTTGTTACACCTGTATATTGGTATATCAGTGCTAGTTTGGTTCTCGAACGTAAAGGATTTCGCCGTGATTTCATTTGTTTTAAAAATGTTATTTCTCGCTCGTTGTATGAGTAGTGTCCAGGGTGTGGCGAATCACACTGTCATAAGTTGTTAAGCCGCCTTAAGAACGCGCCTAATGCCGTGAAAAAATCAGATTTCACCCGCGCGTCTTGCATCGCCCCCCGCTCTAGTTCTAAAACCAAACACGCGGCGGCGCTGCGAATAGCTACGATCGCCAGCGGCCAGCCGGCAGCCGCCATCGAGAACGTGAGTCGTGAGTGGAGCTAGAGCACAGTATATGCAATACAGTCAGAAAAATCGAATATGTATTTTTAATCAAATATTTATTTTTATAAATCGACCCGATAGTATTTTTGTAATCCAAAATTGATAAGCCCTTACTTAGGATCATCTCACCTGATGGTTAGTGATGATGATGCCGAAGATAGAAGTAGGCATACCAAGATTCCCCAACGCGGCTAGCTACCACCATCTAATCTAAGTCTTGCCGCCAGACATCGGGGTCGCGGGTTCGATTCCCGGCGGGGTCAACTTTGTAAGACTAGGTTTGGTTGGTGGTGGGGAATTTTTATAGCCCGCCTGGCTAGCTACCACCATCTTATCTAAGTCTTGCCGCCAAACATCGAGGTCGCGGGTTCGATTCCGGCGGAGTCAACTTAGTAAGACTCAGTTTGGTTGGTGGTGGGGAATTTTTATAGCCCGCCTGGCTAGCTACCACCATCTAATCTAAGTCTTGCCGCCAGACATCGGGGTCGCGGGTTCGATTCCTGGCGGGGTCAACTTTGTAAGAATCGGTTTGGTAGGTGGTGGGGACTTTTTACAGCCCACCTGGCTAGCTACCACCATCTTATCTAAGTCTTGCCGCCAAACATCGAGGTCGCGGGTTCGATTCCCGGCGGAGTCAACTTTGTAAGACTCGGTTTACTTGGTGGTGGGGAATTTTTATAGCCCGCCTGGCTAGCTACCACCATCTTATCTAAGTCTTGCCGCCAAACATCGAGGTCGCGGGTTCGATTCCCGGCGGAGTCAACTTTGTAAGACTCAGTTTGGTTGGTGGTGGGGAATTTTTATAGCCCGCCTGGCTAGCTACCACCATCTAATCTAAGTCTTGCCGCCAGACATCGGGGTCGCGGGTTCGATTCCTGGCGAGGTCAACTTTGTAAGAATCGGTTTGGTGGGTGGTGGGGACTTTTTATAGCCCACCTGGCTAGCTACCACCATCTTATCTAAGTCTTGCCGCCAAACATCGAGGTCGCGGGTTCGATTCCCGGCGGAGTCAACTGTGTAAGACTCGGTTTAGTTGGTGGTGGGGAATTTTTATAGCCCGCCTGGCTAGCTACCACCATCTTATCTAAGTCTTGCCGCCAAACATCGAGGTAGCGGGTTCGATTCCCGGTGGGGTCAACTTTGTAAGACTCAGTTTGGTTGGTGGTGGGGCATTTTTATAGCTCGCCTGGCTAGCTACCACTATCTTATCTAAGTCTTGCCGCCAAACATCGAGATCGCGGGTTCGATTCCCGGCGGAGTCAACTTTGTAAGACTCGGTTTAGTTGGTGGTGGGAAAATTTTTATAGCCCGCCTGGCTAGCTATCACCATCTTATCTAAGTCTTGCCGCCAAACATCGAGGCCGAGGGTTCGATTCCCGGCGGGGTCAACTTTGTAAGACTCGGTTTGGTTGGTGGTACTTAGATAAGATGGTAGTAGCTAGCCAGGCGGACTATAAAAAGTCCCCAGCACCTACCAAACCGATTCTTACAAAGTTGACCCCGCCAGGAATCGAACCCGCGACCCCGATGTCTGGCGGCAAGACTTAGATTAGATGGTGGTAGCTAGACAGGCGGGCTATAAAAATGCCCCACCACCAACCAAACAGAGTCTTACAAAGTTGACCCCGCCGGGAATCGAACCCGCGGCCTCGATGTTTGGCGGCATGACTTAGATAAGATGGTGGTAGCTAGCCAGGCGGGCTATAAAAAGTCCCCACCACCTACCAAACCGATTCTTACAAAGTTGACCCCGCCAGGAATCGAACCCGCGACCCCGATGTTTGGCGGCAAGACTTAGATTAGATGGTGGTAGCTAGCCAGGCGGGCTATAAAAATGCCCCACCACTAACCAAACCGAGTCTTACAAAGTTGACCCCGCCGGGAATCGAACCCGCGGCCTCGATGTTTGGCGGCATGACTTAGATAAGATGGTGGTAGCTAGCCAGGCGGGCTATAAAAATGCCCCACCACCAACCAAACTGAGTCTTACAAAGTTGACCCCGCCGGGAATCGAACCCACGGCCTCGATGTTTGGCGGCATGACTTAGATAAGATGGTGGTAGCTAGCCAGGCGGGCTATAAAAACTCCCCACCACCAACCAAACCGAGTCTTACAAAGTTGACCCCGCCGGGAATCGAACCCGCGGCCTCGATGTTTGGCGGCATGACTTAGATAAGATGGTGGTAGCTAGCCAGGCGGGCTATAAAAAGTCCCCACCACCTACCAAACAGATTCTTACAAAGTTGACCCCGCCGGGAATCGAACCCACGGCCTCGATGTTTGGCGGCATGACTTAGATAAGATGGTGGTAGCTAGCCAGGCGGGCTATAAAAATGCCCCACCACCAACCAAACCGAGTCTTACAAAGTTGACCCCGCCGGGAATCGAACCCACGGCCTCGATATTTGGCGGCATGACTTAGATAAGATGGTGGTAGCTAGCCAGGCGGGCTATAAAAATTCCCCACCACCAACCAAACCGAGTCTTACAAAGTTGACTCCGCCGGGAATCGAACCCGCGACCTCGATGTTTGGCGGCAAGACTTAGATAAGATGGTGGTAGCTAGCCAGGCGGGCTATAAAAATTCCCCACCACCAACCAAACTGAGTCTTACAAAGTTGACCCCGCCGGGAATCGAACCCGCGGCCTCGATGTTTGGCGGCATGACTTAGATAAGATGGTGGTAGCTAGCCAGGCGGGCTATAAAAAGTCCCCACCACCTACCAAACCGATTCTTACAAAGTTGACCCCGCCGGGAATCGAACCCACGGCCTCGATGTTTGGCGGCATGACTTAGATAAGATGGTGGTAGCTAGCCAGGCGGGCTATAAAAATTCCCCACCACCAACCAAACCGAGTCTTACAAAGTTGACTCCGCCGGGAATCGAACCCGCGACCTCGATGTTTGGCGGCAAGACTTAGATAAGATGGTGGTAGCTTGCCAGGCGGGCTATAAAAAGTCCCCACCACCTACGAGTCTTACAAAGTTCTGACTTTTTATAGCCCGCCTGGCTAGCTACCACCATCTTATCTAAGTCATGCCTCCAAACATCGAGGCCGCGGGTTCGATTCCCGGCGAGGTCAACTTTGTAAGACTCGGTTTGGTTGGTGGTGGGTCATTTTTATAGCCCGCCTGGCTAACTACCACCATCTAATCTAAGTCTTGCCGCCAGACATCGGGGTCGCGGGTTCAATTCCTGGCGGGGTCAACTTTGTAAGAATCGGTTTGGTAGGTGGTGATGACATGAACTTAAAAGTAACAATCGCAGTTTTTGAAATTGTGTTATATTCACAATTCGGATACAGTTACGGAACCCTAAAAATACTATAACTGCAACACCTGAAGTTATGTTTGTACAGGTAAATATAAGTACTAAGCGAGTATACAAAATAATAAAATATCAACTCATTTCACACAGCGCCTCCTAGCTTTTACCTACTATAGAAACCTGATAGCTGACATTTATTGATTTATTTTCATCAAAAAGTGGTTACAAATGTTTGTCGTCTAACTAACAATGATTTTACATATACTGTGCGGGCGGCGGGACGTTTGCACCCTCGAAAAGTCATAGAAACGTTGTCCACGCGGGTTGAAGCCGCGGGAAACAGCTAAATATTTATAATATTACCACTCATAACCACTAAACCATTAGGTAAGTACCTATATAAACGTAAAACAGTCTAATTTACAATATTTATTTACACTAGAATTTTATAAATAATAAAATAAATTACGCGTTCCGCCGGAATGGATTGTCATACAGAGCGTCCGGAGACAACTGAACACGTCGAGCTCTGCCCGACAACTGACGCACAGTATATTCAGTTTCTACCCCGCTTTGTTTATAGTCGAAAATCGTATGATACAGTCAATGATGAGTTGGCTTTGAGCTCCGGGTTATAATTTTAGTTGTAATTTTATTTATTTGTTCAAAATATAGGCATAAAATAAGAAAAATAGTCGGTTACTTTACTAGAACATTAGTCTAGCTATGTAATTCGTACAAAATAATGTGGTGTCGTCGCTGATAATTTAGAGCATTTGATTTAAAACTGTTATTTTTTTTGGTGCGAAGTTTGTATTTTTTTGAAAGAATACCAGATTGTTTCCCAAAATTTTATTCGGATACTCGGCTTCTACATGTTTTTTGCCAGCCTTTAGTATTTTTTAAATCTGAATTATTAGTTTCTTTCCCATTGACCTATGTGTTTAAAAGTAGACCGTTTATCTAAATTTTTGCATTGGGCGCACTCTTAAAGGCCTCTATAATGACCATGATCAGTTAACCTGCGTGATTCGCACTGAGCTACTACCGCTTCCGAAGACACTTTTAAACTTTAGAATCCTAGTCTTTTATAGGTGGAAAGTTCTATCGAAATCGAGAAGACTATAGTAACGACTGTTCTAGGAGGAAGTAACAGCGGAGGCCGCACACGACGTGACGGCGGCGTCGGCCGACATCACTGTGGACTCCGTTCGGGACCACACCACGCCCACCGACCCGCCTGAGCTCAACATCAATCTGCAGGTTAGCTTATTATCATAAATTACTCCTACGAGGAAGTGTCTACGGAAGCTGCAAACGACGGCTAACAACGCGACGGGGGTGTTTTTTGAAGTGAAACTTCTATAACTAAAACCTCCACGCGGCCGTAACGCTTTTTCGTGACAGAAAAATCCTTATACCCCCCCGTATTAGATTTTTTTGTCACGAAAAAGCGTAACGGCCGCGTGGAGGGGGGTACACAGAGAAAGGCTGACGGTGCGGCGGCGGCAGAGAGAGGGCAACGGCAGTATTCGTAGATAGAGAAAAGTTGAGATGGAGATATAAAGTAGGTACTTAGCCTGGGTTACCCTTTCCACTTGTCCGTTGAAGTTTCACTTCTACTATGTGTCCCAGATCCACAATTGGTAAGCCCTGGGCATCATCTCACCTGATGGTAAGTGACTTTGATGCCGAAGATGAAAGCATGCTTACCAAGGTTCCCCACATCAATTCTTTTAATACTAACGCTTGCCGGCAAGACTTAGGTAAGATAGTGGTAGATAGCGGCTTAATGCCCTTCCACCAACCAAACCGAGTCTTACAAAGTGAAACTCTGCCGGGAATTGAACCCGTGACCTCCTAATGTGAAGCTAATACCCGCACTGGGCCCGCGTGGTCGACAAAGACGCCCTAATTCAGGGTAGGCTCGAGCCCCTAGGTATATGAGCTGATATGATAAGTGTAATATTATAATTTATGGCCACTGTACAAGAAGGCTTATTTGCTTAGGATATGATATCGATTATTACATGGGTTCATCATTTGACTTATTTCAACTTCTATCTTACGTGTCACTGTTGTGTGTTGGCGTTGTACTGACAGAAAAGGCATGTGTAAAACGATGGAACGAAATTTCCCATCATTAAGACATTTCACTCGGCAGAACTCGCAAGTGAACACATCATCAATGGTGGTGAAGACGACGACGCGTACCACCATGAACGAAAACAACGCTGATGGTCACGCTACCACCAATACCACCACCACTTCTAACAGTACCACCGAGAACAGTAAGTAGTAGAAGCGCGCTGAAGATTGAGCAACCAATTTGTACCTTTAGACCTTCATCATCATCTCATCTGATAAGAAATATGCAAAATAATCGTAAAAACTGAAATATAATGCACCACTTTTCGGGCAACTGTAATAAAAAAAATACGAGTGTGCTTTAGACCACACGACTGAAGTAAAACTTCTTTAGCTCCATTTATATGTATGTGAAACTGCTTGCACTGCTCTCTCTTGCTCCTACAGTAATATACGAAACGTAACTCTCTCTCTCTTTCTATCTTCACTAACTTATATCTCCCTCTCAACTTCCTTTCGCCTCGCCCGATCACACTTCTGTAACGCTCTCGTCCGGCATTCACCAGCCTACTCCCCAAGTCAAGCGTGCATAAAGAAGTTTTACTTCAAAAACGAGCGAGCCTTACAGTAGTCGCGTATGATGTGTAACATCTGACATAAATAAAAAACCTACCGGCCTTCCGGTCTCGCATTAGGCGGCATGGTCATGTAACCGTAGGCTATGTGACTGAAAAAAATAAGGCAGCATGGCCATGTTTCCTTAGCCTTCCTGACTAAAAATAAACGCTTTTCATGTTATCAGTTCCGTCCTTTTTCACGAAATCACTCACACAGATTGCAGGAAAGCGAGAGAAAAGATATTACACATCAAAAAAAATATATGAAATATAATAGTGTCTTGCATGAGAGCAATTTTGCATTGCTTCGAATAGTTAGTTGACTGCTAGTCATTTGAATTACTTTTTATTATCTGTCAAAAACGAAATTTGTTCTAAAAATGTATGAAATAGGAACGCGTGACCTAATAGCTTTTCAGCGTCATTGATGCACAAATTTAGACGCAGTGCAAAACAAAATGAATAAGATTTTTTTGAAATTTCTGTAAAAGTGCAACCTAATGATAAGTTTACGGTGGTCCTACTGCTTGCACGGTACTTTTTACGGTATTTTTTCTTTCCTGTGACACTACCGATACGGCGGTCTTTCTTAAGGACAGAAAGAAACTAAACATTTTCATAATTAATTATCAATACAGTCAACTACCCTATTTTTTTATTTAAAGTCTATACAGACGGACTGCATGCCAGCTGAAAATTTGCAGTTTGGATGCAGTTGACACAACTACATCGAAACTGCCGACCGACGGCGCAGTACGCTTGTTAGAACTGCATGCTGACTGCAAGCGGACTGCGCAGTCGTTTGGCAGAAGTGATTATGCTAATTAATTTCCCTAAAAAAGGTTTATCAGTCTCCGTTCGTTTAGTGAACTAAACAAACAATACCCTATTGTTTTATTTAAGGTCTATACAGACGGACTGCATTTGCACTGCATTCCAGCTGAAAATTCAGTTGACACAACTACATCAAAACTGCCGACCGACGGCGCAGTACGCTTGTTAGAACTGCAAGCGGACTGCGCAGTCGGTTGGCAGTTTAGATGCAGTTGTGCCAACTGCATCAAAACTGCAAGTTAGCAGCTGGCATGCAGTCCGTCTGTATTGACCCGTGATTCACAATATTTGTGATGACGTCTTGCAAATTTACACAGACTATTAAAACGAGGTACGCAATTATAAGCTGCCCTGCCTGTTTTGAAGTGTCAACTTTTATAGTTGATTAAGCTAATTAATTTCCCTTAAAAAAGGTATATCAGTCTCCGTCCGTTTAGTGAACCAGCTAAACAATGTTGGCAAATCCCTGATAAATATTTATTATATCCGTGATAGTACTTATAGGTCTAGGGTAAAGTTTCTTCGTATTTTCTAAGTGTAAATTTGTAAGCAAATCTCTTTGCTTGTATTATTTGTACCCGTTTGGTTATAGTAAAATTAAGAAGGTGAACATTCGAAATTTTAATAGAAATAAAATAAATTTCCGTCATTTTTCAATGGTTTTTTCAGTCTACGAAAATGACTGAAAGTAACGAATAATTACATACATTTTGTAATTTTATTTAAAAAAGGTTAAAATGCAACACAGGCCGCGAATAAAATTTGTGCTGTTTATGGACCTAATGCAGTATCAGCTATTAGCACTAGCTGGGTTCAAGCGTTTCCATTCGGTAAATTTTAAAGTTTAAGGTGAAGCTCGCTCTGATCGCTGTGTTTGAATTTGCATACAAATACAAAAAAACTTTCCCCGACGTATTATTTTAGTGTTATTTATAACTCTGCAATATTGGAATCGCAATCAATATATTTGCAATATTGCTTTAATAACAACCTTATTATCTATGTATATTGTTTGTATATTTGTCCAAATGTCCGTTCCTCTGTGTTGACGCTTGATGTTTTTGTTCGTAGTCTTAGAGCACAGTCGCGAGGAGGGAGTCATCACGCGCATCGAGGTATCACGATATTTGCTTTAATATTTATACTTACCTTAATTCTTAAGAGGATTGTGAAGCTGCGACTTTTCATACAAACGGCGATAACGATTTTCACCTCTTGATTGTTAACCGATTTGGACCAATTTTTGATAGTTAGATCGGAATAAAAGCTAGGCTTGTACGTTTTTGTTTTTCGATCAAATTAATAAGTTAATTTTATTGTCGTTCGCGTGTTTTCATACAAAACTAATTACGGCTATGTTTTTTTTATTTGTATTCAGTAATAAAACTAAACGTATAAGCCTAGCTTTTGTTCTGACTGACAACAAAACAAAAATAGGTCCAAATCGGTTAACATTTAAGAGGTGAAAATCGTTATCACCGTTTGTATGAAAAGTCGAATTTTCGCCTTGGGTTCACAGTCCTCTTAAATCATATTTTTCATCTGGCTGTTTTAAACTTAATAATTGTCTCTCTAGTTTCTTAATCATGTTTAGTCAAAGATATCGAAAAAAATATGTTAGTGAATAAAACCGTTTTTAAGTAATTGGCATTGTTTCGTGTTAAGTGTAAATAAAATATTTAGAGATATTTTGAGTTTATACTGTAAAAAGTAATTTATTAATACTAAAATAACAAAATTAACTTCTTAATCGTCAAATTAAATTATTACTGAGACTGTGTTTTTGTCATTACTTTTTGTAATTTGAAAAATCATAAAAAATAAGAAGTGGTTAAAAAACAGAACAGTTGTCCGTTGGGGTAGTGAAGTTCTCGAGTGGAGACCGCGCACCGGAAAACGTGGCGTAAGCAGACTTCCCACTCGGTGGACCGACGACCTGGTGACGAAGGTTGCGGGAAGCTTCTGGATGCGGGCAGCGCAGGTCCGGTGGTTATGGATATCCTTGGGGGAGGCCTTTGTCCAGAAGTTGACGTCCATCGGCTGATATGTTATGATGATTTATTTTTTTTGAAAATTTGAGTGCGTTTGACTGCAACTCACCTGATGGTAAGTGATGCTGCAGTCGAGGATGGTACACGCTAACTAAAATAATGCCTATTCACTTCAACCCACCCAGGTGCCCAGGTAGCACCAATAGCTTTTTATCAGCACCAATCTCTATGAGAAGTGAGTGAACAACGAAACAGAACCTGTACCCAAGTCTGTATTTTCATTAAAAAAAAATTAAATAACCTTTTTTTTTAACAATGCCAATTTTACCAAGTTTAAAACAGTCTACTTTGCACGAAAGTTTACCATTCTATATTCCTCTTTTACTTTGCTATTTAAGCCCAATATTTTTTTAATAGCGACTAAACCCTTCCAAATTTCTATTTAGTTTTAATACTATTTTAGCTTACTGCTTAAGGGTTCGACTCCCTTTGCTCAGAAAGATCACTCGCCAGAGCGAGAAGACAGCTACTGATACGGCCCACGGGACGTGTGTCATCGGTTGTCTCATTCTAGCGAATGACTCCGCCCTTTCTAAAATGAATCATGCGATCCGCATTCAGCAATTACCTAAAATGCTAATGAAATCCAAGTGAAATCCATCTCCGAGACCAAAACGTCCTATGTATGATCTAACCCTGCGTCGGTATCTAACTGAGGTAGGTACGGGGCACGCGCTGGCTGCTTCAGGAGTTAGGCCTGATACAACTAAAAACTGTTGTCTTTAGTTTAATTACTAACAAATATGTGAAATGTTGATAAAATCTGCGCAATGTTGTGGCGTCCGCTGGGTCATACGGTGTGTCTTTGTATACCTACGGGTTCATTCATCTACGTTTATTAACTTTGTACTTACGTTTTATTATCACTGTCTACGAAAATTAACAAGCTGTTTATTGTTACTGTGATTTGTGATAATGTTTAGGTGTCCCTGAAAAAAGTAATTAAATATTTATTTATTTTTTAAATATTTGATGTCCTTTAAAAATAACTATATTTTTGGAAATGATTATTAGATTTTTAAAATAGTAATGGTCATTTAACTTGATCATACACATTTTCTACGCCACAGGGCAAAAGTCAATTCAGGTTCTCAGATCTTTTGTATAGGGAAATAGAAGCGAATCAATGAACCGAAAATATTTTTAAAATTATATGAAAACAGATTTATGTTCACATAATATTATTTATTTAACGAATTGTATGTCAGGAGTACCATAGCCAAGGCATAACACAGTGATAACAAAACTCATTTCAATTGATGGTGGGTAAAACTGATTCAAGAGCCGCCACAGATGTGTAATATATCAAACGTAAGGGTACTTCATTGGTTACGGACTGGTTGGTAGTGGTCCCATCAATATCTGACCTAGAAGACATGAATAACTTGCTGTCAAACGTAATAGGGATGACGATTGCTAGTCATCTGAGTTACTTTTTATTATTTGTCAAAAAGGGCATTTTGTTCTAAAACTGTTAGAAATACCTAGGCGTGACGTCATAGTTTAGAATCGTCATTATATGTACTCATTTTGATGAATTAAAAATCGAAGACTTGATGGAAAACAAAACGAGTAAGGTTTCCGAAGTTTAAGTAGGAGGGCAATTTAGTGAGAGTTCATAATTTATTTCTGATGCTGTCGTCATCCCTATTGTTAGTCAAAAACGGCAGCCAGCTGTTGTACCGGTTTTACAATTATAAGCCATGTGGCGTGGTGCGTCACATGTAAGAACTATAGGTACTGCAACTCCCAGGCACTGAAGCGCCCTTACTTTTAGAACACCACACATAAGTGGCAGCTCTTGGACCAGCCTACGTATTAACTTGCCCACCATCTTCTCGCAAATACGTAGAACCGACCCCGCAGCCGGCGCCACGCAACGCAGGGAAGAACGTCCGCTGGTACTCATAGTCCCCCCCCTTAACTCCTGCACAGACGGGGACGGTGACGGTGCCGGCCGGGACGGACCCCAAGCTCATCATGGAGATGTTTGACCGCCAGCGCTCGCCGCTCTCTGTGCCCGTGCCGCCCGCGCAGGCCTCCGCCGAGACTCATTAAGGCCTCCTATACACTTGATTAGTCAAGTGCTAAGTGGGAGTTCATTGCTTGGTTATCATGTGGTGTGGTTTAGCACTCCACTCAAAACAAGCAATGTACTTCTACATAGCACTTGATGCACACTTGACTAATCAAGTATACACTGGGCATTAGCAACGGTTGTAGTATCATCGTTATTGGGTGATCGGTCGATATCATCCGGTATGGTGTGTATCTCCGAGACACACTTTACCGGTATTGCGTAAATTCAAAATGCCCCACTATAGATGCACAAATGGAAAGATGTGAAACTGGACTGAAGTTCCTCGACAAAAAGCCCAAGAAATGGAGGTCGTTTTATGTTACCAAGATCGTGAATTTATCAAACACAAGCTGATGTCCGCGTGACATCGAGGGTGCGCGGTGCGCGAGGAGCAAGCGGCTCGCGAGGCGTTTTTTATCATAAACCTTCTCTGGCGTGCATACAACAACTCACTGAAGTTTCATTGTAATAGATCTAGCCGTTTTCGAATTTTAGCGAGATTAGAGAAGCAATTCATTTACATGCAGGGTTTAACAAAATTGATGTAGTTCCCGTTAACAGGGCTGCTACTCATCATACTGAACAACTTTTGTTCTATGACTTCTGAAATCGCAAAAAACTCTTTATCAGCGATCGAAAAGGGTTGGAGAAAATTGTTCAGTATAATTTATGACGAGTAGAACCAACCAGTTAACGGGTCCTACACCATTTTTTACACTTGTATATAGATGAAAAGTCAATCATTTGTTAGCTTAGGGTCTAACAATCGATTTGTTAATAAAGATTTGCAAAAAATTTGACGTTCACTGCAAAAAGTAGTAAAAATTGTCTTCGATTGAAAAAATACTACTTTTATTCTCGACACCTAATAATTCTAGGTCTAATTTCGCGCCTTTTCGTTTGTGCTCTTTGTAGTGTGGCACCCTGTATTACTGTATTTTAAATAGTTTAAAATAATTGTGTTTCAGACAAGTAAAAGTTATACTGCTTTATCAATATAATATAATTATCAATTAATTTATCAATATAATATTACAATATAATTTTGACTCTGGAGGAAAGAAAACGATTGAATAGCCCAATATATGTTACAGTTACTTAATGGTATTTTTCAACCACCAAAATAAGTTTATAATAAAAACTGTGCAGTTTTTAGAATGTTGTAATAATAACGTGACAGCATAGAATAACGGATTTTAATATATTTATGTGTAAATTTGTTAATTTATAAGCATTTAATTTTATTCTACATTAGCTATTGTGCGGTTGTTCTATGATGATTGCCAAAATTTGTATTTCTTTGTGTTTTGTCGTCTGAATGATGAGTAGCAGAAAAAATAGTCTGCCTTTTGCTTGCATTACTATAATGTCATGGTTCAAATCCCGCCACGTACCAATGTGATTTCGAATTTAGATTTAGATGAAACGCTCTTACGGTGAAAGAAAACTTGCAGTTTGTGTGTGATGGCGACCAACCAGCACTATCGCACTAGGCCCGATCGCCCTAATTCAGGGTCAGCTCGAGCCCCTCGGTGGGGACGTATATGAGCTCATATGACTATAATTAAAAAACAGACTGTAAAAATTGTGAAATAGTGTAAACCATATTCATCATAGAACGGCCGCACAATAGTGTACTGCCAATGCCGTGACTATTTTTAAGTGGTCTGTGACGATATAAAAAAAAACTGAACCAATTTGATCAACATTGAAATGGTTAATACATATTAATTTTATTTGGAGCGTGTATTTATTTAAAGTAAGCCTTAAATACCATTTAACTTGTAATCTACCGAAATGTCTTAGCTGGCGAAACTGAACAACTTAAATACTACAACTTAGCTGAAATCTCAAAATGTTCAGTTAAATAAAATATTATTGTCTTCTTATATTCGTCATTTAGGTAAATAGAGTTTACTCATGATACTGAAAAAAAAATTGATAGTAAAACAGTTTTCGATTTCCCATACAAAATCAAAGGATTAATTTGTATGAGAAGTCCTAGAATAGTACAGATTTCCCATACAAAATCAAAGGATTAATTTGTATGAGAAGTCCTAGAATAGTTCAGTTGACTGCTAGTAATGTGAGTATTTTTTTAAATGGTAAGTGACGTCATCGTTTTTCGCATGATTGATGTAATAATTTTGTGATTTTGATTACATAAATTGAATACTTGATGATAAACAAAGCGAGTAAGTTTTTCTGTAATTTCATTAAGTGAGCGATTCAGTGAACCATAGTGATACACTCTTTTTTTTTTAGAAGTTGTTCAGTCTCGTATCCCTCTTCAAATAAGTGATCTATGTATTATCAATATTATCATTTAACTGCCTTACAGTTGTAACACCCTGTCTATGTATATGTATATGTATGGTGGTGCGACTTACCGTGTCGGTGCATTCCAACGTAACACATCAAAGAAATTATTTGCGCATCCACCAGAATCCTATTTTTTTATTAACAGGCATTAATTTTGTTTGTCCATTATTTGATTTTCTTACTCTTTGGCTGCAGTTTATTGTCCATTACGTCCTTGTTTTGTTGTTATTTGTGTACTTAAATGTAACAAATTAACTTAATTTAAAAAATACGTTTTTAGATACAAAAACTAGCCACGCAAAAAATTGCATAACTTTTGTGTTGTATTTTTCCTCTGTTATTAATTTTAATTTTTTAAACTGATTTGAAAGCAGATATTTTAGATATTTGTTGGTACAAATACCGGAGCCATAGTAAAGATGTATAGCTGGACTGCAATATGATTGTAGTTAGTTTGATTAAATATAGTATTTTAGTGAACAATGTAAAATTAATATTACTTCAGGTTAAGTTTTACCCCCCGAACATTCTGTGTGAATGTGATGTGCCTATTTATTTCTTTTTCTTTTATTATTAAAATTTTAATGAGTAGAAATTGTATTAATTAATTAGAGCTTTTTGACAACCCTAGAATAAATACATTTTTATTATAGTTTTTAACAAGTTTTCACGGCGAAGCGAAGTAAGCGTTACTCGATACCGCTATAAAATCAGTTTGTTGTGTGACTAGCTAACAACTGCATCATTTGCTTATATTTAAAATGTATATTCAGTAAATTGTCATTAATATCCTTAAAATATAAATTACTCCATGGAAGCAGTTAAAATATAAATTGCCTAATGGAAAGTTTTGCAATATTTTTTTTAATCTTTTTTGTAGAGATTTTTTAATTTTATATTTACGATTTTTAGTTTTAGTTTTACGATTTTATTGTAAGTGTACCTTAATAATATGACTTTGTATTGTTAGTTGTAACTAGGTTTAGAGTTAAATGGCAGCTGGTATTGTGCACACCATTGTTAATTTACATCACAGTTTGTGATAATATGGGATTGTAATAAGAAATTATAATTTTATTATTAGTTTAAAAGTACCTAATATAGGTTTATTCTGCCTGCATTTTTATTTAGGTTTAGGATTTTGCAAATTTTATAGTACGTTCTATACTTATTGCCGTTATACTGTAGTGTAGAGGATGTGTCTGCGTCCACAATGCTTCTTTTTATTACTTGTACAATTTTATCTACAATTATAAATTATAGCATTTTTAAATATTTGATACGAAATTTGCTACTGTATCCAACGTTCTTACACGAAAATAAACGCTATAATAATAATAAAATATGTTTTATTTCCGTTATTTTTGCCCACCAATAATAATTAATGCCTAAAAATAAAAACTGTAGTTTTTTCGAAGGTAGATTGAAGTAAGGTAGCATCCGGGCTTTTAATAGTATTGATTTGTGATAAAATGCAAGTTTTTTTATGAAATAGACCCACCCTACTATATAATACAGTATCCTACTGAAAAATATATACTAGGCAATACTACTAAGTATATTTTTATGTACAAACCGGGCAGATATTGGATTAAGGAGCGTAATCTTTTTAACTGTGTTTGTGGGTGCAATAATTAAATATTGGCCAGAAATAGTAGAAAATATATACTCGTTTAACTGAGTATACCATCTAGTACATATATTAATACTTTTCTGTCTATTCGTTTTTTAAGCGACTTCCAAAAATGAGGAGGTTCTCTATTCGACTGTATGTTTTTTATGTGTTTTACCTCAGAACTTTTGGCTGGGTGAACCGATTTTGATGATTCTTTTTTATTTGAAAGCTAATGCTTCCCGTGTGGTCCCATATATATTTTATCAAAATCGGTGTAGTACTTTATTAGAAAATTAACAAAAACCAAAAATAATATTGCAAAATTTTACGAAGTTGTTACGATGGAAGTCGGTTTTTTAACGTGTTTAGCGTTTATGTTTCTATGCTATATAGCTCCAAAATTTCTTTGTAGCGAGACTTATTTTTGTTTATCTTTTTTCTTTAATTTTAAGAGCTCTTGTCGGTTTGTTTAGCACGTTCGTTTCCCACCTTACTACCAGTAGTAAAGGGGGCAAATTTTATTACCCACCTTACAACCAACGCTTGCAGTAGTAAGGTCGGGGTTTTTTATTCACCCTCCTTCCTTACTACCAGGGGTTTTTTATAAGGGGTATAAAGTCCTGTTTATTGTACTCTTTCAAAAGTATTTACAGAACAGTAGAACTACACCACAGATCACTAATATTTGTAGAACTGAACGGTCAAAATTACCGACTAGTTAGGAAAATCTTTACTGAAAAGTATGAATACAAGACTTTCCGGCCTGAAATCATGGCTTAAATTTTTCCTTTTACCTGGGCTATTGCCGTGGTCGCAAGCCCTATCGGGTGTCGGGTTTAAGTTTTTACTTTTGTTTCTATATTTTTGGTGCTCAGAGTGGGGCCGCGCCGCCTTGTATCGCTTGATAAGAAATTAAAAATCATTTACATATTTTTAAGTAGAGTGTATAGCATAGAAATTGGATTGGATTTTTTAGGGGAATTGTTAATTCACCTATGAAATCCACCATGTTGATTTCACTTAATAATTTAGTTCACTTAAAAAACCAGATAAATCACATCTATGTAATTCACCTATAAAATCCACCATGACACGCGGAGTGATGGCACAAATCCAAACACTTCTGTCAAGTCGGTTACTTAGGTATGTGGTTTAGGAACTACGAGGGATTAGATCAGAACCCTCCTTTTTCGTAATTGGGTAAAAATAGCAATATTTTTAATGAAATATAAGAAATAGGTACGTACGAGACATTTAAGAATTTTTCCCTTATCTTACTACACGGGATCGAAAATGTAATCTGGCCGGCCTTAAAAAATTTGGCAACCCTATATTTATATCACCGTAAAATTGTAATTACCGTTAGATTATAATCTAACGGGATGCATCTCGCGAGATTGTAAATTGTCAAAAGATTGTGAACCGTAACATGCTGATTACAATTTCACTAGTGTCATTCATTATAATCTCACTAATGACATTACAATAATAATATGCGAAGTGAATATCACTAAATAAATGAGCGAGCGATGTTAGGTTCGTTCAGGTGTGAGCCATTGAACAGTCAATCTTCGCAGAAGTAGAAATCATCGGTTTTATTCGGAAATACAAGAATAGACCGTGAAATTGTAAGCCGATTGACAATGTACCGTGATATGATATCTCACTAAATTTAGTGTAGTGAAATTGTAATACCTACCACGGTTTTATCAATACACCTACCGGCGACTTAAGTCCCAAATGGTTGCGGTAGAGTATCGTCGATCGATCATACGAACGAAACTTACGCGAATATTAGCATAGGTCATCTTTAATATTATTCTTGTCGAAATAACATGAAAATAAGCAACAGCATGCAAAGTGGAACATCTGGAATGGGATAATTTTTGGCGGTTTTTTGTGGTGGACGTATTCGTAGTTTTAGTTTGTTGTTTTTTCATTGTTTTCTGCTCGGATTTTGTTCAAGAAGTGGTGCATTTTGGAGAAAATCGTCTAGTGCACGTAAGCAATGTGGAGAACAAGAAAATAAAACGAAGGAGGACGTGAGAACCTAAATTGCTCTGGGTGAAGTTTTATAGACGCCCAACAGCAACTGGGTGTTCCACCTCAGAATGTAGCTGCTGCAAATGCTGTCCAGAACTTCACAGAAGATTTGTAATGCACTGGCACTAGCATTACAAATCAAAAAACGAATATAGATTAATTAAATGGGGATTGTCTCGGAAGGACTTTTGTACCCGTGAGACGTTAAGAGACTTAAAAAAAAACATCTGGAATGTCAATGTCAATTTAGTAGATCTGTGAGTGATCTGTGATGTCAATAATAAACAAAAAAAAACATAAAAAATGTTTACGTTGCTTGCTAGGTTGTTGACTATCTAAAATTTGAGTTAAAAAGCTATTTTAACGCTAATAATAAAACATGAATGATGTCTGTAGAATCTGCCTCGCTAAAGGGGCTGACAAAGATATCACGCAGTTAAAATTACCCAAAAAGGAGCCTCCGAAAAGTTACACTGAAATTATGGTGTTTTGCTTGGACATCCAGGTAAATGTGATAATTTTCCTGTGTAAAACTACATTAAAACATTCCATTCTTAGAATACTGTTACCAAATTTTTCAAAAAAATCCTAATTTCAGGTCACAGTTGAAACTAAAGGCTCCAGTAAGTTATGTGTAAAATGTTTCAAAAAGATCATAACATATCACAAATTCAAAGCGTTAGCTCTAAAAAACGACGCCTATTTGCGTTCTTTGGACTTGAATATCAAAAAAGAGTACAGTGGAACAGAGGAAGATAATTCTATCCCTGAGATATCATATACTTTAGAGGAAGATGAGTGTGAAAACATAAAACAAGAGATTGATTCGCTTGACGGTGAGCCGCTAGCGCTAGAGGAAGACTCAGATAATGAGATTCTGAGCGTGTTGAAGAGGATAAAGAATGAAAATGATGAAAAAGAATGCAAAGAAAATGGTAAATTTAATTTTCCTTTTCCATATATTTTAAAATTAATAAACACACTATCATATTAACTAAAAGATGTCTACTGCTATACATAGGCCTCTCTGAATGACCTGTCCCGTTCTGCCAGCATCCAGCAACTTCCTGTGACCTTCATGTGAACCAAGTTGTGGGTTGGTCAAACACACCAAAGAATTACAAATTAATAATAACCCATATACTGACATGTATTTACTTGCAGTAACTCTGACATATGTCTAACAGACGTATGCTTATTTTAAATACCCCCTGGTCTGTCCATGGTATCACAGTTTTTTAAATACACAACATTAGTTTAGCATCTAAGGTATCTATTAAATAAAAGAATTACAGCATAAGCATAAGTGTTTAAAATATTTATTTAAGATACAAAATCAAAAAATCGAGAAAGTCATCAAAATTTTAATAGCCTTCTTTCTAATGGCACAAAAACTTAATTTATCAATTTAAAATGATCACAAAACTAATATTTTTTCAAAATCTAGATAATTCAAATTTGAAGTTTAAAAAAAAATTAAGTTTGTTAGGAAAAAAATATTTACTAATGAATTTCAATGGTCTCTTAGACCCTATGAAGTAAAAATTTACCTATCTTAGGCGTACCGCACATCCGCACACCCCCCCCTGCGTGTGTGTCACTATATTCTAGGAAGGTACAGAAAATAACAAGTTCATGCGTGAACGATGTAAAAAGATATGATTGTTTTTTCAATGTGTGCCTGTCAATATGACGTACGTCAGTGGTTGAGGGATAAGAAGATTTTGTGTGTTGTATGTGTAAATAATTAATTAAAACAGTGCATCTGTTTTAGAAACACCTTTTTATTGCCTACTTAAGGATATGAGATTATATCAGTTTTTTTTTATATGAAATGTGTGTAGTACATCGATACACATCAACTTTGTCTAGGGATATTTTTAAACTTTTTATACAAAATATGGTTTTTTGAAAAACTGTAAATAATTACTTATTTACATGTGTAGGATAGAAACTTTAAAAACCAGCAAGTGCTATTTTTACCCTCTCAGTTCTTATGAATTAATTTATTTTGAATAGGTTTTGTAAAACCATGCGGAAAATTAAAATTATGTATTTATATTGTCATAGAAGCATGGCACAGATTGTATGAAATAAGTAGAACCCATGTTTATAAGAACTGGGAAGGTACTCATACTCCACGCCTATCTTGAAAGTTTTAATATCCTGTACTGCACATGTCCTAAGTTCAGTTACAGGCGAGCTGGTTTCCGCAACCAGGGGACCCCAGTAGCCCCCGTAGGTTGCCAATGACTAGTGCATGACCCTGTACTTTAGTAGCTCCTAGCAATCTAGTTGGATGTGGGCAGCAGTTTCCTTAACCTTCATACACACTCTGCATAGGGGGCTGTTGATGATACCTAGAGCAAATAGGTGTTTATTAAAATGGCCATGTCCAGTACTAGTGGCTGATACCTTGCGAGCTGAGCTCTCCCAAGTCTCAGGAGCTTCCTGGATAGGCCAGGGTTAGTTTGCCAGCAGGGCCAACCTCGCTTGCCTGCAGGTTTCCAAACCAGACCAGTACAAATTGTGTTCATTTCTTGTGTGTTGCCTCGGAGTGGACCTTAACTAGCCAGGTGGGAGGGGTATTATAGGTTCCGGTCCCACAGCCATAAGCACTGACCCTCTCCTGGCAAGCTAGTCCACAAAATCGTTGCCGCGCAAGATGCTGTGCCCTTTAATTCATTGCAGAGTTATGCCGCCGTAGTTACATACCTCTGTCAATTTTTGTTAACACTCCAGTATAAGCCCTGATGTGATAATGCTGGGCCTGTAGTATACAGCTCTGCTGTCACACAGGATGCGGATGGGGTACACATGCACCTCCCTCGCGCCAATCACTTCAGCTGCCTATCAAGCCTGAAAGACCGTGTTATGCACACCAAGGGGATTGGCTATCCTGATTTTCAAATCTTCGGAGAAGACCCCACACCCGGTGCCAGAACCTGTTTTGGAGCCATTGGTAAATACTCAAAGTTCTTTCAGGTTCTAACCCTCCGAGGGCTCTTCATATAGTTGTACCATGTGTTTCTTGTCAAATACATACCGTTTGGGGATTCTATCATTCGTCGCTGTGAACAATGGCTCCTCCAGAATGTTATCGTGCAGGAGCTCAGTGTGAGAGATCCTGTTTTTGCTCCAAAGGGATAGCAGCTTTAGACCAGCTGCAGCACAAGTACAGAGGTGATAGGTCCAAAATTGTTTTGAGGGCTGCGTGAGAGTTGTCACCACTATGCATTCCTTCCTTTGAAAGCGTTGCAATTTACTCACGACCATAGATAGCTTAGTTCATGGCCACCAGACTACCGCGCCATAGTTTACCATTGGAAATATTACCGCTGAGTAGAGCCATAGCATTATCTTTGGGGTAAGACCACATTTCCTACCTACCATTTTACAGCACTGCCACAGGGCAATTATTATTATTAATATTGGGTGGGACGCCTGCGGGGTACAGGCGGGTGTTCAAGTCTCTAGGTGGACTCACTACACCCTATTCCCATGGTGGTACAATGGTTACTGTGACCCTGGTGGCGTCCCCCCCTCAAACCTTGAGCTCCTGCTACAGTACTATGTTATGTGACTGATTTTCAGCTCGCATAGTTCCTCTTCACTGATCCTATTGGCGCCAAACGTCTCCCACCTTAGCCTGCTGTAGAGTACACACTATGGTCCTGTCTATAGGGACATAAGTTTATTTAGCCTACAATGTCCTGTTACTATGCCAATGAACATTGCCAGGCTTTATCGGCCTAGCGATAGTAATGTTCTGCTCCTCCTGCGATTTCTTCCCTTAAGGAACATTTTCGCTTGTCTGCAACTATTATTTCCTACCCATACTTTCTGGGCTTAGCGCTTTATAAGCTCTGCAATCACTCCCTTTGTGACTCTGGCTGATATTGGAAGTCGAGGCTCAGGGTAATAGTTGCTTTGTCTATTTTCTTGCTGAGATGGCTACTCCAGTTTAGTTTGCTGTCGAGTGTGACACCTAAATACTTGACCTCCGTTGACAGGCAGAATTCTGTTTTGAAAAGTTTAGGTAGTAGGTAGTTACTTAAGTTTCGTTTGTTGGTGAACAATACTAGTTCAGTTTTTTTCATGTCCTAAGTAATTTTTAGTAGTTATTCAAGAAACCATTTTCTGCATGAAAATTTTAAAATATGCCTAGGCAATGTTGAGCAGTGTATCTATCTAATAAGCCCACACTAGCCCACTGCTGGGTATACGCCTCTTCTTGCACATACATGTCATCATCATAATATCAGCCGAAAAACGTCCACTGCTGGACAAAGGCCTCCCCCAAGGATTTCCACGACGACCGGTCCTGCGCTGCCCGCATTCATCGGCTTCCCGCGATCTTCACCAGGTCGTCGGTCCACCGCGTGGGAGGCCTGCCTATGATACGTTTTCCGGTGCGCGGTCGCCGCTCGAGGACTTTACTACCCCAACGGCCATCTGTTCTACGAGCTATGTGCCCTAACTATGTGACTAAGGTCTTTGACCAGTGTGTGTTGCCAGTGATGACTTACGGAACTGAGACATAGTTGTTTACTATGGGCCTCATAAGAAGGATCAAGGTCACCCAAAGGGCAATGGAGCGTGCTATGCTCGGAGCTTCTCTGCGTGATCGAATCAGAAACGTGAGATCCGCAGGAGAACCAAAGTAACCAACATAGCTCACAGAATCGCTAAACTGAAGTGGCAGTGGGCATACATTGTACATACATCTAATTAATATGGGCTCTGAATTCCTTTAACAATAAATGTGTACGATTCCATAATAATTGATCCAGCATGTTGTTTGGAACTATGCACTATCCTTATCATTATATGAGCTATGGAAACTTGGTTTGATTCAGCCATAATATAGATGAACTTCTAATTATTTTCCCCATTTACTTGCAGAACCAGTACTAGTAATTAGAAGGAAAAAAGGTAGATCGAAATTAACTTATACAAAACGTAAATCAAAACCTGAAAACAAAAAGCTGGAGATCTGTGAGCAGTGCGGGATTGCTGTATCGAACTTAAAGGTCCACATAAAAACACATTTACCATTAGCTCCTAAAAAGGAAATCAAATGTGACCTGTGTGAAAAGACGTTTCAATCAACCCGCACAAAAAGGAAACACCACAAATATGTGCATCTAGGGTTAAGAGAAAAATGTACTATTTGTGGTAAAGGTATTTTTACTTTTGATATTCATCTTTATAATTAATTAACCGCTTCCGTAGCTCAGAGGCAAAGTTCACTGGCTTTACACGTTACGCGGGTTCGATTCCCGGCGGGGTCAATTGTAAGACTCGGTTTGGTTGGTGGTAGGGCATTTTCTAAGCCCGCCTGGCTAGCTACCACCATCTTATCTAAGTCTTGCCGCCAAATATCAATGTTGATATCATTGGTGTGTTCCGGCATGAAGATAAGATAGCCAGTTCCCCATTGCGTTGGGGAATCTTGGTAAGCCCGCTTCCATCTTCGGCAACATCGTCACTTACCACCAGGTGAGATGTTGTCAAGGGTTTACCAATTGTGCATAAAAAAAAAATCTCTATTAAACATAGCTGTCCCCACTACTTGTGAAGTTGTGAAGTCATGTTTAGATTGTAACTCGTAGGTACAGAATGAGCAGCTAATGACCCCACTTTCAGAACTTTTTAATGGCAATGTATACATATAAGTTATGTTTTTCGAGTGTGTGTGTATGTATGTATATGACACGCTTTGTAGCCTAAACGTCTTAATAGATTTTATCTTGAGAGGTGTCGTTGGATTCATCTGAATTGTGAGAGTGACACTCAGTACATCAAAAACATAAAATGGCGGACTCTAGGCGCCAAACTCTAGGTCTTTCATATTTTTTCATCAAAACATTGAGTGGGGTATCGAAATAAAGGGTTGTATAAAAGGCTTTTTTTTCTTTAAAACTTATCGAGTGGGTATCATAATAAAGAGTTCTATAAAAGGCTTTCAAAAATGTATAATTTATATGTTTAAATGTAATTTGGAATGATAAACTCTAAATAAAGGCTCACAACAACTTAGGTACATGTTTAAATGTATAGATGTTTTATCTCACGAGCGCGGCTTAGCAATACTTGTGTGTAATGCGTAGCGCCACGCGCTATTGTGTGCTTTATTGTAAGTTGTGTCTATTGTGTGCGCTAATGTAAGCTTCCGAGCTTACGCACGCAAAGACAATTTGCATGTAACACACACAAGTTTGGCTAACCCGCGCTCGTGAGATAAAACATCTGTAATTCGCAATGAGAAATACCAAATAGATAGGTAATTGTAAATTACATATAAATAAAGACTTAGACTTCCTTAGCATTAGACTTCCTAGATATAAGACAAATGAAGGTAATCTGCGTCTCCCGACTGCATGAGATTGTTGTGAGACTGTTCAGCAGATGGTCTTTACTGCTTCTATTGGCGAGAGGGTGACTATAAATGGTACTGTCTGCAGAATAAGTTTAGGGACAACTCGCCAATGGGCATGCGTCAAAGCTTAGGGTGTAATTACGGGGTGTCGGAATGGATACAGAATAGGTCATTATGTTTCCATCTTTTAAAAGTTCACTTTTTACGCAGTCGGGCTTTTTTATATTTATTTATTTGACTTTATTCCTTGAACTGCTCAACATCGCAATATATTTTTACATATACATAGATGTCAGACTGACTAGTCATACTTTCCAGTTTTTTATAACTCTAACTAATATTATAAATCTGAAAGTGTGTCTGTCTGTTTATTACTCTTTTATTTGCAAACTACTTATCAGATATTGATGAAATTTAGCATAGAAGGGCTGAGTAAATGGCACAATTTTTATTTTAAGAAATTGCATATTTCCCAAGAGATCTGGAAAAAATGCTCTCTATACTCGCAAGCCGCTAGTGGCTTGCGCACCGCATTCCCTCAAAGTTAGTCACAATAAAAACGATATCTACTCTTATGAAGCCGCAGGTAGAATCAACCTCGCAAAATGCTTAGTTCCTGAGGGATCAGAAATAAGTGCTTTTCGTGCTCTACGCACCCTTAAATACAGTCATAGAAACAATATCCACTTAGGCGAAGCCATAGGTAAAACCATCCCAGGAAAACGGATAGTTCCTGAGGGGATCATCTTACAGCCAAGCCAACAACAACTCACATTGGATAAATTCCTCCCTACGAGTGCCTCGCGCACCACAAACCTTCAATTAGTCATAGAAACTCTATTGAAATGAATGAAAAATGAAAAACAAAAGCTAACAAAAACAAAAGCCGCAAACAAAAGCTAGATTTCCATAAATCCATTTTAATCTCTTATTTATTTTCAGAGGTAGTTGCTCTACGCTACCACACACTGCTAAGGCACAGTCCAGAGTTATTGCCGTTCAAGTGCACTTTTTGTAAGAAAGGCTTTGTGAGCCGAGCCAACTTACAGTCACATCTTGTGACGCACACAAAGGACCGGCCTTACGCTTGTGACATATGTCATAAGAGGTACGGCCAGAAGACCACATTGATGAACCACAAGTTAGTATATTATTAGGAGTTAGTGTAATAATAATACAAAGTGAAAAAAAATCGAAAAACTAAAAACTTTTAGGTACAAACTTTTAATATTACATTGTCACGCGGTATTCATATGCATGTAAAATTTTAGCACAGTCAGAAATCGGGAAGTGGGTCAAATTTAACTTGCAAGATTTCATTACAGACACCGGAACAGGTGAAACAAAAAAAAATCGAAAACCTAAAAACTTTTAGGTACAAGCTTTTAATATTGCATTGTCGTGCAAAATTTCAGCTCAATCGGAAACCGGGAAGTGGGTCGAATTTAACTTGCAAGATTTCATTACAGACACTGGGACAGTTGAAACTTAATATGTACGTTTATCCGACGCTCTTACGGTGAAGGAAAACATCGTGAGGAAACTTGCACACATCTGCGAAGAAACTCGAAGGTTGTGTGTGAAGTTGTTGACCAACCCGCACTGGGCCCGCGCGGTCTACTAAAGCCCGATCGCCATAATTCAGGGTAGGCTCGAGCCCCACGGTGGGGACGTATATATGAGCTGATGTGATGATGATGAAGCATTGCTACATGATTTACACATATTGGTGTATATTTCCACTCTCCGTGTGCACCTGCACAGGCGTGTGCCACACCGACCTTTGCACTTGCACGAGAGATTTGTGTTGCACTCATTGGTTATCGAGGGGAGCAATGATGACACGGCAAGGAGTACGCCATCGACTTCTTGTTAGCCGCACTCAGTTGGATCGGGTAACGGTGGGTCGGCCTGATCAGCGCTTCGCCAAACAGCTGTCTGGAAGTGCATCTGTCTATTGTGCTGGCGTGCTGCGTCTGAAGGCAAACGCTCAGGCGCTTGTGTATTGAGCACAACAAAGGCTCAAAAGTGTTCGCGAGAGATCTGTCTGTTGGACAAAGCCAACTGACCAAGCTGAAGACTAAGGATGGCAGAACCATATCGTCTAAGACTGAGTTGCTGGAAGAAGTTGAGAAGTTCTATGGACAATTGTACAAGACCACACGTTTGCCTGTCAGCGATCTGGCTGAAGACCCAAGAGCCAGACTAACCCGACACTATACCGAAGATATCCCGGACGTCAGCCTGTACGAAATTAGAATGGCTCTCAAACAGCTCAAGAACAACAAAGCACCGGGTGATGATGGAATTACGGCTGAACTTCTGAAATCAGGTGGATCACCGGCACTAAAAGCTCTTCAGAAGTTATTTAATTCCGTTATACTCGAGGGACAAGCGCCTAAGGCATGCCACAGAATTGTAGTCGTGCTTTTCTTCAAAAAGGGTGACAACACCCTGCTGAAGAACTACAGACCCATCTCACTTCTGAGCCATGTCTACAAGCTGTTTTCGAGAGTCATTACGAATCGTCTCGCACGCAGGTTTGACGACTTCCAGCCTCCCGAACAAGCCGGTTTCCGAAAAGGCTTTAGTACCATAGACCACATACATACGCTGCGGCAGATTATACAGAAGACCGAAGAGTACAATCAGCCACTATGCTTGGCGTTTGTGGACTATGAGAAGGCCTGTCACAAAAATACCATAGCAACAAATAAAACATATGTGTCAGTTGGGAAAAAGTCGTTTCTCTGTAAGCTTCTAAAATAATATCCAAAACATCGTGGCGACCGTGGTAGCTTCCTGAAGCTGCAATCTACATTAAAAAAATACAATGGATTGTTTGAAGCGTAAACGTACTCAACTCCGTCGCGAATTCACAAAATTGGAAAAGAAATTTTTGTCCGCATTTGACAGCGCCGATGAAGACATAGAACCTATCTTTACGACCCTAAATGGAGTCGCAATAGCCTTGTTCGATGTAGAAGCGAAATTAACGGACGCGTTTTGCGAATCGAAAGATTTCGATGAAGCTGCCTTCGAAGAGGATCAGGACAAGGCTTTGGAGTACAAGTTACGATGGGACGTGATTAGTACCAAGTACAAATCTCTCAAGCCGACACCTATCGTTTCAACTTCAAGATGTAACAGCCAAGTTTCATTGAAATCGGATGCTTCGGTCGACGTTAACACAGTGCGCTCAAATCGACATGTGAACACTAAGAACGTGAAGATGCCCAAGCTCGAGTTGGCCAAGTTTGATGGAGATGTCAAAAACTGGATACAGTTTTGGGGCCAGTTCAGCAAGATTCACGAGGATGCCGATACTGACGCCATAGATAAATTTCAATATCTTATACAGTCGACTACAGAGAATAGCCCTGCTCGTCAACTTGTTATAAGCTACCCACCGAGTGCAGCCAACTATCCAAAAGCTATTGATGCTCTCAAGGCTCGCTTTGCCCGGGATGACATGTTGATAGAAACATATGTGCGAGGCCTACTCAGTTTGGTTTGGTCACAGTTGAAAGGTGATACTTCGTGCAATTTATCACGCCTCTACGTCAACCTACAAACGCATCTTCAAGCTTTGGAAACACTGAATGTTACTACAGATAAGTTTGCCTCTATTCTATATCCGATGATAGAAAGTGCGCTACCCGAAGACATACTTAGATCATGGAATCGCATTCGGTCTAAACGCGAGTTTCCCCGTGAAGAGGTAGATGATGAACTTAGCAGACTCATGTCCTTCCTCAGATCAGAAGTAGAATCAGAGGAACTCATAAATATGGCTCGGCAAGGGTTTTCGCAATCTGACTCAACTAATATTCCTTCCGTTTCGCAGCCAACCGCCTGTTTTGTCTCGGAAACTAAAAAAGATGTTCATGCTTCTTGTTCAAATGCTGGAACTTATCCAATATTATGTTTGTGGTGCGACAAAGAAACTCATACAAGCACTGAATGCTACAAAGCGTCGAGAATGTCGCCAAAAGAACGAATCGAATTCGTAAAATCCAAGAAAGCATGCCTAATTTGTTTAAAACAGTCGCACATTACAAAAAGATGCAGATATTTTCCAAAATGTTTGTTTTGTAAGAAACGTCACGTCACCCTTATGTGTCAAACTCTGCCAGAGAGAAAGGATTCGTCAGAACCCGAAAGAAGATCGAATAATTTACTATGTCAACTCAAATCGACTACCTTGTTGCAAACTTTAGCGATAAAACTCATTTCGGACAACAAGGAGATTTTTGTAAGAGTACTTATCGATTCTGGGGCTCAACGTTCGTACATCAAAAAAGATTTAGCTAGACAACTAGGTTTAAAGCCCGTTCGTGTGGAGAAACTTACGCACTGCTTATTTGGTGGCATCGAAACTTGTACTGAAAATCATTCGGTCTACGATGTCTGTCTAAAAAGCCTGTGTAATGACTTTTCTTTACAAATTTCTGTTTTAGGACAAGAAAATATTTGCGGTATTTTGCCTAAAGTTAGGTCTGATGTTTTGATTGAGCAACTACGACAGAAGGGTATAATTTTGACGGAATCGACGGCAACTCCTGACGATGTGACTCTTCTTATTGGTGCTGACTTCTCAGGTATGCTAATGACTGGTAATTTTTTACAACTCGACAGTCAATTAACCGCAGTTCAGACTAAAATGGGCTGGACGATTCAAGGTCCCGTCACGACTGGTGTCTATACGACGTCGATGATGACGAACCTTCACAGCTCTTTTAGACCAGAAATATCGGACTTGTGGGATTTAGAAATTCTGGGTATCCGAGACCCCAGTGAACAAGTTTCAAAGCAGTCTCGAGACAAGGAAGTATTACAACGTTTCAATGAAACTATCTCTGTAAATGAAGAGACCAGGTACGAGGTTTGTCTCGCATGGCGTGAAAATATTCTCAGACCTGAGCCCAACTACGAGGTAGCTAGGAAACGACTTCTGTCGACTACGAAGCGACTAGAATCCTTAGGTAGGGCAGGTGCATACGATGCTGCTTTTAAAGAATGGCTGGCACTAGGAATAATTGAAGAAGCCCCATGTCAAGATTCAAAAACTGGGCATTTCATGCCACATCACGCCGTAATAAAGGAGTCGAGTGCAACAACTAAGATTAGACCCGTTTTTGACGCCTCTGCGAAAGACATTAATGGTGTCTCGTTAAATATCTGTCTTGAGAAAAGCGCTAATCTGATCGAATTAATACCTAACCTCCTCATTGACTTTAGGAAGGAGGCCATCGGTGTCAGCAACATGCTAAATTCTGTGGACTGGAACAATGTTGTTGCATTTTCCAATATGAGGAAAATCAGATGGAATTTCTTGCCTCCCAGCGCTCCTTGGTGGGGAGGGTTCTACGAGAGACTTATTGGTGTTGTCAAGCAGATGTTAGTAAGAGTTCTGGGTCGTGCATCGCTTACACTGACCGAATTTTATACTGTTCTATGCGATTGTGAAGCAACTATGAACAATAGACCTCTTACTTACTTCGCTAACAATACCGATGAGCTAAGGCCTCTCACCCCCTCGTACTTTATTCAGCCTCTCAGGGGCAATGATGTCGGGGATATAGATGAGGTCGATAATACGTCCCTGAATGTGCGAGCCAAGTACTGCCAGACATTGAGAGATAATTTTAGACAACGCTTCCGCAGTGAATACATTAGTCACCTCATACAGAAAGGTTCCAAGTGGAACATCTCACAATCACTGAAGGTCGGTGACGTGGTGCTCATTGAGTCCGACTGCAAACGTTTGTTGTGGCCACTAGGTATCGTTGAAGAAACATACATTGGTCGTGATGGACATGATCGTGTTGCGAAAGTTCGTACAGCTTCCGGCCATAAAGTGCGACCATTTCAGAGGCTGTATCCTCTCGAGCTTCATCAAGCACCCAAGGACGTTGAGGGATTAGTACCACTTACTTCGACTCAGACTCAGAAAGACACTAGCGTGGGAGCCTCAAACACTGACGTAATTGGACAACCGACTGTGACTCGTTTTGGACGTTTGTCTAGGCCACCCGCACGGTTTAATTTTATGTAATTTTGTATGTTCTATTTACCCTTTATGTATGATCTTTGGACCTTCCGGTCCTCCCTGGCCGGGAGTGTCACAAAAATACCATAGCAACAAATAAAACATATGTGTCAGTTGGGAAAAAGTCGTTTCTCTGTAAGCTTCTAAAATAATATCCAAAACAAGGCCTTTGATTCAGTTGAAACCTGGGCTGTGCTACAGTCTCTCCAGCGGTGCCAAATTGACCATCGATACATCGAGGTGTTGAAGTGTCTGTATGAAAACGCCACCATGTCGGTTCGCCTCCAGGACCAGAACACGAAACCTATCCAGTTGCAGCGAGGGGTGAGACAGGGAGACGTTATATCTCCGAAACTGTTCACCGCCGCCCTGGAAGATGTTTTTAAGCTTCTGGACTGGGGTGGAATCGGCATCAATATCAACGGCGAGTACATATCCCACCTCCGATTCGCGGACGATATCGTGGTCATGGCTGAGACTATGGAAGACCTAAGCACAATGCTCGATGGCCTCAGTAAAGTCTCTCAACAAGTGGGTCTTAAAATGAACATGGACAAGACGAAAATAATGTGAAATGTCCGTGTCGCAACCACTCCTCTAAAGGTTGGAGACTCTGCACTAGAAGTTGTTGACGAATATTTATTTATTTATTTATTTACACTTATAGTACACCAAAACAATACATATAGTTATTATAATGAAGTGTACAGTAGGCGGTCTTATTGCTAAAAGCAATCTCTTCCAGACAACCTTTAGTTACAGGAGAGCACGAAATACTCGAATATGTATACCTGGGACAAACAGTCCAGCTAGGTAGTTCCAACTTCAAGAAAGAGATCAATCGACGAATCCAACTCGGCTGGGCAGCGTTCGGGAAGCTTCGCAATATCTTCACGTCCCAAATACCGCAGTGTCTCAAAACTAAGGTCTTTGACCAGTGTGTGTTGCCAGTGATGACTTACGGAACTGAGACATGGTTGTTTACTATGGGCCTCATAAGAAGGCTCAAGGTCACCCAAAGGGCAATGGAGCGTGCTATGCTCGGAGTTTCTCTGCTTGATCGAATCAGAAACGAGGAGATCCGCAGGAGAACTAAAGTAACCGACTTAGCTCATAGAATCGCTAAACTGAAGTGGCAGTGGGCAGGGCACATAGCTCGTAGAACAGATGGCCGATGGGGCAGTAAAGTTCTCGAGTGGCGACCGCGCACCGGAAAACGTAGCGTAGGCAGGCCTCCCACGCGGTGGACCGATGACCTGGTGAAGATCGCGGGAAGCCGATGGATGCGGGCAGCGCAGGACCGGACGTCGTGGAAATTATTGGGGGAGGCCTTTGTCCAGCAGTGGACGATTTGTGGCTGATATGATGATGATGAGGATAATTACTTTTGAGCCTCCTGTTATAAGACAAGTCAAGTTATCTAAGACGGATGATTTACTGATGGATTTTTCAGAAAATACTAAAATATATACGAACTTAAGATTACTTTATTTCCTCATTGAAATCTTTTCAGCTTCATGTTTAGAAGCCCCTGGTTTCACATTAATTAATTTGATTACAAGTCTTTAAATTAAGAAATACCACTGCTGTAGTTGTAACATTATACCATTTCATTTCAGAAAACAAGTCCATGAACAAGAAAGAAACCATCTGTGCCAGTTCTGCTCGAGCAGTTTCTTCAAGAAATATCACTTGCAAGTACATTTGAGGTAAAAAAAAATGCCTTTATTTCACATTTTTGGTCTGACTCGATATTATGATTTGGAAATCAAATGAAAGGGTTTGCTGAGAAAAATACAAAATAGTTAAAATTCTTGTCAACCGACCTCTAAAAAGGAGGAGGTTCTTAATTCGGTTGTATTTATTTTTAAGGCTCCGAAACTGTTTAATAGATACTTCGTATTCGAATTCGAATCGAATTTAGATGTAATTATCCTTTAAATAATTATGTATAAAAACCAAAACAATTACAGATTTACTGTTAATATAAGATCCAAAAGTCGGACTGTATTTTTTTTCATAATCACGGTCACCGTATACTTGCTGTGCGTCTAAAAATGTCTCTATTAATAAATTGTTTCACCTTAAACGAGCTTAACTCACCTCGGAATCATATTTTTAGTTTACACCCGGCATTTCGTGGTCAAGGTGTTCGTACTACGGTAAATGTTAATGCGCGGTCACTAGATATCGCTAATGAGTTACAAAGTTTTTTTACAAGCTTTTATTTAACTTAGGCATATAGGCATTATTTGAGTTTGCGTGTACCATCCTCGAGTGCATCATCACTTACCATCAGGTGAGTTGCAGTCAAACGCACTCAAATTTAAAAAAAAAAAAAAAACTTGCAATGTTCCTATGTAAATCTGCTTCAAATCTTGCGATATTTTCGTGGGTCAAATTTTTGGAATTTTAAGTTGACCTGATGATGAACTACGAAGGTGGAATTAAGCTCCCAGGATCGTCATTAGTTTTCAATTACTGTACCTCTCAGCCCAGCTTTTTTAAATTTAGAATCAAGCATTTACTTTGTTACATTTCAAATAATATTTTGTACCTACCATAAAGTTTTTAGGTTTTTTGAAATAAGCTTATTATAAATGGTGTTGTTTAAAATCAGGAAACACACAAAGGACAAGCCGCACAAATGCCCGGAGTGCGGCAAGTGGTTCGCGTCGACGACAGGCCTAAACAGCCACCGGCTGATCCACAGCGATGTGAAGCGATACGAGTGCCGCCAGTGCGATATGAAGTTCGCCAAGGCCAAGTGAGGATTATTTTATTATGTTTTGAATAACTTATTCACTTGTAGCGGTCGTAGTTCAGTGCTACTATCATGGTTAGATAGATCACGTAGGTTAACTGACCTGAAGCACGGTCATTAGGCATTAGTCCCAACGGCCCCCGGCTGATCCACAGTGACGTGAAGTGATACGAGTGCCGCCAGTGCGATATGAAGTTCGCCAAGGCCAAGTGAGGATTATTTTATTGTTTTTAATAACTTATTCACTTGTAGCGGTCTTAGCTCGGTGGGACTATCATGATTAGATAGATCACGCAGTTTAAGTGACCTAAAGCACGGTCACGGTCAGTCCGAACGAACCCCAGCTGATCCACAGTGCCGTGAAGCGATACAAGTTGCCGCCAGTGCGATATGAAGTTCGCCAAGGCCAAGTGAGGATTATTTTATTGTTTTGAATAACTTATTCACTTGTAGCGGTCTTAGCTCGGTGGGACTATCATGATTAGATAGATCACGCAGTTTAAGTGACCTAAAGCACGGTCACGGTCAGTCCGAACGAACCCCAGCTGATCCACAGTGCCGTGAAGCGATACAAGTTGCCGCCAGTGCGATATGAAGTTCGCCAAGGCCAAGTGAGGATTATTTTATTATGTTTTTAATAACTTATTCACTTGTAGCGGTCTTAGCTCAGTGCGACTATCATGATTAGATAGAACACGCAGGTTAAGTGATCTAAAGCACGGTCATAAGGCATTAGTGCGAACGGCCCCCGGCTGATCCACAGTGACGTGAACCGATACAAGTGCCGCCAGTGCGATATGAAGTTCGTCAAGGCCAAGTGAGGATTATTTTTTGATAACTTATTCACTTGTAGCAGTCTTAGCTCAGTGCGACTATCGTGATTAGATAGATCAAGCAGGTTAACTGACCTAAAGCACGGTCATAAGGCATTAGTCCGAACGGCCCCCGGCTGATCCACAGTGACGTGAAGCGATACAAGTGCCGCCAGTGCGATATAAAGTTCATCAAGGCCAAGTGAGGATTATTTTATTATGTTTTTAATAACTTTTTCACTTGTAGCGGTCTTAGCTCAGTGCGACTATCATGATTAGATAGATCACGCAGGTTAAGTGATCTAAAGCACGGTCATAAGGCATTAGTGCGAACGGCCCCCGGCTGATCCACAGTGACGTGAACCGATACAAGTGCCGCCAGTGCGATATGAAGTTCGTCAAGGCCAAGTGAGGATTATTTTTTGATAACTTATTCACTTGTAGCAGTCTTAGCTCAGTGCGACTATCGTGATTAGATAGATCAAGCAGGTTAACTGACCTAAAGCACGGTCATAAGGCATTAGTCCGAACGGCCCCCGGCTGATCCACAGTGACGTGAAGCGATACAAGTGCCGCCAGTGCGATATAAAGTTCATCAAGGCCAAGTGAGGATTATTTTATTATGTTTTGAATAACTTATTCAGATGTAGCGGTCTTAGCTCAGTGCGACTATAATGATTAGATAGATCACGCAGGTTAAGTGATCTTAATCACGGTCATAAGGAATTAGTCCGAACGGCCTCCGGCTGATCCACAGCGACGTGAAGCGATACAAGTGCCGCCAGTGCGATATGAAGTTCGCCAAGTCCAAGTGAAGATTATTTTATTATGTTTTGAATAACTAATTCACTGGTAGCGGTTGTAGCTCAGTGCGACTATCATGGTTAGATAGATCACGCAGGTTAACTAACCTAAAGCACGGTCATTACTCATTAGGTATTAGTACCAACGGCCCCCGGCTGATCCACCAAGGCCAAGTGAGGATTATTTTATTATGTTTTAAATAACTTATTCATTTGTAGCGGTTTTAAAAATAACTTAGAGGTCATTAGGGATTAGTCCCAACGGCCCCCAATAAACCGGACCCACTTGGAGCCGTTAGCACGATATTTATAAATTTGTCCTATCGACCACCACTGGGACCCGACCGTTGAGACAGGTTGTAGAAAACGGTTAACAACGACCTGGCGACTTTAGGGCTGTAACGTAAAACAATTGTTCTTCTTTTCGATTCGATGCTTTCTATTATGGTCAAATAATTATTTTATATTTACTGGCCCAGTAAATAGCTACGCGTATGCTACTATCAGTAGCCCCCAGAGGTCTTCCATTTTGCAGGTGTTCAGGCTCTCGGAGCAAGCCATTAAGTGTGTCATAGTTAGTGGACTGACTCCACATGGGCACTCTTCTCCTTCACAGAAACCCCACCGACACATATTCTTCCTACATCGGCCAACTCAAGTCCGCAGTCTATTCAGAGATTACCAAATAGACCACGACAACCTGGGGGAACCTCTCGTTGTAAGATAAAGCTTTTTGTGACAGGGAAGGTCTTTTTCTATAAACAGGATTGATTTATTACTATTAGCCAGGTCAACCCTAATAATTGTTTTAAATTAAAAATTTGAATCTGAAAAAAGCATATTACATTTATGGTTGCTTCGCTCGCGCAGTAAGTAGATAGTTTTACTGTATCTGTGTTTGCTTTTTCCTCTCACATGAAATTAGGATAAAATCAATTTTGGACTTGTGGTACTAAATTGATCAGCTGATCAGCGAACTTAAGCGAAAAGTCTAGTTTTTTTTACGAAATGAGTAAAGGTTCCTTCAGAATTCTAGTTTTTTTTTCGATATTTCAGAAGGTTTTTTTAAAAGTCCCTCTAAGTTATTTTAAAAAAATCATTAAAAGGTTAGTTTATCGTCACAGTTATATCGCGCTCGGGTTTCATTTTAACCATGAATACAGTTTTTACCCCTGAGATCGCTCGCAGCCCTCAACGAGACCGCCGCCTTTAACTTTTGTTACTTGTTGGCAGCTACCTTCGGAACCACATGTTAACGCACACGAAGGAGAAACGCCACCCGTGTAAGTACTGCGGGGTGGCGTTCGGCCGCTCCGACCACCGCAAGAGGCACGAGTTCACCGCACACGAGAAACATCTGCTGTCTACCCCTTGACACAGTGTTGCCAATAGTAAATATCCTATCATACCCCTTGACACAGTGTTACCAGTGGTAAATATCTTGTCATGCCCCTTGACACAGTGTCGCCAGTATTAAATATCCTGTCATACCCCTTGACACAGTGTTACCAGTGGTAAATATCCTGCCATACCCCTCGAGTCCTTGACACGGGGTTCCCTATGGTAAATAATCTCTCAAAATATGTTGACAGCACTGAACTATGGGCACTTTATAGTTATAAGACCATAAGTCACTCAGGACCCTGCTAAGTTCTGATCGCATAATGATAACGTCTAATTTTCACGGTGTTCGGCGCTTGGACTGAAATATTTTTTTTAGAAGAAGGTGAGGTCATGAGCGAACTCCAGCGAACCGTTATACTAAGTGTTAAAGTAGTAATTAAAATATTGCATGGGAAACGATTTTGTGAATACGATTTCAATGATAGTGCACGTGTTCGGCAACGGTCCTTGCAAACTACTATCACAGATGAGGTAATGGTACTACGTACAGATACATAACTCCCATACAAACACGAAAATACCTACGCTATATTTACCTACAAAGGTTAATAATAATACAAACCGCTCGCTGCGATACGCTGCGCACATGATACGAGCAGAAAAGTACCTTAAGCACGCACATCGAGAGTCGACGTTACTTTTCCCTCCGCGTGATCTTTAAACGAGCGCGTCGGCGCAAGGATACTCCAGGGTTGCCGACGATGAAGACTGAGTTATGTATTATGATAATTTTACTTATTGACTTCTTTCACCGATTGATACATATACACAAGAGTTGTATTGTATTTAAGTACCAAACCTAAGATAATTTTAATAGAAGTAAAAACTAAATTATGAATCAAATACTTAAATATATCCTTATTTTAGAAAAAAAGGTATTTATACTAAAAACACATGACTCAACTGTTTCTAAGCTTCTTTAGCATCTCTTAAATAATTTTACAGATTATGTCATAACATAAATATGACTAACAATATTGGTAGGTATTTTTATTTACCTACAAAATTCTTTTACAACATACTTAGAGATATGTTTTCATTGCATAATTGACTCTTACTACCATTTACGGCACAATAATGTGATTTTGGCATATTGCAAACGAAAGCCCGCGCGTTTTGCGCGGGAAATGTCGCGACGTGCGGGCGATTGAGCCTTAAGGCACACCCTGGACACTTCATACAACGGGCCAGAAATGACATTTCAAAAAAGGAATGACGGAACAAACAAAATGGCGGCGAAATCCTATACTTTCGACAACCAAGCTGTATCAATCTGGGTGACGAGGGGGTGAGGTCGCAGTCTAGAGAGCGGCAGGGAGTGTCCATACTGTATATATTCTTTGCCTAAGACGTGCGGCAGGCAACTGAGACTTGTACTTGTGAGCCTTGAGCGAGTGACGGAGCTCTGCTACTACCTTAAGTCTTCGCTACTTAATGAATGACTAGAAGCACATGTAGCATATCGTTGTTAAGGGATAAACTGTAGAAGTTTTCGAAACAAAAATAATTCTGGTCTAGTGTTTTTAATGAATTTATAAAATTGTTTTTTTTTCTTCAAATTTTACGTTAGTGGGACTTAAGGCTCATAGGTTATTTTTTGGCTGCTTCTCCGTAAAATAATTATTTATCTAGAACAAAGCTACACAAGTCCTACCTCTGTAACCATGACACTTAGGATAAAGGTCCCCTCCTGGAGTCAAATGGTTCTCATGACCTCACCTTCTCCCCAAAAAAATCTGTCGGTCGGTGACCCGTTTTCTTTGCGGTGATCCAAATATACGCAGTGTGTATATTATTATTACTTCCGACCCGTTTTCTTTGCGATGATCCAAATATACGCAGTGTGTATATTATTATTACTTCCGACCAAGGCAGTGTTGAATGTTTTTTTGTAATTCATGTTTAATACAAAGTCTGATAGCATTTTTTCTGTTTATTTTGTTAGGCTAGGTGTGCAGCATAAACTAATTTTATTTTTAAGTGTCTACTTTCCATTAGGGTAAGGGCCCGGCCACAGCTTCTGGCGGCGTGGCGCGATTTGCGGTGGTATGCCACAGCTCGAATAGGTGACCGCGGCGAATACGCCTGCTGCCGCGGACGCCGCCGCCTCTCTTAGCTGCCGCCTCGATACTGGCTATAGTACATTCATTTCATTCAATCACCGCTGCCGCGAAATGCTCGGCTTCGCGTCGTAATTCGCGTCGCCGGTAGTTGTGGCATACTTCATACAATTCCCTGAATATTTTTTCGCCGCTCGCCGCTTGCTGCGCCACAAATTGCGTCGCAATTCGCGCCGGTGGTGGCCCTGGCCAGGCCCTAAGACTTCCTATTCCTGTCAGTCGCCGCTTTTATGTCATCCCACTCTTAAAACGTAAATTATAAATACAGTGCGTATCGGATATGGTTACCGATATTTTAAGAGCATGTAATACACCACATATATGTCCTGGTGGTCATACTGGTATGACAAACTAGTATAACCACGAGGAAACAGCGTTTTTATCGACGAAAAACCCCCCATTAAGGGGTCGCATCCTTCTCCCCTCTAAATGGCAGCCATTTTTATTTTCAATTTGTTTTTTTGGAGCTGTTTATGAAAAATATGTTTTCTCTTGAATTACCAGCAGTACAGACTTCAAAATAGTCTTATATGAAAGGTAATTTATTTTCTGTAGTGTGTGTGTTCATAAAATTAATTGAAACATTTGAGGAAAAAAACAAAAAGTTTAAAGAAAAAACATCTTTTTTGAACGTACTGCAAAATGAGGTCATTAACGTCTTATATCTTTCTTCTTAATTAATAGATTTTGAGCTAAGCTATAAAACTTGAACAAATTATGTACCATTAGATTTTTACTGACAAGGAAGGGTACCCAACTGTCCGACTCTGATTTGATTTATTTTGATATATGTTATAGAGTAGTCTAAAATAACGAACACGTATTTTTTTTAGCTGCCCAAACTCAACCTATTAGGAGAAAATGGCCTTCAAAGTACTGAAAATTGACCAAACCTTCTAATTTCTGAGAAGAGATTTGTTCAAAAAAATTGATAGTTATATAAGTGTTTTGTCACCACAAACTCATTTTTATATATATTCACCACAAACTCATTTTTTATATATATTTTTTTATTTTTATATAAAATTTTAATTCTAACAGGTTGAGTTTGGGCAGCTAAAAAAAAATACGTGTCCGTTATTTTAGACTACTCTATAACATATATCAAAATAAATCAAATCGGAGTCGGACAGTTGGGTACCCTTCCTTGTGAGTGTGCCAATTTATGGTTAATACGCGACCCTCGTGGTTTGTTATATTGAAGTCTGTCTGCTGCTAATTCAAGAGAAACCATATTTTTCATGAACAGGTACAAAAATTTGGCAAATAAAAAAAATATTTGGCGGCAAGACTTAGACAAGATAGTGGTAGCTAGCCAGGCGGGCTATGAAAATGCCCTACCACCAACCAAACCGCGTCTTGCAAAGTTGACCCCGCCAGGAATCGAACCCGTGACCTCTTGGTGTAAAGCGAATGGGCTATCCATTACGCCAAGGAGGCGGTTAACCTATCCGATTCACACTGTATAACTGTTAATAATAGCGGCGCTCACTATATGACCTAGCTGTCGGCGAGTGAGGACGCTATATCATAAACCTGGTAGTTTAGCGTATCTGGTAGATATACGAGAGGGGAATGTATAACTGTTGTGAAAATCTTAAAAAAGAACCAAACAAAATTACATTCTTACGATTTTAGGGGCGGGTAACATAAAAGAGGCGACTGACAGAAACGTACGTATTTTATACAATGAAGGAATTCAATCAATTGAATTAGTTTTTGTTAAAACACACATTGTTTTTGTTATAGAATTAAGGGTCCTGAAAAATATCTTTACGAAAGTTATTATTAGATAAGTATTCTTCTAAAATGAAGCATTCTTGATAGTATTGGAAATTTATATTATAATATTGTCGTTGTAAAAGTTTTTTATTATTTTATGTTAAGTAATAAGTTTAAAATAAAAGCCGGGTATTTTGTTACGTTTTCGTATTTTTAATTTAAAGTATAGCACATCAAAATAAGTAATAAAATACATAAATTATATTTCAATAACACGCAAACACTCACTAATAGCATACATACCAGGACAAGTTGGCAAAGACTTTACACATTGCTTTGTAAGGACAAGCCATTTTCAAAATGACACCGTTTTATGGTTCTGATGGTGCCTGTCAAACAGGTACTTAATCGGACGAGGGATTCGTAACGTTAGAGGCAACTTTACATAGTGGAATTTGCATTAGAAGAACTCGTCCGTACGAAGTAATGTGCTGTACGTATAAGATCTTTATAATTTCACCAACTACACATTCTAAACAGACCACTGACACACCGGTGTCTCATCCAGCTCACCATCGCCGGTAAGCTGTTCGCACGCCGCGCCCTCTTCCGTCAGCCGAGGAGACCCGCTCGGAGTATAGATGTGCAGAGTGTTGGTCACTGCTTCCAACTTCTCCTCCAAGTAAGGGTATTCCTTGCGAAGAACGTCTACTATGTGCTTGATGCGACTGTTCAGAGCCTTCGCCAGGTTGAACTCTTCGAGAATCGTGTCTTTGGACTTCTTTACCTTGACGGTTTGCCGTTTCACCGCGGTGGCTAGCTCGGCGCCCAGGCGCTGGCTGCGTACCACGCGCTCTAGAAGCTGAAAAGCAAGAAATAATATGTCACCACTACACTAAGTGTCTTTAGGTTGTAGGGGTTAATGACTGGATGGAATTTTTTTATGTCAAACGGGGAACGACTATTTTTAAATATTTACAATTGGTATACTGTTAATGTTAACATGATGTTTGGCGGATATGGTGGTAGTTAGCCAGGTGGACATAGAAAATGCCCTTCCATTAAACAAACCGAGTCTTACAAAGTTAGACTCCGCCGGGAATTGAACCCGTGACCTCTTGATGTGAAGCTAATACCCGCACTGGGCCCGCGTGGTCGACAAAGACGCCCTAATTCAGGGTAGGCTCGAGCCCCTAGGTATATGAGCTGATATGATAAGTGTTATATTATAATTTATGGCCACTGTACAAGAAGGCTTATTTGCTTAGGATATAATATCGATTATTACATGGGTTCATCATTTGACTTATTTCAACTTCTATCAACCACATTAAAAATATTATCACGTCAGTGTCACCACTTTAGGTGGTGGTTGATGATATAAGTATTTCGTTCCAGTAATTTGTTTTGGGACACTCAGCACATTAATAGTGGCAGAAAGGTTAATGACCCATCTTGTGACTACCGATGTTTACTGTAGCAATACCGGGGGTATTTTCAATTAGGTTCTTTGTCGATCCTTGAGAACATTTTTATCCCTTCTTGAAAGAGTCCCTTAAATACGGTCCTTTGGGAAAACCTCGGAGATAATAACCATAATTATCATATTATTATGGTCCCTGAGAGGACATACCTGAAAAACCGGGTTGAGACGAACTCTGCTTCAACTTATCAATTCAATTACTTCGCTGGCTGCCACTCTGCGTGCCACTTCTACCCGTCTTCGGCCATGCGCATCTAGTTGTTTTCTGATGCAGCTTAAACTGATTGGGGTATAACACATACCTGAAAAAACTGGGTGAGACGAACTCGGCTACAACTTATCATTTCAATTACTTTACTGGTTCATCCCTCTATGCGTGCCTGGTTCGATCTTTGGTCATGCGCATCCAGTTGTCTCCTGATGCAGCTTCAACTGATGAGGATGATCTCTAACTAGCTTAAGTGGCTCACCCATTGCTTCTGCCGATCGGTCTGGCGGCATTCGCTCAGTAGAGAGGCGATGTGCTCCTCCAACTTCGCATTGGTATCGCCAGTCTCCGAAACTTCAGTCTCGAGTCGCTCCTGTTCTTTCAACACATCAGTCAACCGAGCCTTGGCTTCTGCAAGCTCCTGAAAGATAATAGATAATTATTGAGTTTCTAGTTTTAGTTTGTTACCTTATCCATTATCTTTTCGTCGTTCATTGGAGCCACTTAAGGCTATCTTTTCATATTCATCATCACATCAGCTCATATATACGTCCCCACCGAGGGGCTTGAGCCTACCCTGAATTAGGGCGATCGGGCCTTAGTCGACCACGCGGGCCCAGTGCGGGTTGGTCAACTTCACACACAACCTTCGAGTTTCTTCGCAGATGTATGCAGGTTTCCTTACGATATTTTCCTTCACCGTTAGAGCGTCGGATAAGTACATATGAGATCGAAATTCGAAACCACATTGGTACGTGGCAGGACTGGAACCACGACCTCCCGGATAGGAAGTAGCGACCCTACCGACCCCTCATATTCATAAATATGAAATAATTTGAGTTTATAATCCAACAGCTGTGGTTTTTTACGGATTACTTACTTTACACATTCCCCCCATAGACCATCCAGGGGGATTTGTGCCTTCCCGATCCTATCGACGTAAGGCTAAGCCATCCTTTGTTTGCGATAATTTAACCTTTCAGTTCAAATCTGGACGGCCAATGTACCAATGAGTTTTTCTAAAAACTTACGTACATATCATTACCGATTGCTTTAACGGTGAAGGAAAACATCGTGAGGAAACCTGCACAGGCCTGCGAAGAAATTGGAAGGTTGGGTGTGAAGTCGACCAACCCGCTCTGGGCCCGCGTGGTCGACTAAGGCCTAATCGCCCTGATTCAGGGTAGGCTCGAGCCCCTCGGTGGGGACGTATATGAGCTGATATAATAATATAATAACCTTTCAGAAAGACCAACTTAACATTATGAGACCAATATATGTATACGTACGTACGTATCACAAGAACTAATCAAAACTTTCCAGCGAAATCGGACTTGGCTAATCTCAGCTTGTGGTAGTAGGTATACTGCGAGATCCATGGAGGTGCTGAGATTTGTCTACAGCAGCAAGGATGCGAGTCTCGTCAGAGCATTCTATCGCCTCTCACTTAAATTTTAGAGCCAACACGACATTGCAAGGCGAAAATCTCAGAAGTTCATTACCTTCCCAACCCTAGTGACATCAGACTTGGTCATTCCCTCTCGCATATCTACCAGATACGCTAAACTACTAGGTTTATGATATAGCGTCCCCACTCACCGACAGTTAGGTCATATAGTGAGGGCCAAAAGTTCTGCCAACGCCGTGAGGCGAGGGCAGGGACCAACTACGGTAGGTCTTGCCCCCAAGGCGCTTGTCCTGGTAATCTGCAAGGCGAGTGCCTCGTGGAAGAGAACCACTACTTACTCTCCAGTAGGTCCTGGAGCTGTAGACGCGCTCACCTCCCGCGGCTTTCGCTGCTGGTGGTCCTGGCGCTTATCGCACCTGATCAGACTTGGTCAATCGCAGCTTATGATGATAGTAGACTGCTAGGAGCGTAGAGAGGCTGAGCGTTGGGTGTTTTTTCCTCGGCAGCAGACACGCGAGCCTCTTCAAGAGTACTCTATCGCTTTGTCGTTTTAGGACCAACAAGTTATTGCAAGACGGAAATCTCATAAGTTCATTACCTTCCTAACCCTAGCGACATCAGACATTGTGACTTAACCTGCCTCGGCTTGTGATGGTAGGTCGACTGCGAGGCGCGGTATCATCCGTAAGATTTCTTCACGGCATCAGGGGCAAGTGTCGTCCAGACCTTTCTAACGCATTGCAATTTAGGACCAAAGTGACATTGCAAGGCGGAAATCTCACAAGTTCATTACCCTCCCAACCCTAGCAACATCAGACTTGGCCAGCCGCAGCTTGTGGTGGTAGGTGGACTGCGAGGTGCTCGGTGTTCCGTGCGCTTTCTCTACAGCCGCGGAGGCGCGCGTCTTGTCCAGGGCGTTCTCGCGCCTCGTCACGTAGGAGGCGAGATCCTCGGAGAGTTTGTCACAGGTACGACGGAGTTGTTCGCGCCGGACCTTGCGGTACAAAACACATTCATAAAACCCACAAAGATATCATCATTGTCATTTTTGTTGCGGAAAAATGTCAACGGTAAAACCATTACGTCACTCCATACAATGAAACAAGACTATTTACCTACATTTGGTGATATAGGTGCTCCTCCTTCTAAATATCAGAAGAAAGACGTCCACAGCAGGACAAAGGCCTTCCTCAAAGATTTAGCCTTCCTACGCTACGTCAGCCTTTGTGCGGTCGCCATTTGAAAACTTTACTGCGCCAACGGCCATATGTTCTACCAGCTAAGTATGTGACCGTTGCTTTAAGGCGGGTTGCATCCTTTTAGACTTGTGTTTTCGCGTTCACCTGGGTTCACTCGGTAAAAATTTCACAAATGCAAACACAGGAAACAGAACTATTCTTATGAGGCCCACAGTGAGCGACCATGTCTCGGTTCCTATGTCATCCATTACTTTATCGGTTATAATGAGAAAGATTTAGTATCATGCACGTTACTATATTAATTATACTTGATAACAACTTAATATACTTATCCAGCTACTCACTTCCATTCGGTGGATCTCGGTCTTCATCTGCCCAATCTCTCCAGCTGCTGATTTTGCATTTTTGATGTTCCTTTTCAACTCCACAGCTAAAATACCCTGGAACAGAAATTTGTGAAGGTGGTTAGATTTATTCGACATAACGAATCGATTTTCTTAGTAACCTTACAAATCTTGCAATAATAATGTTTCCTTAAGACAGCTAATTCGATCGCATATCGGGACGTCCTTGCAATGCCTTAAAACATCGGCTTCTGGCGTCAATTCTGTTCGGTCTACGTACCCTAACATTTCAATAAACGTGCATTGCTACGATATTGCAGGAGCAGTGCCTACTTCACCATTCATCGCACCATCAGAATTCAACTTCGCATTTGAGTTTATTATACCGCCAAACTTTCCGATGATTTTTATTCCTACAGCTCAATCTTTTGATCTCTGCCCAAAGAACCAATCGCTTTGCCCAAAATTTTAACTAAGCAGTAGTTTTCCTCTGATAAACCAGTGTTTAATTCGCAAAAAAAATAGACTTTCCACAGTTTGCTAATCAGCTTCGCTACTGTCTGAGCCAATTCAATCTTACTAGACTTTTTTGGAGAAAATCGTCAAGCATAATGAGATTTATATACAAACTTTGTGTTGAAAAGATTTACGCTAACCTGCGGGGATTAATACACTTACTTTCCTCTGCCACACGAGAGCCTCGCGCTGGACTTTGTCAAGCTCTTGCGTCAATTTAACTTTCTCCTTGTCCAGCGCTTCTATTTCCTCTTCTAACTCGAGGATTTCACTTTCTGCATCCTGTGTAGAGAAAAAATATACAATTCATCATCAACACATTTCAGCTACAAACGAAAACGAAAGTAAATTTGAATTTAAGAGGCTCTACTGAGGCCATCGAGCATTTTGCGTAGATCTTGGAGGGTCTTAGCGATGACCACGATACCATCAGCGAGTTGAAGATGGGTTCGCCGTTGATATTGATGCCGAGTCAACCCCAGTCCAGAAGCTTGAAAACATCTTACAGCGCGGCGGTCAATAGTTTCGGATATATGACGTCTCCCTGTCTCATCCCTTACTGCACCGGATAGGTTTTGAATTCTGATCCTGGAGGTGCACCGACATATTATCGTTTTCGTACAAACACTTCAACACTTCGATACATCGATGGTCAATTTGGTACCGCCGGAGAGACCGTAGCTCAGCTCACATCTGAATCAAATCAAAGGCTTGCCATAGTCCATAAACGCTAAGCATATTGGCTGATTGTACTCTTCAGTCTTCTGTATAATCTGGCGCACCGTATGTATGTGTCCTATGGTGCTGAAGCCTGTTCGGGGAGCTAGAAGTCTTCTCACCTGCATGCGAGACGATTCGTTATGACTCAAAACAGTTTGTAGACATGACTCCTTCAGCAGGGTGTTCTTTCTCTTTTTGGATAAGAGCACAACCATACTTCTGTGCCATGCCGTTTGTCTCTCAAATATGATCGAATTGAACAATTTCTGAAGGGCTTTTAGTATCATTGTTCCACCTGCTTTCAGAAGTTCAGCCGTAATTCCATCATCACCCGATGCCTTGTTGTTCTCAAGCTGTTTGGGAGCCATTCTAATCTGGGATATATTGGGTATAGTGACAGGTTAACCTGGATCTTGGATCTTTAGCCTGATCGCTGACAGGTAGACTTCTCAACCTCTCTGATTTATAAAAATGTTCGAAGGGTTGCCATTATTAAGTTCGTTCGACTATTTCACCGATTCGAATAAGCGTTTCGAATCAGCCAGGGGGCTACACAACTAAGATAGCCAGATGTAATAAAAAGGAAACACACCTTGAGGTTGGCAGTATATTCGTGAGTGATGGCTAGGTTGGTGCGGTGCGCGTTGTGGTTGCGGTCGTTGGCCTCCTTGCGCGTCCTCTCCAACACTTCCAGCTGTCCTCGCAGCTCTCGCAGCGTCCTCTCGACTTTCAAGCGCTCCTGTCGCACGCGCTCGATCTCCATCTGGATGCGCATGACCTTTTGGTCGCAGATCTGTATCTCTGTAATAAAGCGAGCTAATAGCTAACCAATATTACATTATGTCGCCTAATTTTAGGTTTTTGTATGAATGTTTGCACCATATAGGTAAGTGCGCACGGTGGGACATCTGTTGCTTGTTACCCCTAGAACTTACAAAAGTATTGCAGAGAATGATGTAGGATTAGATAGGTAGCACTTTTTATGATTTACTTAAGTACTTTACTATAGTTATTTTCTCTGAATTAGTAATGCGCTGAAACAGATTGTTAGAAATAAGAATACGACATAATACCAGTGCTCCACTCCTTCTGAGGAAAGATGATGCCTCAGATGGCTCACCGTGTACTTTTTCATTGACGCGTCGTAGACTTATTTGAAAAATGTCGCTGATCTAAGCGAATTCCAAAGGGCTAGCATGGCGATTGAGGGTTTGTACACACCGTTGCGGCTAGGTCCTGTAAGGGATAGATCTGTAGGTTACCCGGTAGAAGAATTTAGTTATAACGCGATTATTACCCAGGTGCTGGCGTTGCAAGTTCATTGACTGGATCTTAACAGACCGGTGTGTAAAATATTCGACTCTACTCCGACTCTACTCCGCTTGTTGGGGTTGTAAGAACTTACTACTCATATTCTACAAGAAGTGTAGCACTAACTTTTGTTGATAAGGTTGATGTCGGACATGATTGCTGGTCCAGACTGGACAGGACCTTAATTCAAATTTAAGTTGATTTATTTGCCTTAATGGTGAAGGTCGCGGGAAGCCGCTGGATGCGGGTAGCGCAGAACCGGTTGTCGTGGATATCCTTGGGGGAGGCCTATTGTCCAGCAGTAGACGTCCTTCGGCTGATATGATGATGATGAAACATGGTATAAAAAATATGAACAAAGAACTCATGTTTAGCTAGTGTTTAAAATAGCATTCAAAATAATTTTAATTTTAGTCCGAAGTACGCAGTACTCTTTATTATACTGTGCCGAAGTATCCAAAAATATACAAAATTACGTCAATCTTAATCCAAAGTAATCTACCAATTTAAAAAGTCTTCAATATTATAGAAATTTGTGTCATTCAATTAGAGCGGTGTGTAAAATCTTTGGCTGTAAGTAGCTCTTGCCTCGCGACTCTACTTAGCGAAGTAGCGACTAGCGAGTCAGCGTTGCGGGAACTTTTTGCAAGTGTAGCCATTAACCTTTGTTTTCTGGACCGGCCCCTCAGTCTAAATAAGAAACGGCCCGCACTAGACAGTTCCTACAGAGAGTAGAGTACTAACGTTTGTTGATAAGGTTGATGTCGGAGATGATCTTATGGTCCTGCTCGGTCAGGCGCACCACGTGGCCCTGCAGCCGGAGCCACTCCTGCTGCAAGTTCTCCGTGTGCTCTCGCAGACTCTTTATACTCATCTCTAGACCCTCGAGGCGGCGCTCTTGCGGTGATTTTAGCTGAAAAAAAATTGGTTCTTCAATAAGAGTTGTAATTTGCATCGTGTGCACTAATCACAGTCATAATTAAGGGTAAATTTTAACCAACTGTCTCGTCTTTCAAAATGTTTACTCAAAGAAGGTGCATAGTTTTCTGATAGTCATAAAATAGTAATCGCATTACATAAGTTTGTTTTTAATTAAAAACAAACAACAGTTTTTTTCCTATCAATGAGGTACCAATAATAATTGGTAAGTCATAAAATTACAATCTAGTCGAGAAGCTAATAAGTAATTTAAATTAAGGCTAAACTGCGTTAAAGTAATACTAAAAAATTAACAGTTAATTGACGTCAAAATTAAATAATTGAATTTATCATATAAGCCAGAGAAGAGTAGGCTAGTTCACACAGACAGCAGATGTTTTAATATTAAACTTGAGTGTGATTTTTGCAACGTTGACGTTCACGTAGTGTTTCATGTAATAATTTACTTATGTATTTATTGCCAACTTGTTACAAATACGTATATTCTTATTTTATTAGTTCATAAGTTACATTGTTAGCACTTTTTGCCTGAAGCACAGGTTAATATTTATTTTACAAGGGAAATAAAGCGTCAGCATAAAATAGCGCGAGTTTGTTATTCTTTGATGTCCAGCCATTAAGCAGAAGAAGGAATAGCAGTACGGGAAAATCACGAGCGAAGCGAGCACGAATACTACGTAAAAGTTTCGTACATTGATTCGAAGGTTCAGGGGAGGGGGAGGCAGGCAAATAACATTAGCCCTCTTTTTGAGAAGTCGTGTTAAATGTATCCTATGTCACTCACGGGATCAATATGAATTTAACGATACCTCGCACACTAAAATCCATCAAGCTGTTTAGAAGATATCATGGAATAAAGAAACATACATACATTGGACCTGAAAACAATACACTTTTTTGTAAAAAATACTTACACAGCAAAATGCGATACCTTGGTTAGCAAATGAGCATGACCAATACGAAACCACTTACATCATAAATCTCCTTCAGTGCGTTAAACCGCTTCGTCACAGTGTCCAGCTCCCTCTGTTTCTTCATCAGCAGTCGCGACTTGCGATCGTACTTCTCCTCCAGCATATCCAGCTCCTGCTCCTTCTCTTTAACCTTTTCTAGTTTTTTTTCCAGCTCCTTATTGTTCTTCTGTTGCCGGCTGCGGTGCACCTCGATGTCGAGCAGCACCCTCGCGTGCTGCGTCTCCATTTGCATCAGAGAGATTTCCTATGAAACATCGTGTGTTAATGTTCTGTTAATCGTTTTTGAAAGACCCTATAGAAAAATACACGAAAGTAGGTAGGTTTGTTAAGTGTTGGTCAAAATAGAAATAATAACTAATACAGAAGATATCAAAATCACGGTTTTGGCTTTTTCTGCCGTACCTATGTAACCATAGGTTATTCCGAATTTTACATTCATTTTAAATTGACAGCTGAATAAAGAGGTTAGCTTTTTATTGACCTCCATTTAGCACGTTCCTAAGGCAAAATACCCAGGCGTGACGTCATAGTTTAGCAGCGTCATTTATGTACTCACTTTGTGATTTTGGTGAATTAAAAATCGAAGACTTGATGGAAAACAAAACGAGTAAGGTTTTCCGAAGTTTAAGTAGGAGGGCAATTTAGTAATCCAGAGTTTATAATTTATTTCTGATGCTGTCGTCATCCCTATTAACCCGTTCAGATTTCTTATCCCTAGTTTCTTAGACTTGACCGTTATCTTCTCGATGCCGTTGTACATTGACTCCAATAACTTGTCGTTCACATTTGCTAGGATTTTATTCTCGAGCTGAGCTTCGGTACTTTCTGTTCCACCTTTATTCAACTATTTTGTCTAGTTAGCCTGTTTTCGGCCTAGCTTTTATCAAACTCACCAGTTTCCTAGACACAACCCTCATCTTCTCAATATCGTTTGCATGGACTAGTAGGCTGTCATGCAGGTTCACTAGAATCTTTTTTTCAAGCCTATGCTTCTTTTTATTTTATTTAAAACCTTTGAATTTTTTTGAGACCACGGACGTTTGTGGTTGTGACTTACTTAAATCATCTGTCTAATTTGAGTAAATACCTTCTCATTATAGTTGCTTCAACCTCATTTCAAACTCACCAGTTTTCTAGACATTTCCCTCATCTTTTTGATACCGTTGGCCATAGACTCCACCGCCTTGTCATTCAGGAGGCAGTCCTGTAGGTTCGCTAGGATTTCATTCTCTAGCTTTAGCTTCCTTTCCACACGATGATCCAGCTCCTTCCCTGTGCTTGAGAGGATGTTATTAAGAGTTTGGTTTTCCTGAGGGATAAATTAAACATAGTTGAAAAGAAAATACTAAAAAAATCGCCTCGTCGCTTTGGGCTTGCGACAATGCTGTTAACTCTGATAAGACATCTTAATTGTACGTAAATACCTACTAAGCAACTTACTAAAATACCAAATGTATAGCAACTTTAGAAATTATTTACCATTTTCATCATATTCTGATCCTGCTCTGTCAAAACGATGGCATCGTGCAACTCCGCAATTTTCATCTCCAAATCGTTCCTGCGCTGGTCCTCTGTTTCAACTATGAAATAGAAAAATAAGTACCTATTGAATCATTAGAAATAAGATACATATCAAATTCCACACCGATGACATTGCGGACGGTCATTGTTCATATCATCATAACCCAGCCTTGGCTTTCCTAACAAGTACCTAGTCGAAAAGTAACTTACAAATCTTGGAAGCCTTAATCTTAAAGGGACTCATGAACCCTTTCACAAACCAAATCGAGTCCTTTTTGTATTTCACCGCCGGGGTCGAGAATGTGGCCTTTCGTTTTAAAGCCATTGCACTAGCCACTGAGTCACGGAGAGAGGCGGTAAAAATTTAAAAGTGACTCACAAATCTTATGGGGCCTGATTGACGTCATAGTTAACAAAACGTAGGTGCCACCATTAGTGAAGATGACGCCAAGGGTTTACCAATAGTGAATAAATAAAATCCTTAGTATTGATCTTAAAAACCGTCGGTGGCTCAACCGGTAACGACTCGGTCCTCCTAAACAGAGGTGCCGGATTCAAATCCGGACGGCCAATGTACCAATGAGTGTTTCGAAACTTACGTACATATATACTCACCGATTGCTTTAACGGTGAAGGAAAACATCGTGAGGAAACCTGCACACACCTGCGAAGAAACTTAAAGGTTGTGTGTGAAGTCGACCAACCCGCACTGGGCCCGCGTGGTCGACTAAGACCCGATCGCCCTAATTCAGGCTCGAGCCCCTCGATGGGGACGTATATGAGCTGATACGATGAGTATTGATCTAAAATCACAAATCTGGCTGGTTGATATAATGGTTGATCTAACGTGAGCTAGCTAAGTGTTGTGTTTATGTAAAAGTGACTAACAAATCTTGTGGGCCTGGTTAATGTCAACGTTGGTTCTCTCCTTGTTCATTTCGAGCTCCTTGCTTTTCTGCATCTCGTCCTCCGTTATCTTCTTGGTGATCTCCAGGTTATTGATCAGCGTACGGTAGTTTTCTTGCAGCGCACTGCAATTTTATAAACTTAAGACGTGTACGTAGCTTTAAAGTGAATATCGAACAACTTTTTGCTCGCGGATATGCCCACGTGGCCAGTTTTTATGACTGCCTTTGAGGGTGCGAGGTGCACAAGCCGCAAGTCCGTTACTTCGTTGCGACATGAAAGTTTTTTCATTTGCCCCAGGAACTGTATCGGGCTATGCAATTTCTACAGGACAAAAAGTAGTCTATGTCACTTCCTACCCCTTCAACTATATCTGTGCCAAAAATCAGATCGATCTGTTGCTCCGTTGCTATGTGAACGAAGGGAAAACCAACAAATAAACACACTTTCACATATTTTATAATATTAGGAAGGACGGATAGGAATTGGATGAAATGATCCGAATCTGTTTTATGGCTTCATGTCTGCTTTGCTGTTTTAAAGTTAGGTACCGGATTTTTAGTAGATAGCGAAAGGCTACCATGGGCTACAATAGTCTACAATAGGGTCTACACTTTGGAATTAACACAAAAAATCCTGTTGTGTAGGGTCGAAATAGCACTGACAAAAGTCGGATAAACTCGTGGGCGTATCGAAAATTTCGAAAATACAGAATGTTGTTTTGGTGGACACCGCCTTTTCAGGAAGGTTTCAACTCTTGAAACTAACCAATGTTCCCCAAGGAACATGGTTAATTCTCAAAAAAAAATGACCTACAAAATTGGTCAACAAGCTGATCGATTTGTATGAAGTCTTTTTTTTTTGAGATTTCAGCAAAGTTGTCCAGTTTCCTAAGTTTCGAAGCCCTACTGGAAATGGCGTCGTCAATCAAAACAACACCTGTATATAGGTATTCTCTTTCGTGGTAGTGAGGAGTTGAAGTGAGGTAATGTGAGGTAAGAACGAACTGACTTGTAGTCCTCGCGCACGGAGTCGAACACGTGGTCGCGCTGGTTGATGTTGGCCAGCACGGCGTTCCACAGGCTGATAAGTCTCTTCTTATCCAGATCCAGGTCTTCCAGCTCCGCGGCGAAGCCTGTCACCTAATAACACAATCTGTTACAGCAAAATGTATTCGCAAGATTTTAAATCCAGTACCTTTTGACCACAAATAAATAAATATTCTGGGACAAATCGCACATGGTCATCTGGCCCCAAAGTAGGATTCCCTGTGGTATGGGAACCAGATACTGATATATAAATACTTATATATACGTTTAAATAAATACATATATAGATATTTAACACCCAGACACAGAGCAAACAAATCTGTTCATCACACAAATGCTTGCGCTGGGTGGGGATCGAACCCACAACCCTCGGATCAGTAGTCAAGAGCAGTAACCACTGAGCCACCGAGTCAGCCGGCTGTTTTCATTTGCTCAATAACCGAACCGCACATGTATAAAGGAACTGTTACATTCATGGCTATCTAAATATGAAGATCAAGGTTTTTTTTGCCACACAAAATATAGTTAGGTACCAGTGAAAGTATAAACATAATATAAAAAACTTTAAACATAATGAATCCTCTGTAGTTTTCTTAAATCCTAACTACTTTTTAATTTTAATGCTAGCTTTTATTATAGTAAGTATCTAGTCAAAGTATATATATTAGTACTAACATACAGTATGGACACTCCCTGCCGCTCTTTAGATTGCGACCTCACCCCCTCGTCACCCAGATTGATGCAGATTGGTTACCGTTTGGTTCTCGAACGTATAGGATTTCGCCGTAATTTTGTTTGTTCCGTCATTTGATTGTATGAAGTGTCCGGGTGTGATCTAGTCGTGACTTACTCTGTCGTTAACTTCAATTTTAGGTATTTAATTACGGTGCTAGTAATACGGTGCTAGTGCTCTTAATATAGTAAGTATCTAGTCGTGACTTACTTTGTCATTAACTTTAGGTATTTAATTTCGAGGCTAGCTTTTTATAGAGTAAGTATCTAGTCTTGACTTACTCTGTCGTTAACTTTAAACTTTAGGTATTTAATTTTGGTGCCAGCTTTTACTATAGTAGGTATCTAGTCGTGACTTACTTTGTTGTTAACTTTAACTTTAGGTATTTATTTACTATTACTGTTTTTACTATAGTAAGTATGTATTCGTGACTTACTCTGTCGTTAACTTTAACTTTAAGTTTTTTATTTCGGTGCTAGCTTTTACTATAAAAAGTATATAGTCGTGACTTACTTTGTCGTTAACTTTAACTTTAGATATTAATTTTCGGTGCTAGCTTTTACTTCACTAAGTATCTAGTCGTGACTTACCTACTCTGACGTTAACTTTAGGTATTTAATTTCGAGGCTAGCTTTTTATAGAGTAAGTATCTAGTCTTGACTTACTCTGTCGTTAACTTTAAACTTTAGGTATTTAATTTTGGTGCCAGCTTTTACTATAGTAAGTATCTAGTCGTGACTTACTTTGTTGTTAACTTTAACTTTAGGTATTTATTTCCTATTACTGTTTTTACTTTAGTAAGTATGTATTCGTGACTTACTATGTCGTTAACTTTAACTTTAGGTTTTTAATTTCGGTGATAGCTTTTATTATAGTGAGTATATAGTCGTGACTTACTTTGTCGTTAACTTTAACTTTAGATATTAAATTTCGGTGCTAGCTTTTACTACAGTAAGTATCTAGTCGTGACTTACCTACTGTGACGTTAACTTTAGGTATTTAATTTCAGTGCTAGCTTTTACTACAGTAAGTATCTAGTCGTGACTTACTATGTCGTTAACTTTTACTTTGGCTATTTAATTTCGGTGTTAGCTTTTACTGTAGTAAGTATCTAGTCGTTACTTACTCTGTCGTTAACTTTAACTTTAGGTATTTGATTTCGGTGCTAGATTTTACTATAGTAAATATCTAGACGTGACTAACTTTGTCGTTAACTTTGTTCATTTCGTTGTTCTTGATCTGCATCTGCTTCTTGAACAACTCCAGCTTCGACTCCAGGCTCCACACCTCATTGCTCAGAGTGTACAGTATCATGTCCTAAAAAAGAATGAAATTACATTGCTTATGGTGTGGTGTACCGTTGTATTTTAATATGTCGGGGAAAAAATCTAAGTATTTTGTAAGTATCAATTTGTAATAAAATATATTTGCTTGTAAAGGGTGTCCCATATTGTTTTTCGTTTTTGGTTTGACCGTTACGCACCAAATACAGATAGCGGGGGGGCTGGGAGTGGTCTCTAACGCTTGGCATAATTTATCGCTTCACGGGATCGCAGCGTGCATTTCGCGTGAGAGCTTTTTTCGTACACTATTGTGCGGCGCCTCTACAGGACAAATTTTAATTTAACGGGTATGAGAAATGGACCAACTGCGAATTTAATCAAGCATTGGGTAAACAAGTTGGAAGAAACTGGGAACACAATGCCAGATAAATCTAATGGGCGCAAAAGGACTTCGAGAACGACCGCGTTCGCCAGTCTGTTATGAGCGACCCACGGCAGTCACTACAATTGCGCGCAGCGTCTCTGAATCGTTATTTTTATAAAAAAACCTTGCACGCAAAATGCGCGCTGCGATCCCGTGAAGCGGTCCATGATTACTAACAAACCTGCCAAGCGTTAGAGACCACTCCCAGCCCCCCGCTACCTGTATTTGGTGCGTAACGGTCAAACCAAAAACGAATAACAATATGGGACACCTGTTATTATCAGCCAGCATCTTCTCGCTCATGCTCACTCACGCTAATAGTCAGGTTGTTGCCGGTCTCGGATGCTCTGGAAAAGTACTGGAGAATCGTTAATTGAGGATAAAAATATAAGAAACCTCACCAGTTGCCGTTTCTCATCAGCCAGCACTCGCTTCTCGGCCTTCATCTTCTCGCTCATGCGGTGGCTGATGGTCAGGTTGGAGTCGGTCTCGTCGCGCCAGGCCTCCAGCTGCTGGCAAAGCGCCGTGAGGGCCTCTAGTTCCTCAGTTGCCTCCCGCTCTAGAAGATAAGTAAAAAGTAGGTGCTTTTGCTACGAAATGGACCTTTGCCGAAATACTGAATTCTATTTGAATATTGCACTCTTATGCATCTTTTAAAAGTGCCTCTGATTCGTTTTTAGGGTTCCGTGGTCAACAAAGAACAAGTTTCTGTCCGCGATTTAACACTTAAATATATGTATATATGTATGTACTTCAGTTTTGCTACATCTTGGCTCCGCTTATATTCCGAAAGTTAATTACATATGTTGATCCGATTTATATAGCTTCACATTTTATATTCGCCATATGATATACATTCTTGGATCCTTTACTACACACCCAGCAATTATTTGATCCACAATATAAAATAACCGCCGTATTTTTTACACTGTTTAATACCATGTGGCTCCGAACTTTTGATCATATATGTACTTTATATTCCTTGAAACCATATACTGTTGGCTCCATTTTCTAGTTACTACATACATAATTTGATCCAGCATGAGTATATAGGGTGACTTTTAATTAGTTCTTGATAGCAATGGATATGAATCTACTCGTGATTACAAACAACTTTCCCAAAGAAACTATATGTCAAATATGAAAAAAAAAACTTTTGGTTCTTCATACATTTTTGTCGGTTTGATAACTTATTATGTATCGAGGACCAAATTTTTTTTTCTGATTTGACATATAGTTTATTTGGGAAAGTTGTTTGTAATCACGAGTACATGCATACATTTTGTTATCAAGAACTAATTAAAAGTCACCCTGTATAATACTTAAAATGTATAAGAACTAAGTTGATCCGCTAGCGGTTGAGGGTTGAGGCAGTTCATTGCGGCGCGCTTGGTCGTCAGTCAGACTTAATCATTACGCAGGAACAGGTGTTTTGTGTTCCGTATGTACTCGGTATTGAAAATTAAGAAATGAATCGAGAAAACTTACGCGTACATGAAGGTATGTAAAATGACTTTTCATACTTTAATCCACTCGATCAATAGCAGATAAAATCTTCAAGTTTCTTTGCAGGCGTGTACATGTTCCCTCACGATGTTTTCCTTCGCCGTAAAAGCGTCGAAAAGATGTACGTATGAGTTCGAAATTCGAAAATACATTGGTATGTGGTGGGGTTCGATCCATGATCTCCCTGACAGGGGGTAAACGCCCTAACCATTACACCACCGATGCTCTTTAATTATCTATCATCAACATATCAGCCAAGGGACGTTCATTGTTGGACAAAGGCCTTCCCCAAGGATTTCCACTACCATTGGTCCTGCGCCACCTGCATTTAGGTAGCAGCTTCCCGCGTCCTTTACAAAGTCGTCGGTCTACCGAGTGGCAGGCCTGTCTACGCTACGTTTTACGGTGCCCGGTTGAAACTCGAGAACTTTACTGCCACGGTGGCCATCTGTTTTATTAGCTATGTGCTCCGCCTACTACCACTTAAGTTTAGCGATTCTGAGAGCTATGTCGTTTATTTTGGTTCTCCTACAGACTTCCTGGTTTTTTTAATCGATCACGAAGGGAAACTCCGAGCATAGCACACTCCATTGCCCTTAAGGTGACCTTGAGCCTTTATGAGGCCCATGGTAAGCGACCATATCTCCTCATCACTAGGAACAAACTGGTCAAAGACCTTGGTCTTAAGATACTGTGATATTTGGGTCGAGAAGATATGCTGAACCACACCACGCAAACCACGCACACCAAAAACACCACGCACACGACGCACACCAAGCACACGACGCACACCACGTAAACCACGCATCGCACACAACACCACACCTCACACGCCACATACCACACATTACACACACTACACACACACCACAAAACAAAAGCATCACACACACCACACACACACCAAACACACCACATATCAAACATACACCACACTGCCTGCGTTTAAGTAGCAGCTTCCCACGACCTTTACCAGGTCGTCGGTCCATCAAATGCAAGGCCTTCCTACGCTAGGTTTTTCGGTGCGCGGTTGCCACTTGAGAACTTTACTACCCCAAAAACTGTTCTATCTATGTGACCCGTCCACTGCCTCGTAAGTTTAGCGATTCTGAGGACTGTGTCCGTTACTTTGGTTCTCCCACGGATCTTCTGGTTTTTTGATTCGATCACGCAGAAAAATTCCGAGCAAAGCAAGCTCCATTGCCCTTTGGTTGACCTGGAGACTTCTTATGAGGCCCATTGTTAGCGAGCATATCTCGTCATCACTGGCAACCCACACTGGTCAAAGACCTTGGTCTTAAACAACTACAATATTTGGGATGTGAAGATATGTTAAACCACACCACACATTACACACACCATACTATACCACACACACCACACATTGCTAACACCACACCATACAGCACACATCATACACCAAGCACCACACCATGCCACACTCCACACCACACATCACACACCCCCCACACACACACCACACATACCACACACACCATCAACACCAACCATCATAACTCATAACTGATTTGTTGGTTATTAAATATTATTACACGTCAAAAAAAAACAAAGAAGACGTTATTTTACACATTAAAAATAAATATTAAAAATACAGTTCGATTCTGTACTAATAAAGTATAGGAAATAAAAAAAGGAGAAAACCGAAGAATAAAAATAAAATAATCAAATTAACTATAGTAAAAAAAACTGGATAATTTATAAATTGAATCACAATGTCACCTTTAAATTTTAGTTTGAAAAACTCGTCTACACTGTAGAAGGCCTGCTGCACAAAATACTTTTTCAATTTATCTTTAAAACTATTCAGTGACGTCGCCTCGACCACCTGCTCGGGAAGGCGGTTGTAAACCGCTGGTCCCATTACGTGCACCAGCTTGCCCGTCTTAGTCAACTTGTGCTGGACAGCGCGCAGGTTGTTTGCGCCGCGAGTGTTATACCGGTGGCAGAATGGAAGTGAGGACGAGCTGATGTGTCTTGTGGTATCCGCACCACTGCTCTTATAGCTTTTTTCTGTAGTCTAAAGACGAGCTGCCAGTCGGCCGCACACCCCCAGAACCCCCATGCCGTACTGTAGCAGTGGGTGCACCGAAGCAAAGTAGCATGATACGACCATGTCCCTCGGTAGAGTTGCTGATAGGCGCCAGAGAGCGAAGCATGCTCGGCCGAGTTTGGCGCACATCGTGTAGATATGCGCCTCCCAGGTCAGAGCCCTGTCGACGTGAAAGCCCAAGAACACTGATGACTGCGTCTGCTAGAGCGCCATACTGCCAACCGCCACCAAAAGAGGTCTGAACACGTGTCCCGATAGAATGAAATGCACAAAGTGTGTTTTGCATCACACCACACACCACACCACTCCTCACACTACAAGACACATCACACAGCACCACACAACACACACCACAGAAAACACACACCACATCTCACACCACACCACACACCACCTTATACGCCACACCACACCACACACAAACCACGCCACACCATATACCACATACACCACTTACACAACATACACAGCACACACCACACCCCCACACAACACCAAACACCACATCACATCACACACCACATAACTTCACACACAATACCACGCTCTACATCACACCTTACACCGTACGACACACGCCTCACAACACACACACAAAACACCACATACCACAACCACACACACCACACACAACACAACTTCACACCACACCACACACAACACCAAATCTTACACCACACCACCCCACACGCCACACCACATACCACCCCACACGCCACACCACATACTACCCCCCACACGCCACACCACACACCACACCACCTACACACCACTCTACACCACACACAACACCACAAAACACATAACACCACACAACACACCACAGCAAATCACACACCACACCACTCCACACACCACATCACATCACACACCACACCACTCCACACACAATACCACGCACTACACCACACCTTAAACCATACCATATACCACACTACATCACACACCACACCACTCTAAACCACACTCCATACCACACCACTCCACACACCACACCACACACAATACCACGTACTACACCACACCTTACACCACACCACACCACACTACTCCACACACAACACCATACACACCACACCACATCATACACCACACAGCACACACCCCACACACTACACAACCCACACACCACACCACTCACCAAACCACACCACACAACACACATACCACACACAACATCACATACCACACAACATACAGAAAATATCACACACCACACCACACACCTCACCACACACACCACACATCATACAAACCACACACACACTACACATCATACAAACCCCACACACAAACTACACACCACACAACACACCATACCACATACCACATCACACCACACACACAACAGGCCCCCAATATTCCGATGTATCTATCTTCTATCTATATATATAAAAAAGTCGTGTTAGATACACCATTTATAACTCAAGAACGGCTGGACGAATTTTTATGATTTTTGTGTTTTTGCATTAGTCTTCGTCCGGAATAGGATAATAAGTATTAAAATATGATATTCATCAATAAAAAAAAAATCTGTCAAAAAATAATTAGTTTTAGGGTAGGGTAGGGTAGTGTAGTGTAGTGTAGGGTAGGGTAGTGTAGGTGTAGTGTTGTTAGGGTAGGGTTGTGTAGTGTAGGGTAGTGTAGGGAAGGGTAGGGTAGGGTAGGGTAAGGTAGTGTAGGGTAGGGTAGTTTAATGTAGTGTAGTTTAGGTGTAGTGTTGTTAGGGTAGGGTAGTGTAGTGTAGGGTACGCTAGTGTAGGGTAGTGCAGGGTAGGGTAGTGTAGGGTAGTTTAAGGTAATTGAGGGTAGTGTAGGGTAGGGTAGAGTAGTGTAGTGTAGTGTAGGGTAAGCTAGTGAAGGGTAGAGTAGGGTAGTGTAGGGTAGGGTAAGGTAGTGTAGGGTAGTGTAGGGTAGGGAAACGTAAGGTAGGGTATTTTAAGGTAATTTAGGGTAGTGTAGGGTATGGTAGAGTAGTGTAGTATAGTGTAGGGTAAGCTAGTGAAGGGTAGAGTAGGGTAGTGTAGGATAGGGTAGTGTAGTATAGTGTAGGGTAGTGTAGTGTAGGGTAGGGTAAGTTAGTGTAGGGTAGGATAGGGTAGGGTAGAGTGGGGTAAAGTAGTGTAGTGTAGGATTGAGTAGGGTAGTATAGTGTAGGGTAGGGTAGGGTAGTGTAGGGTAGGGTAAGGTAGGGTGGTGCAGGGTAGGTTAGTGTAGGGTAGGGTGGGGTAGTGAAGGGTAGGGTAGTGTTCGGTAGTGTAGAGTAGGGTAGTGTAGTGTAAGGTGGAACCAAGTTAGTGTAGGTGTAGTGTAGTTAGGGTAGGGTAGGGGAAGGTAGTGTAGTGTAGTGTAGGGTAGGGTAGGGTAGGTTAGTGTAGGGTAGGGTGGGGTAATGAAGGGTAGGGTAGTGTTGGGTAGTGTAGGTTAGGGTAGTGTAGTGTAAGGTGGAACGAAGTTAGTGTAGGTTTAGTGTAATTAGGGTTGGATAGGGGAAGGTAGTGTATTGTAGGGTAGGGTAGTGCAGGATAGGGCAGGTTAGTGTAGGGTAGGGTAGTGTAGGGTAGGGTAGTTTAGGGAAGGGTAACTTAGGGTAGAGTAGTTAAGGGTAGGGCAGTGGTAGGATAGGGTAGTGTAGGATTGGTTAGTGTAGGGTAGGGTAAGGTAGTGTAGGGTAGTTTAGTGAAGGGTAGTGTAGGATAGGGTAGTGTAGGGTAGGGTAGGGTAAGATACGAGGGATGATAAATAGCTAGCCTAGCAAAGAAAAACTTGAATTAGTGACTTAAAAGTATATTTATTTTTCGACATAGTATCCTTGAAGCGCTATGCACTTCATCCATCTATGCTCTAAAGCCTTGATGCCATCCCTGAAGTGGTTTTCTTCAAGCCCTTCAAAATAACTGCCCACGGCAGATATCACCTCGCTATTATTTTTAAATCTTTTTCCACCTAAAAAAAATTTGAGCTTGGGGAATAGATGAAAGTCAGATGGTGCCAGATCAGAAGAATAAGCTGGGTGTGGTAGTAAATCATAATTTAATTCTTTGAACTTCGCCATCGCAGTGATGCACGTGTAAACGCGCGCATTATCCCGATGAAAGTTTTTTTTAGCCAGGTCGGGTCTTTTTTCACGAATACACACTCGTAATTTATCCAGTAGATCAGCATAATATTCGCCATTTATGTTTTGTCCTTTTGGAAGGTAATCAATCATCAATATACCCTTCGAATCCCAAAATACTGACGCCATGACATTCCCCGCTGATTTCAAGGCTTTTGTTTTTTTTGGAGCCGGGGATTCCTTTCCGTCCATTGTTTAGACTGAATTTTTGATTCAGGTATATAGTCCCTCGTCTGTAGTAACAAACCGTCGCAGAAAATCAGTTGTATTGCTCTTAAAGCGGTCCAAACACTCTTGTGAAATTTGCATACGAACGCGTTTTTGGTCAACTGAAAGCAATCGCGGCACCCACCTTGCGGATATTTTTTTCATACATAATACTTGAGTCAAAATGTAATGCGCCCATTCTTTAGAGATGCCAGTATGCCAGTATATCAGCTATGTCGGAAAGTTTCAATCTTCGGTCAGCTAAAACTGCATCATGAATTTTGGTCACAATTTTAGTAGTAGTGACACTTTTTGGACGTCCTGGACGATGTTCATCTTGGGTGCTGGTACGGCCACGTTTAAATTCAGCATACCGATTTTTTATGGTCGCATATGAAGGAGCATTTTCTCCCAAAACATCCTTCATCTCCGAAAAAATCTGTCCCCCTTTTAATCCTTTTAAATGCAAAAACTTTATCACAGCTCGTAGCTCAATTTTGTCCATTTTGCCGAAAAAACAAAACAATGCTTTTTGAAATGTCAATATTTAAAAGTAAAACTATAAGTAGATTTGAAACTTGAAACACTGGCAGCTAATTAACCAATGAGTAAAATACTAAGGAGATTTTATATCGTCATTAACTCATTATACAAAATATGGGTTAGGCTAGCTATCATCCCGCCTACGTAGTGTAGTGTAAGGTAGGGTAGTGCAGTTAGGGTAGGGTAGGGTAGTGTAGTGTAGGGTAGGGTAGTGTTGGATAGGGTAGTGTAGGGTAGGGTAGGGTAGTGTTGGGTAGTTTAGTGTAGGGTAGTGTAGGATATGGTAGTGTAGGGTAGGGTAGTGTAGGGTAGGGTAGTGTAGGGTAGTGTAAGGTAGGGTAGGGTGGGGTAGGGTAGGGTAGTGTAGGGTAGTGTAGTGTAGGGTAGGGTAGGGTGGGTTAGGGTAGGTTAGTGTAGGGTAGGGTAGTTTAGGGTAGGGTAGTTTAGGGTAGGGCAGGGTAGTGTAGTGTAGGGTAGTGTAGGATAGGGTAGTGTAGGATAGGGTAGTGTAGGGTAGCGTAGTGTAGTGTAGGGAAGGGTAGTGTAGGGTAGGGTAATGTAGCCACTAGTAAACTTGATGGTTTTTAACAATATTAGGAAATGCTCGTACGTACAGTGGTCAGCACATCAAGCTGGACACATTGGACCTTGAACCGTTCTTATGCCGTATGCGTATGGGTCAGAATTGCACTACGAGTGTCTAGCTTGATGTGCTGGCCTCTGTACATAGGTAGGTACAGTGAACAAGAGGGCGTGGTGCGTCTTATAACTATAGTTTATAGACTAGGAGGTCATGACAAATCTGGTAACAATAACGGAAATGGATAAACTTATATAGGTGGCTCCATAACGCAACCGAACATTTGGTCAGTTTTTGCATAATTGTCATGAGTACAACTAGTACTTTAATTTTATACCTTACTCAGCCATTTCTCTTATCGTTTTTTTTCGTCACGATAGCTTTATGTACATAACGCAACCACTTTGCGCAGGCAGACCGACATATTTAACATCAGAGGGTTGCCATTTATCCTCTCAACCTAAGTTTATCCATTTCCGTTATCGTTGCCGAATTTGTCGTTACCTACTAGTATACAACCGCTGCATCCGGCTTCCGCTGCCCGTTTGAGCTAAATATTTAGGGGAAGGCATTGATTAGAACAGTTGTTTCTGTCTTTTCCTTTACGTGCAAAGAGTAAAGAAAATAACCACACTTATGCACTTTTTTAATGTTTTTTCTTTTCAATTAAAAACTACAATTAATTTTTTTTTAAATCCAACTGGCATATTGAAGTGTGTGTTTAGACTAATCGACTAAGAAAATTCAGAGGTACTAAAGCCTGTAGGGTTCAAATCTCTGTTTAAAAAGAGGTTTGTTTTATTCATTTTTTTCTGTTTTAAACGTTAACGAATCGTGTTTCTGCAACTGACAAAATGAAGAATCAGGTTACAAAATATTATTTTCATATGTTTTGTAATTGCTAAGACTAATTAAGATCCCTGCGACCAAATTTTTAAATGCGTAGCCCGATTTTATTTTTATTCACAATTAGTAAGCCCTTGGCATCATCTCACCTGATGGTAAGTGACGATGATGCCAAAGATGAAAGCGGGCTTACCAAGATTCCCCAACGCAATGGAGAACTGGCTATCTTATCTTCAGGTCGGAACACATCAATGTTGTTAACACTGATGTTTGGCGAAAAGACTTAAGTAGATAAGATGGTGGTGACTAGCCAGACGGACTTAGAAAATGCCCAACCACCAACCAAACCGAGTCTTACAAGTTGACCCCACCGGGAATCGAACCCGCGAACTCCTAGTGTGAAGCGAATAGACTAACCATTACGCCACGGAGGCGGTTATAATTAACTTTTACATACCAGCCATCATATCTTTTTCCAATTTCTCCTTTGCCTGCTTGTACTTCTCGGCGGTGGCCTTGGCCCGCGTATCTGCATCCAACCTTTCCTGGGTGTTCTTTGCTAGGATCGATTCGTACTCTTCTATCATTAACTAGGAAAAAAATAAGTTCTTGCAGTTAAGGCGACAAGAATTCTATTTCAATGTATCTGTTGCTGTTGTTTTATTTTCTATTTGTGTTGACATAGGAAACTTTTTATGAAACTAAAATAACTCTAGCGTGTTGCCAGTGAACTGAGACATGGTCACTTACTGTAAGCCTCATAAGAAGGCTCAAGGTCACCCAAAGGGCAATGGAGCGTGCTATGCTCGGAGTTTCTCTGCGTGATCAAATCAGAAACGAGGAGATCCGTAGGTGAACCAAAGTTACCGACATAGCTCTCAGGATTGCTAAACTTAAGTGGTAACGGGCGGGGCACATAGCTCGTAAAACGGTTGGCCGTTGGGACAGTACAGTTCTCGAGTGGCGACCACGCACCGGAAAACTTACCGTAGGCAGGTCTCCCACTCGGTGGACCCATGAACTGGTGAAGGTCGCGGGAAGCCGCTGGATGCGGGTAGCGCAGAACCGGTCGTCGTGGAAATCCTTGGGGGAGGCCTATGTCCAGCAGTGGACGTCCTTCGGTTGATATGATGAAAATAACTGTCGGATTTTGATAGGAGCCGGAAATCGGTATAAGAGAGCCTAAAATCGGCCTCACACCATAATTATCTTGGGCAAGTACGTAAAAAGAGTATGCTCTTAAATTCTCTCTATTCTTGAGTTACATTTTTTGATAGGCAAGCTATCTTCTACTAGGTATCTGTTCAATTGAGTGAGCTGCTGCAGCTGGTGTGGAGTTACCCTCTAATACAACACAAATTGGGTTTACAAAAAAAAATACTAAGAAAAATATTCGTCGTGAGCGTCGGTGGCGCAAAGATTACGGCTGTTACCTCCAGTCCGGGAGGCCGTGGTTCGAGTCCTGCCACATACCAATGTGTTTTCGAATTTCGATTTCATATGTACGTTTATCCGAAGCTCTTTCGGTGAAGGAAAACATCGTGAGGAAACCTACACACATCTGCGAAGAAACTCGAACACACACAATGTGAAGTCGACCAACCCGCACTGGGCCCGCGTGATCGACTAAGGCCCGATCGCTCTAATTCAGGGTAAGCTCGAGACCCTCGATGAGGACGTAATATGAGCTGATAAGAAGAAGAAGAAAAATATTAGTTTACCTACCCTCTGTGCGTTTGTGTCGTGGTCACCGATATAGACCGCTTCCAAATCGTGGTCGTAATCCCGCTTGCATTCATTCAACTCGTCTTTCTGTAATAGGGACACACAGTAGCTTCCATTAACCAATTTCCATTGACACTGTTGGTTACGATTGCAAATTAATTAATTTCTTAGTATTTGATTTTTGGTTAATAAAAATAATTCCTAAAATTGTTGTTTTGGCATTGGCCCGGACCGGATACATTGGCCGTCCAGATTTGAACCCGGCACCTCTGGTTAGGAGAACAGAGTCGTTACCGGTTGAGCCATCGACGCTTGTGAATTTTTCGAATTTACGTACGTACACTCACCGATTGCTTTAACGGTGAAGGAAAACATCGTAAGGAAACCTGCACACACTTGCGAAGAAACTCGAAGGTTGTGTGAAGTCGAACAACCCACACTGGGCCCGTGTGTTCGACTAAGGCCCGATCGCCCTAATTCAGTGTAGGCTCGAGCCCCTCGGTGGGTACGTATATCAGCTGATATAATGATGATGATGAATGGCCGGATATTAAAACGCTTTTTCTCCTCCTTGCACTGACTTCGAGCCGACTGTGCTTACAGCCGCACTCAAGCAGTGGAGTAGCTCCTCGTGGCACTTTCTTTCATGCTAAATGTAACTCTTATACGGTGAAGGAAAACATCGTGAGGAAACCTGAATACGCCTGCGAAGAAACTCGAAGGTTGTGTGTGAAGTCGACCTGCGTGGTCAACTAAGGCCCGATCGCCCTAATGCAGGGTAGGCTCGAGCCCATCGGTGGAGACGTATATGAGCTGATGTGATAGCTAAATGTATACACTTAAATAATGATAATAATGTATAAAAAAGAGATGACATGGAAATGGTAGTAGGTGGGTGGCGTGAGATTGCCGGCAACGACGCATTCGATCTTGGTCCTCAAGGGCTGGCAAAGCTAATGTCTGCCCTGGCACATTAAGACTACGATTAGCCATAATACTTTGCCCCTGGTGTTGTTGTTACTCCAATACAGAGCATGTGGAGCAAGTTTTGCCATACCTACATGTATCGGGAACTCGCAACTCATATCTACCGTTTTGCGATACAAATGTATCCAAGTATGTACGAGGCTTGGCGTTACAGATTAAGTGATTAGACAGTAGTTAACCGCCTCCGTGGCGTAATGGTTAGTCCATTCCCTTCGCACCAGGAGGTCGCTGGTTCGATTCCCGGCGGGGTCAACTTTGTAAGACTCGGTTTGCTTGGTGGTAGGGCATTTTCATAGCCCGCCTGGCTAGCTACCACCATCTTATCTAAGCCTTGACGCTAAACATCAATATTAACATTATTAGTATGTTCCGGCTTGAAGATAAGATAGCCAGATCCCTATTGCGTTGGGCAATCTTGGTAAGCCCGCTTCCATCTTCGGCATCGTCGTCACTTACCATCAGGTGAGATGATGCCAAGAGCTTATCAATTGTGGATTAAAAAAAATAAAGTTACCAGCTTTGTAATCTCATCGAGTGCTATCTGGTTCTCCCTCTCGAGAAACTGCCTGAGAGTGGCCTGGAACTTCTGCATCAGCGGATGGTCCGCCGCCAGCACCGCTGGCATTTCCAGCATGTCGCGCCCCTTGCGCCATCTGCCAAGAAAAGGATGACTCGAGAGTTAGACTATAGAAAAAATAAAGTTTTCAGGTCCAATTGACTTATTTTGTACTAGCTGTTACCCGCGGCTTTACCCGCGTGTACAACGTTTCTATGACTTTTCGAGGGTGCGCAGTGCGAAAAAAGGTAGCCTATGAGTTAATCTAGGTCCTAATCTCTCTACCTACCAAATTTTAGCCAGATCCGTTCAGTATTTTTTGCGTGAGAGAGTAACAAACATACATCCATACATTCTTACAAACTTTCGCGTTAATAATATTAGTATGATTAAAATATTTTGTGAGTTCCGTTGATATCTTTTATATGTAAATATGGACACAAAATTTTGCAGGTCTCGTTGATATCATTTATATCGACACAATATTTTATACATTTCGTTGATGTGTTTTATATAGGCAATATTTTCATAGCCCGCCTGGCTAGCTACCACCATCTTATCTAAGTCTTGCCGCCAAACATCAATGTTAACATCATGTATGTGTTCCGACTCGAAGATGAGTTAGCCAGATCTACATTGCGTTGGGGAATCTTGTTAAACCCGCTTCCATCTTCGGCATCATCGTCACTTACCATCAGGTGAGATGATGCCAAGGGCTTATCAATTGTGGATAAAAAAACATGGATACAAATTTGGCATGATCCTTTAAGGTCTCACAATATATTGCATGTCACATTGATGTCATTTGTCATGGACACGGTATTTTGTAGGTCTAGCTGATGTCTTATCATCATCATCATATCAGCCGAACGACGACGTCCACTGCTAGACAAAGGCCTCCACTAGACAAGGCAAAGGATTTCCACTAGTCCTGCGCTGACCGCATCCAGCGGCCTCCCGCAACCTTCACCAAGTCGTCGGTCCACCATGTGGGAGGCCTGCCCACGTTACGTCTTCCGGTGCGCGGTCACCACTTGAGAAATTTATTGCCCCATCGGCCATCTGCTCTACGAGTTATGTAGAGCCCACTGCCACTTAAGTTTAACAATTCTGAGAGCTATGTCGGTAACCTCGGTTCTCCTATGGATCTCCTCATTTCTGATTCGATCGCGTAGAGTATATTTTATAAGGAGACAATATTTTGCAGATTGAGTTTATGTCTTTTATTATGAATCTAACTATTTTGGAGACATCGTTGATTTTTTTTATTCGGACACAATGTTTTGTCTTTGTTATGTACCAACCTACACAATATTTTGTTGATCTCGTTGATGGCTTTTATATCGATTTACATTTGGTATATTCTATCATCCTCACTATTATCATATCAGCCGAAAGACGTCCACTGCTGGTCAAAGGCCTCTTCCAAGGATTTCCACAACTACCGGTCCTGCGCAGCCTGCATCTAGAACTGTTACGTCTTTTATGGACACAATATTTGCAGGTCGCGTTGATGTCTTTTAATATGACCCTAATTATTTTGTAGGTCTCGTTGATCCTTTTATTCGGACACAATGTTTTGTCTTTATTATGTATACACAATATTTTGTAGATCTCGTTGATTTATTTATTCTTGCCCAGCGTTATTTATGTTAAACAGAGAACTCACTCTGCTAGAGCTTCCTTTCCGGACTTCTTGCACAAGCACTCATCCTCCAGGCACGCGCAGCACGCGCACAACTTTTTTGGCGGTTCAGTGCATTCACACACTTCCGGTTCCTGAAAAGCAAATGATGATGATGACTGTAGAAGAATTAAAGTTACACCCATCACACATAAAAGAAACAAAACTGCGTTTATAAATTGTCAGCGACCGGTTTCGAACACCAATGACAATTTATAAAGGCAGTTTTATTTATTTTATGTGCAATTAGTGTAAATATATACCAATATGTGTGATATAAAGTTCCACCAAGAACCTAAAATCAAAAGTATCAACTCTGTTACACCCATTAATTTAGTTAATAAAATAAGCGAGTTAAAATGGCAATGTTCAGAATATATAGCTCGCAGACGGTTTTCTGGGGCACCAAAATATGTAGCGTATGCAAACGTCCACTCGGTCTACACTCGGTGGACCCACGACAGCGGGAAGCCGGTAGATGTGGCCAGCGCAGAATGGGACGTTGTGGAATTCTAGGAGGAGAACTAGATGTTTAGCAGTGCATCGCCTTTTAAATAGATGCGGTAAACTGACATTTCGTTGGCAAGGAAATGACATGTTTTCGATGTTTAGCAGTGCATCGCTAAAGTCGGACTTTTAAATAGATGCAGTAAACTGACATTTCGTTGGCAAGGAAATGACATGTTTACCTTAATTATCCACGAAACGTCAGTTTACTGCATGATGTGTTTCGTTCGATGGTGTATTAGCCCCTCATTGCGTTGAAGATTTTAAAGCCAACTACCTCCTTTGGAATCTTTCATTACATCATACTAAATTTATTTTAGAGATTTATTGTTTTAGATAAGGATTAAGAAAAAATCTTAGGTAGTAATATATCGTGTAGCAACCCTATAAGACGGTGACATATTTTTCTTTTGGAATCAATTCACAGTTGGGGCAAAGTATATAAATTAGTACTAACATACAGTATGGATACTCCCTGCCGCTCTTTAGATTCCGACCTCACCCCCTCGTCACCCAGATTGATACAGATTGGTTACAGGTGGTTGTCGAACGTATAGGATTTCGCCGCCATTTTGTTTGTTCCGTCATTCCTTTTTTGAAATGTCATATCTGACCCGTTGCATGAAGTGTCCAGGGTTTGGTTAGGGTTAGTTCCACAGCTTCGCAGTGGAAATACATTATATTGGAAGTAATCTACAAAGAATTATTTTCGCTACTCACGTGAGGGTAGATAATCGTCTCGTGCTTATACTGGACGCAGTCAGGGTCATGGATAACGATCCCCAGATGGTCTACGGGACAGATGCAGCACTGGCACTCCACCTCCGAAGGCGTCTCCGTCGAAGAGGTGTCATAACACGAGCACGATTTAATGGAACCGCCCACTTCAGATTGCATCGATTTCATGCTCTCCTTTATTGGATTGAAGTGTTCCTTAGACTGAAGGGAAACGGAAACAAAATATACGACATTAATAGTGTAAATAATACGTGCCTATAAAATTTTAGGGTTGCCCTCGATTTTCATGGGATCCCATCATCAGATCCTGGTTTTCTTATCATTATCATATCACCACCCTTGGGATATCTTCTTTCCAACAAAAAAAGAATCATCAAAATCGGTTCATAAACGACGAAGTTATCCGCGAACACACATTAAAATATTTAAATACGGTCGAATTGAGATACCTCCTCCTTTTTTGAAGTCATTTAAAAAGAAAGTATCGATCGAGAAAACCACAGTCTAAAGAATCCATATAGACATCCAGCTAGACAGGGCAATTGTGCGAGGTACGAGGGGCGAGACGAGGAAGCTCGAGCCCCAATTGCCCTAGTCATCGTTGGGGACAATTCATACAACTCAATTCAATCAGGCGGTGGCGAGGAGACTTACCTAGTGACTAGTAATGTCGGTTTTGACGTAAATAAAAGAGTTGGACCACTGTATGGATTTTTATACTGTGCCATCACGATGGAGTGATCAGGTTAAAAGAAGGCACCAACTCTAAAAGTTTCTGACAAGCGGCGAATGCCACTATGAATCGAAATCAATGAAGATAAATCATATCAAAATCAACACCGACCACTATCCTTAGTAATGAGGGACTGACTAGATATAGAGAGAGAACAAGAAGGTGTGGTAAATATTTTAATAATTAAAAAATCTTTGTACTTTTAAAGTCTGTTTTTCACGTACATGGGTTGTGTCACTTTAGCTTTCCCAGGAAGATTCCCTGTATCGGTAAGGGTAGTCTCTCTAACCAGATATAGAATAAAAGTTACAAGAACCTTAAACATTTAGTACTCCTTTTAAAGGCCAGTCGTGTAAAAATTGTACAGAAGGTTTTAAAAGGTATATTCGCTTTTTTTACAATCAATATTCACATAAATTAAGTAATCACAATTCTTAATTATCCTTTTTAATATTATAAATGTGTTTGTTGGTTTTTTACCTCTTCACTCTTCAATACTTCAACCAATCTTGACAAAATTTGGCATTCAGGTAGCCTGTATCATGGAAAAGGACATAGGCTACTTTTAATCCCATGAAAATAAAATAGCCCAAAACAGTTTCTGAGGGAACTGAAAAATTATTGTGAATTTTTCACAGAGATAGTTAATAGTGTGGGAAATTACAGACTACTAATGAGCATAGACTGAGATAGTTCCCGAAAGATCTGGAGAAAACCCATTTCCAGGCTCGTGCACGTAGGCGTCGCAACGGAGTAACGGACTGACGTAGTTTTTTAAGAGATATTGACTGATAATCAGAATAGCCCGATGTAGTTCCTAAGGTATCTGAAGAAAATCCTATCTACGCTTGCAAGCCGCTTGCGGTCCGCGCACCACTCACCGTCACAGTCATAAAAACGATGCCCACGCGAGCAAACCCGCGGGCAAAAGGTTGTTAGTAAAAACGCGAAAGTATGTATGGATGTTTTTTACTGTTTCATGCAAAAACTACTGAACGTATCTGGATGAAATTTCGTAGGTAGACAGATGCGCACCCTTGGTGTCAGTCATAGAAACTAAGTTCACCCGAGCGAAGCGGCTGGCAAAAGCTAGTATACTAATAAATTATTGTTCACCTACCATGTTTGATGAAAATTAATATCAGCATCAAAAAATAATACTTCTTTTGCCGATAAATAAATACTTATACTGAAAACACTGCAAAGTTTTACGAAGAACCATAAAATGACAACTTTTCAATAGGTCCTCTGACTTTGACAAAATATGCGAGTGTTGCGTAGCAACCGTTATAAAAAGTTATTTGGTCTCAAAAAGTTTTTAATGATCAAACATGCATTTATTTACCCATCATACATAGAGACTTCCTTCTCTACTTCTCTAATGTAATCTTTTCGCGCACTTACCTAGGTTACCATAGCAACCATTTCATGTAAACAAGATATTTATGGGTCGTGTTTTGCAAAAACTGATGCCATCCAGCAAAGAGAATTTATATCAATAAATCAACAGCACAAAGGGATATATATTTAGATAATGGTAAATATATTTATCTACTTTAATATTATTAGCTACTGCTGGTTTTGGTACCAATATTTCTTTTTTAAGGTTCCGAAGTCAATAAAGAACCCTTACAGTTTTAACATATCTGTCTGTCTGTCCGTCTGTCCACGGCTCAGTTCAGAGACTATTAGTACTAGAAAGCTGATATTGACATAAATATATATATCAATCACGCCGCCGACAAGTCGTACAATAAAATTTTGTAAATAATTTTTAGGTTACCTCCCCTACATGTAAAGAGCAGGTGTCTTTTTTGTTGACGTACCCTATCGTGTGGGGTATCGTTGAATAGGTCTTTCAAAACTACTGGGGTATGCTAAAATAATTTTTAAATTCAGGGATTTGTTTGCGAAATATTAAACTTTAAAGTGCTCTTTTTGTTAAGATCAAGTGCTCCCCCTCCCAGCCAGCAAAACCGCGATATTAGGACAACTGAATTTTATTAATAATAGGACATATAATCAATTTAAAAGTAAAAATATCACAGCTAAGAAGGCTTTTTTAGTTTGGGAGTAATAGTCGACCAACTTGAGGGGAGCAGTTGGATTTGTAAAATGTTCATAGATTTTCCATACAAAATGTTCTATTACGAACTGAAAAGGATCAGCTAAATATACGGTCTTTTTGAAACACCTTATAATAATTTAAGGTAAATGACAAGATTTCGACAATTCAATTTAGTATGACAAAATAGAATTTTCTTTGGGAATTGAACATTTTCAGATTCTATCTCGCGCGAAGCCGGCGACTGATAGCCGAGCGAGCACCGGCAGTGGGTCAGCCAAGAAAAATTTCCCTGAGCTTGAGGATTTCATTATAAAGAGGGACTATGTTGGAGCCTTGACTCTACTTGAGGTATTTATAATCATCGTCATATCAACTGAAAGATGTCTTCTACTGAACAAAGGCCTCCCCCGAGGATTTCCACTACGACCGGTCCTGCGCTGTCCACAGCCAGCGGCTTTCGGCGAATTTCACCAGATCTTCGGTCCACCGGGCGGCAGGCCTGCTTATACTAGGTACATTTTCCGGTGCGCATATAAATTTAGCGATCGACAACCCGCATACCAAGCGTGCAATTACGTCAACCCCCCCCCCCCATCCAATCCCCCTCAGCTCGGGGGTGGCCCATGTCCAACAGTGAACGTCTCTTGGCTGATGGGAACAATAGTAAAAGTTTAGTTCCTACATTCAAAGACATTTTTCAGTTCTGAGGGGATAATAGGAATGTATGTAAGTAAGTATTACAAGAGTTTTACCTCGACTACAATTATAGGAATCCTACCCTGAAAAGTAAGTAGGCCAGCAAAATGTTTCTACTATAGATACTAAAAAGTTATATTATCTTTGGTTTCTACTAGCCCAGACTAAAAGCAAACGTCGTGCTAACCCCACAGAAACTCAATAGGGATGACGACAGACTCTTGCCCTCCTACTTAAACCTCGAAAAACCTTACTCGTATTGTTTTCCATCAAGTCTTCGATTTTTAATTCACCAAACTCACAAAATGAGTACATAAATGACACTGGAAAACTATGACGTCACGCCTAAGTGTTTCAAACATTTTTAGAACAAAATGTCGTTTTTGACAGATGATAAAAAGTAGGTAAATCAGATGACTAGCATTCGTCATCTCCATTATCTATAATATATAGGTCAAACATCCAGTTATTTACAGACATAATATACTTAGTTAATTGAGACATGTATTTTGCATGCGTGCGTGCACGCAGCGGGCAAAAGTTGGTCTTGTCAAAATTTCAACGGGCTAGCTTTTACGGTTTAAGAATTACAGCAGCGGACATACATACCGACGGTGTAACGTAGGCTTAGCCTGGCCTCGCACAGCCAGAAAATTCAAATTCTGAATTCAGAAAGCCCGGGTGTAAAAAGGTCTCAATATGAGTGATAAGCATAATGAAATTATACTCAAATCCTGGATTTCTGAATTCAGTTTATGTCCAGCTTCATATGGAACCCTAAAAATGCGTAGGGATGATGCCTGTAAGTCATTTGAATCGTATATTTGAGAAACCACTCAAGTCCACATTTTGGCAACATAACCATTCTGTAGGGGTAGTTAGTACACAAGTTGAGAGAAATCACACAAGTCTCGCTTCAGCCATACAAATTAAAGCCGATCGAATTCTGCGTGTAATTGAGAAACAACACAAAGTATGGCATTATGGAATTTCTCTACTACATCAGCTGGTTTGGGTATGTTAAAAAATTTAGGCTGTTTTTTTAAGAAACTTATTTTTTTATATTTTTTTTTATATCGTTTGTATTCTTTAAGATTTATAAAGTTTGTATGTCGATGAACTCGTCAAAGTGTCAGTTGCTTACAGAAACCACATAAGTCCGGTGACTTTATCTGGATTTTTTTATTGTAAGACTTGAGATTTGGATATTTGGATATCGTAGTGCAGTATAATCCTAGTTATATCAAAATGATTCATCATATCAGTTCATATACGTCCCCACCGAGGGGCTCGAAATCGGGCCTTAGTCGACCACGCGGGCCCAGTGCGGGTTGGTCGACTTCACACACAACCTTCGAGTTTCTTCGCAGGTGTGTTGCAGGTTTCCTCACGATGTTTTCCTTCACCGTTAAAGCAATCGGTGAGTATATGTACGTAAGTTTCGAAAAACTCATTGGTACATTGGCCGTCCTGATTTGAACCCGGCACCTCTGGTTAGGAGGACCGAGTTGTTACCGGTTGAGCCACCGACGCTTTTTTATCAAAATGATTAGTATGTTTTTTTTAGAGTAGAATGTTTCAAGTGGTTTCTGTAAAATTAGGTCTTAAGAATATGTGCGTTTTCTCAAATAATCGATTCATTTGATTTACCTACTTTTTATCACCTGTTTGAAATACACACACATGGCAGCGTCATATAAATATACTCATTTTGTGATTTTGATTAATCGAAAATTGAAGACTTGATGGAAAAAAAGCGTTTAAGATTTATTGAAATTTCAACGGGGGGCTATTTTGTGCACAATTTTTTTTTTTTTTTTTGATGCAGTTATTATCCCAGTTATATGCAGGTGTAAAAAAAAAATTGTTGGACCCGTTAACTGAGGGTTCTACATATCATACTAAACAACTTTCGCCAAGGAACTTATAGACAATTTTCAAAAAAAAGTTGGACCCCCCATACAAAAATGCAAAAAAATTGTCATTCAGCTGATTGATTTTGCGATTTCAGCAGTCATAGAACAAAAGATGTTCAGTATGATGAGTAGAATCCCCAGTTAACAGGACCTACATCAATTTTGTTTCATCCTGTATAGAGGCGAACGAAACGATGAGCGCTAACGCAAGAGGGTTGCCCCTTACACTTACAAAAATTCAAAAACCATATCCCGATGATGTTCCTGTAGCAGACTCGTTATTTCCCAGTTCCTCAAGCATGAGGGGAACACAGAGGTCTGGGTGGATGTGTGGAGCGCCTGGTGCTGGTTCCACATGGGCGAGTATCGGCGGGCGCTGGACCTGTACCTGGCACTTGCTGGCAGGGAAAACCTGGACGACCGGGTCACTGATCACCTGGCAATTGATGTAGCTGTCTGCTACTTCTATTTAGGTATCTTGCGTTAACTTTATGCGAGGCATTGATTGGAACAGTTGTCTCTGTCGTTTTCTTTAAGTGTAAAGAGTAAAGAAAATAACCACACTTTTGCACATTTTCAATGCTTTTTCGTTTCAATTGAAAACAACAATTAATTTTTAAAAATCCAACTAGCATATTTAAGTGTGTGTTTAGACTAATCGACTAAGAAAATTTAGAGGTACTAAATCGGTCTGGTTTGCCTATAGAATGCAAATCTCTGTTTTATATGAGGTATTTTTTTTTCTGTTATAAAACTTAACGAATCGTGTTTCTGCAACTGAAAAAATGAAGTCATTGAAGTGAAGAATCAGGGTAAAAATTATCACTTTCATCATATCAGCCGAAAATCGTCCACTGCTGGACAAAGGCCTCTCCCAAGGATTTCCTCGACGACCGGTCCTGCGCTGCTCGCATCCATCGGCTTCCCTTTTATATCACTTTCATATGTTTTGTAATTGCTGAGAAAAATCGAGATCCCTGCGACTAAAGTTTCTAATGCGTCGCCTTAATGTGAACACCTGGTGCAGTGGCTATCGCCGATAAGCATCTGGAACGGCCATAGATAGCCCTGTGCGACTTGCGTGGTTAGCTCGATCACGCAGAATGGTCATTACCTGGATGGTTGTTAGTGGCATTTTTCTTGACCGTTTCCGTGCTTAGCAAGGCACGCTAAGGCGTTGGTACCAGTTGCTTTAACTAGATGGCAGTCGATAAACCGTGTCAGATGCCTTAAAGGCGCCTTGCCGACAGTATGGGATTCGCCCAGTGGCGTAGCTACAGGAGGGCTAGAAAGGGCAGCTCAAGGGGCCCCTCGGACTCAGACTTACAAACTATAAATTTAGAACAAGTTTAGATTTAACCGAAGTCAGTGATACATTATAGACAAACTAAACTTCCGACTTTCATATAATAACTAGAGGAGATGCTTTATAGAGATAAGTTTACATTTGTACATGGCATCGCTAAATAAATTGCTTTTGATATTTTGAGTACAATTAAGCAAAATAAAAACTTTTTGATTTAGGTACTTCGTTTTAATACCAATACCTATATTAATTAATTTATCGATTTATTGATTCCTAAAAATTATTTTGGAGTACGTCGAATTCGGAACACGACGAATACGGAACTAACGATTTTAAATAGTTAGTTAGGGCCCTAGTTTATTTTTTGCCACAGGGCCTTTGGTTACCTAGCTACGCCATTGGATTCGTCTCTAGCCCTACAACCTTCACCAACCCGGCGGTCTTGGCCCCCGTGTGAGGAGTATGGCCTAACCTTCCCGAGTTAGAGTGATGCGCTGTAAGTGCATACGAAATTTCGATAGTAGATCATCATCATCATCGTCATATCAGCCGAAAGACGTCCACTGCTTGACATAGGTCTCCCCCAAGGATTTCCACGACGACCGGTTCTGCGCCGCGTGCGTCCAGGGGCTTCCCGCGACCTTTACCGATAGTAGATATTAGATGGTACCTACATAGTACCAAAGTATATATATTAGTACCAACATACAGTATGGACACTCCCTGCCGCTCTCTTGATTGCGACCTCACCCCCTCGTCACCCAGATTGATACACATTGGTTACAGCTTGGTTGTCGAACGTATAGGATTTCGCCGCCATTTTGTTTGTTCCGTCATTCCTTTTTTTTAATATCTTTTCTGGTCCGTTGTATGAAGTGTCCAGAATGTGGTAATACCTAAAATCCTGTGATAATTTAACTTAGTACCAATACCACAGAGGAGATACTAGTTACTTCCAATACTTATATAACAACTTGTCATTTTGTGATAGCGCGTTGTTACCCTAGTCACAGATGAGATACTAGTTACTTCGTAACCCTAATGGCCAAGAAGGAGAGTAATGTTTTTTGGCTCTGTTATGTATGTATGTTCTTTTCTTTGGCTGAGTCTGTAGTTTAAACGGCTTGAGGGATTTTAAAGAGCGAGCGGCGCCGTATATGATTCGTCTTGATCTCGTACATTTGCAGTCGAGTTTTTAGTTTTTAATTAAAATGATTTGGTTTTTTTTTATAAATTACTGTTTGCAGGCATGTACAACGAGTCCCATAAATCAGCAATAGTAGCACCAAGAAGTGCTTTGAAGGTAATTTGTTTATTGACTTTATAGTTTTTATTTAGTATTATTTGATTCACTTCGTTCTTTCCTTGAGGGTCTATAAAAAAATATATTTATTTCCAAGATAGTAAAATTGAGAAGGTTTTACATCACATTTACAATTTACAATCTGTTTTAGATTGTAAATTGTAAATGTGAATTTTTACCGGATGTTTGTTATGTATGGCTTCTGCTCTTAAAACAGAACGACTTTCCCGAAGTAAACAATATGGTCAAATCAAATCAAAATAATTTATTTTAAATAGGTGCTTACACACACTTTTAAATAGTCAAAAAAACAAAAAAAAAACTTATTGTCTATTACATAATGTCATGATACAGATTACAGTCTCAGGTAATGGTATTTGTTATAGAATCAACATATATATCTTTGACATTTACATAATCTATTATTTTATAGTATCCTCTAGAGCACAAGCATTTTTTGACATAAGTCTTGAATTTGTTCTCTGACAAACTAGTTACATTTTCTGGAATTTTATTGTAGATTCTTATACACTGCCGCACAAATGACTTTTTAACTTTACTGAGTCTCGAAAAGGCTATATCTATTTTATTTACATTTCTTAAATTCAAATTATGCCTGTCACTTTTTTTAGGAAATAAATGTAAATTTTTACGAACGTACATAATATTTTCATATACAAATTGACTAGCAACAGTTAAAATATTGATTTCTTTGAATTTATTTTTAACGACTCACTTGATTGCATCTGATAGATTGCGCAAATAGCTCTTTTCTGCAAGATGAAAATAGTTTCTATATCAGCCGCATGCCACTACAGTAAGATGCCATAAGACATTATAATAATGGAAGTAACTAAAATACACTAGTCTCGCAGTACCTACATCCGTTAACTGTCTTATTATCTTAACGGCATAAGCAGCTGAACTAAGCCTTCGCGCTAAAGTTTCAATGTGTGGTCCCCATTGAAGTGTAACATCCAAAGTTATACTAAGGAACACCGTAGTATTTACAAATCCTTATTTATTACTTTCTAACGTTACACTATTATTGACCTCTTTTACATTAGGCAAACAGAATTTTATACATTTTGTTTTCTTAGCATTTAATAATAAGTTGTTCACAGTAAACCAGTTCAGTATCTTTGAAAGAGTGTTGTTTACTTCGTCAATTACGTTTTCTTTCCTATTCACTTTAAAAATAAGAGAAGTATCATCCGCAAACAACACAATATTTGACAGATGTTGCACCATTAAAGGCAAATCGTTTACGTAAACAAGGAAAAGAAAAGGCCCTAATATGGAACCCTGGGGCACACCCATTTTCACTATAGATCCTGATGAGTTCGTGCCATTCACTTGTACTTTTTGTGTTCTGTTGTCTAAATACGAATTTAAAAGACTGAGAGACCCATCCTCTACACCATAATGCTTTAATTTCACAAGTAATGTTTGGTGTTCAACACAATCAAATGCCTTAGATAAATCACAAAACACTCCAATTGTGCAGTTTCTTACACTATTTTATCTAATTTCATGTATGCATATTATTGTCTATTGCATTAATAAATTTTATCTACTTTCATATCTTAAAGTTCGAATTATAAATTTCAAAACGAATTTATTTTAGCATACTGTATAAAACAATACCGAAATAAAAAAAAAATCTCTAACAAAATAATGTTATAAAGTATTTCTTTTTCCATTACGATAAAGTTAATCCAAAAAGTTAGTATCACCAACGAAGTTCCATATAATTTTTTTTTATTGGAACGCACATGCGCATGCGTTCGTGCCATTTTTACAGCATTACAAAAAGTTTTCATTCCAATGTTTACTTGTCTGTGACAGCGCCCGCTTTAACGCATGCGCGGTGATGTGCTAGGTTTTGGCTCCATTTATTGAAGCGCAAGTGCGGTGATGTGCTGGGATTTGACGCTATGACACGTTTTGTTGTAGGTACTGAATTTCGTGGGTTTTTTTTTATTACTCTTTTAACTTTGATCTTTGTTGTTTAGTTGATTCAATCACAATATATGAAATTAGATAAAATAGTGTATGAAACAGCATATAACTAGGTATTATGCAACAGTTTCATAAACTACTATTTAGATTTCCTCATGCAAATTTAGCTGGGTAGTAAGCGGATCAGTTTGTATGAGAAAACTTTCATAAATTTATAAATTCACCAACAGCTCTTTGGGGCAAGTATTCAGTTTCTTTAATAGGAACCCCGGTTTAAATTTCACGTGTACTTTGATGAGACTTGCGAAAAGAGCCGTGTCCAAGCAGTGGGGACGCTATGGGTGGTTGTCCTATTTTAAAGGAACACAAAAACAAATAAACACTTTTTATTAATCCAGACCCGCCTGCTGTTCCACCTGTCCCACAAGTTGAACGACGAAGAGGCCCTGATGGACGCACACGCAGCCCTGCGTGACGTGCCGGAAGACCAACTCTGCTTGGCCTCAGTCCACTACTTGCGCGCGCACTATCAGGAGGCCATTGATGTTTACAAGAAGCTGCTGCTTGATAGACGGTATGTGTCTTTAGCGGAGCGGAGCGGTCACCTTAGCTGCGACTAGCGTTGGTCGCTTCCTGGTAGACGAATGATCATTCGAGCAGATTTCTAGATACGTGATTGGGGGCAAGTATATATGTCCAGCACAGCAGTTTAATTAAACGTCGTTGGTCGCTTTCTGGTAGACGAATGATCATTTGTGCAGATTTCTAGATACGTGATTGGGGGCAAGTATATATGTCCAGCTCCAGCAGTTTACTTAAACGTCGTTGGTCGCTTCCTGGTAGACGAATGATCATTCGTGCAGATTTTTAAGTGATTGGGGGCAAGCATATATGTCCAGCAGTTGAATTAAACGTACAAACTGGTGATAAAGATTTTTGTGCTATAATAATTTATTTTATTTGGAAAACAAACAGTAATGATTAATAAAGTGAGTTTTCACATGTATAAATGTGACACCATAATATTGGCCTAAAGTCAACACTTTTGCTAAATACATAGGCAAAGTTAATACTTATTTCCCAATTTTCCGTCGTACGTATGTCGTGAGTTGTGTCTTCATCAATAGCACCTTCGCTAGCTAATTGAAAAACTTTTTTGTTTTTCCGATTTTGAGCTAATGAGCTTTTGATTTTCGTCTACAGGTGATTAATCGTATTTAAAGAAGCTTAGAAATATAATAAATCTGAAAGTGTGTTTGTGTTTCTGTCTATCTGTTAGTTTGTTACTCTTTCACGCGAACACTAATGAACCGATATCGCTGAAATTTTGTACAGAGTTAAAGTAAAGGGCCGAGAACACTTTTCATTACTTGCATACTTCCCGAGGAAAAAGAAAACTGTCTCCATCTCACGTATAGTAAAATATAGTACAGAAACGATATTCAGTCCGGTAATGCCGCATGTAATGGGAAAATGAATAGTTCCCAAGGGATCCTGAATAGTCTCCACCCTCGCACCGCAACATATGTGCACACACTCAGATCCACTCATTAGAAACTTTGACGAGTTAGAATATTAGAAACTGTATCCACGGAGCGAGGCCGCGGACAAAAGCAAGATAAACATAAATAAGAAAAACCGGCCAAGTGCGAGTCGAACTCGCACACTAAGGCATCCGTATCAAAAAACTAATTTTCATCTACAGCGCCATCTATAGATACAGGTAAAAGGGAACTGATTGCTGTTGGTTGTAGTATTACTACGTAAATTAACTACTCGTATGTAGAAGGTACTACTAAATCCCACTAGGTGTCGCTTGTTTCTAAACAATCGGGCTTTTGGAAATTTCATTTTTAGATACGGACTTTAGATTTTCTCATAGATTGTCCTGTAATCTTTGCATATACATATACTGTTATTTTTCCAAAATTTTAGGCCCAGTAGTTTCAGAGATATGGGGGGAAATGGTCAATTTTCGCATATTTTCTTAAATAACTTACTTACATATTTTACATATTTTCTTTCTTGTGTGTGAATCATATTTTTGGGATCTGTGCGGTGTGAACGACTATAAACCAATTACTTATATTTAAGTCTTCTTCGCAAGTAAGTGACATTTTGTCTTTTATGAGAATAAATAACTTTAAACCTAACTTCAATACCTACTATTTATCTTAAAATAAAATAAAAATACTATACTATAAACACGCCTTTTTCATTTGATTTATTACACGATATAGTTTGCAAATCATCTCTCCTGATGATAAGTGATGATGATGCCGAAGATGGCAGCGAGCTTACCAAGATTCCCCAACGCAATGGAGAACTGGCTATCTTATCTTCATGCCGGAACATATCAATGTTGTTAACACTGATGTTTAGCGGCAAGACTTAGATAAGATAGTATTAGCTAGCCAGGCGGGCTTAGAAAATGCCCTACCACCAACCAAACCGAGTCTTACAAGTTGAAGCGAATGGACTAACCATTAACGCCACGCAGGCGGTTAGTTTAGTTTAGTTTTTTAAGGTTTAGTTTTTCCTTATGAAGTACGGAACCCTAAAAAGATAATAGAGAAAATCTGCCAAGGGGTTTGAAATTTTTTGTATGGAGACTGGTATACTGGAGTTCGCCATACTACTTTATTTTTTTCAAAATGACGACGCACCTTAAGACCTATATATTCTGATAGGGGACATAGTTACAGACAAACAAAAAATGTCATGTAACATAGTGTCCTAAATCGTCACATTACGGAGATGGTTGAATATTTAAATAATATATTCCATAATAATTTTGAATATTTTTAACTTCTATATTATCTCAGAAACCAGACACTTTAGGCCAAAATGTTATATGACATTTTTTGTTCTTCTATAGGTCACAGGTTAGATTGTGCGATGCCATTATGAAAAAAAAAACAAAATGACGAATCCTCAGTATGCCAATAACTTTCAAACCCCTTTGTATAAGCATTCAGATCTAGAGGTGCCTTTTTGCTTTTTAAAACTCCTGATTTCAGATATAAGAGATACGAAAAAGAGGATCAAAGTTGGATCAAAGTCCTACCCTTGTGTGACGGGTAACTTTTAAGCAGCTTTATTAGTATAATAGTTTAATAAGTACATTATTACTATTCATACCCAGGTTCATTTTTACATTTTTAGATAAATTGTACTTTCCTATATACCGAGTTCATAAAGGTTGTATATATCCTAACATGCATTAAGTATAAATCAATCATACGTACTATACATTCTCACACGCACACATATAACACATCCCGTAGTAAAAGTAGCTTCATAAAGTAAGTAAAAGTACTACCTCGTTACCCATTCGTTACCTTATGCTTATTGTGATAAGATTGTTAAAATTTAATTACTGACCTTACATGATAATGATAACTAAACATGATCCTAGTGGAGGAGCTAGTGCATTAAAATATTTTGTACACCTAGATTTAACTCGTAATAACTAATGAATTGATAATGATTCCAGTTCCATAAAATGTTGATAAATTACCCGTTTGGCTTAGCTTTTGCTATAGGCAGGCCCCCGTCACACGGTCGAGTAGGCTCTTCAGCGCTAGAACGCCGTACAGTCGCCGCCACAATTCGCGCGCCGCCCGTGTACGCAGTTATAACCGCTAAATCGAGCGCCATAATACCCATGTTTCCGTGTATTGTCTGACAGTGGGAAGGAGTATGTGAATAAATGCGTAGGTGTTTTCGTTTTATAAGCAAGTGCAATATCTGTTACGAAGTAACTAGTATCTCATCTGTGTTATAGGGATCTCCTCCTCCAGGTTTTCCCGAATATGCCCTAGTTTGTAGAGCGTCCAAGCGTTTGTCCGGGCGTGGTTTTAATTGTTGTCCGGGTAAAACAGGAGAAATCCGATGAATTAAAATATTTGCAATTAATTATAGCATCATAGTTAAAAATTCGGCGAGGCAAATGGATTCGCGCGCCGCATCCTTCCTAGTGATTTGTATACTCTTTGTCCACCGCCGCGCCGCCACGCCACACTGCCGAATGCCGATCAGGTTCTAGAATAGTTACCAGAATACCTCTCAAATAGAGATTAATTAAGCGTTTCATTTGTATTGTTGAAGCTTAAGTTGATTTTCTGTAACTTGAAAAATATATGATGCGATGTTTTCATTTAGTGTATTTTTTAAAGTGCGTCCGGGTATTTTTTTATATTTCTATTTTAAACACTCCAGGAAGTCGTTGGCAACCTACGGGGGCTACTTGGCTTCTTGGAGGAACTGGGCTGGCAGTGTGGTCGGCCAATCACGCAAAATGGGTGCAGTGGTCGCCTGGTTGCGGAAATTAGCCCACCTCTAACTATTTCTTTTAAAATGTCCGGGGTTTATGAAATTCGTAATTTAGGTGATGGCAGGCCTACGTTCCACTCGTATATTCCTACTTGTTTTTAACTTTAGATTAAAATCTAAGTGCCAAGTTACCAAGTCAATCGTTAACCTATGACTCTTTACTGTCAATTATTATTTAACTATAAATTATAACTATATTGTTTTCCTCTAGCACCTACATGGCCCTAAATGTCTACGTAGCGCTGTGCTACTATAAATTAGACTACTATGACGTGTCCCAAGAAGTCCTGGGCGTCTACCTAACACATCACCCCACCTCCACTATTGCTGGCAACCTGAAGGCCTGCAACTTGTTCAGGTAAGTCTATAGAGTCTTGACGGGTCGTTTGCGATCCGCGTTGATGTCTTTTATTTGGCCAATGTACTAACTGTAGTTAACTTTCTTTCAACACCAGTTTCCCATACTTTAAGGTGTTTTTATCCTTAAGGCGGTAATGTTAGAGATTTTCGTTATTTTTGACGTCAATTACTCCTAACCGATAGAAAACCCAATGTTGAAAAAAATACTCTTATTTTTGATGATGTTCCTTAAAGTCAAAAGCTATTAGAAACACGATTGAGCAGTTTAAGCTCGATAGAAAAAAATACCAAAGATAGGTCTACACCGTTACTTTCAACTCTAGTTATGACTAATTTTTTAAGTAATTTTTTTTATATACTACAATATTTGTTATGATAATACCAAAGTGAGTAATATTTTTTTTTATACTTTCATTGTAGTTTTTGATAGAAACGAAAAACCATTAAAGAAAAACACGTAAAGAAAAAGACAGAGCTAACTGTTACAATCAATACCTCGCGATAAGCATCTTCAGTGCGCTATACATAGGCTCCTCCAAGGTCCGCCACTTGTAATGTTTTTTTTCCGAAAATTATTGACGTTTGCCTAAACTGGATCTCTACGTTAGAACTCCGACACATCAATGCGAATCGCAAACGATCTGTGCACGTGACTATATTAATTAAAAACTTTTATAATTAAATTTGGAATATGTAAATAGGAATCATCGTCATCATCATATCAGCCGAAGGACGTCCACTGCTAGACAAAGGCCTCCCCCAAGGATTTCCGCAACGACCGTTTCTGCACTGCCCTTATCCAAATAGGTAGTAGTAAGTATTATTTGGTAGCTGATAATTATGATTAAATAAATTATTTATGAGAGCATATCAGCCGAAGAACGTCCACTGCTGCACAAATGCCTCCCCCAAGGATTTTCACGACGACCGGTCCTGCGCTGCCCGCATCCAGTGGCTTCCCGCGATCATCACCAGGTCGTCGGTCCACCGCGTGGGAGGCCTGCCTACGCTAAGTTTTCCGGTGCCACTCGAGAACTTCACTACTATTTTAAATTATGAGTAAATAATTTATAATCTGCAAAATTAAAATACTTATTAATACTAAATATGTAAACACATATTTATAAATGAATAATTTATATGGATTATAAATATAGTTTTAAAAATAAAACTTTTAGGTTTCAAATAACACTTGAGAGTATTTTAAATTTTAGCCATATAACCTGAAGTCTTGGGGAGGCATTTGTCCAACAGTGGACGTCTTGAGGCTGATATAATGATGATGTAAAACGTAGCGTAGGCAGGCCTCCCACGCGGTGGACCGACGACTTGGTGAAGATCGCGCGAAGCCGCTGGATGCGGGCAGCGCAGGAGCGGGCGTCGTGGAAATCCTTGGGAGAAGACTTTGTCCAGCAGTGTAAGGTATTCGGTTGATATGATGATGATGAACCTGAAGTCGTAGTGTACAGTGTGAAGCAAAAAATATAACATTCCGTTTTAGATCCCACGAACTTCGATTCGTTGGCAGTTTGGCACTCCAAGTCGACGAATTTTCAAATTTGATCAGATTTCGAGCCCAACGACATCAAGTGATTGTATTCAATAATCTTGATCTCGGGTTCACTGAGTAAAAAAATAGATTATTTATGGGCTATCCAAAGGAATTACATTTCCGTGCCTTCTATTAGCCGACGTATTTTCAAATTTCAAATTTGATCAGATTTCGAGCCCAACCACATTAATATGTGATTGTATTCAATAATCTTGATATCTGGTTCAATAATTAAAAAAATAAATGATTTATGTGCTATCCAAAGGAATCACATCACTGTGCCTTCTATAAGCCGAAGTATTTTCAAATTTACAAACTTTGATCAGTTTTCGGGCCCAAGGGCATTAAGTGGTTGTATTTTAGTTCAAAATTCTTGATATGTGGTTCAATAAGTAAAAAAATGAATTATTTATGTGCTATCCAAAGGAATTACGTCACCTGGTGAATGTCGCGGAAAGCCGCTGAATTCTACCTACTTTTCTACCTTCTATTACAAATAAAGACAATTTCATAATATGCAGGTTGTATAACGGAAAGGCTGCGGAAAATGAGCTGAAGTCCATTGCATCGGACCAGCATACTTTTGGCCAAGACCTGGTGAAGCACAACCTCGTGGTGTTCAGGAATGGTGAAGGAGCACTTAAGGTACCTACCCAAAGTATCACCAACTGCTTTTTTTATAAGAATATAAAATATTTAGGTGTTGTTACGTAATTCATTTTAAAGTTGCACATTGCTTGTTTATAAGCTTGTTAATTAGCTCATACTATCTTGGATTTTGGCACATTAAAGAGAAATACCTATCGTGTTTTATTTATCCTACAGATCAGTTGGTATAAGTTTTTAGTAAGGAAGTGTCTACTTAAACTTGAGTGGGTTTTAAAAAACCTCAATAAGTAGGAAGTCAAAAATTTACACGAAAAATCCGCACCCTGGCAAAGTGGTGAAGATGGCGGTAGTGATTTTACTATGTTTATACACCTACAGCTCTTTTTTTTAATTTACTAATTCAAAACAAAATACAAAACAATAAATCATCTACCACCATTAAACCTGAATGGTTTGTCTAGGTTCTCACAGTTGTCTACGAGCTACATATTAACAACAACAATTTTCGATTGTCTAAAGTCCGTTCTACGACACAAAATGTGGTTTTTGACCAAGTCGTCATTACAGTGGCTATGTTCTTGATATTGTGCTTACAGAACCTTCCAGCGCTAGTAGACGTGGTGCCAGAAGCTCGTCTCAACCTCGCTGTGTACCGACTACGGAATAAAGAGCCGTTGGAGGCCCGGGCTCTGCTGGAACCGGTACAGCCGACATCGCCCCTCCACTACATACTGCGCGCGGTTGTTGCTGTACATCTGTACAACGACACTGGTGATGTAAGTGACGTCATACTTGTGGCTATGTGGAGTGTACCGGTCACACAATAAAGAGCCACTGGAGGCCCAGGCTCTGCTGGAACCGGTGCAGCCGACTTCGCCCCTCCACTACATACTGCGCGCGGTTGTTGCTGTACATCTGTACAACGACACTGGTGATGTAAGTGACGTCATACTTGTGGCTATGTGGAGTGTACCGGTCACACAATAAAGAGCCACTGGAGGCCCAGGCTCTGCTGGAACCGGTGCAGCCGACTTCGCCCCTCCACTACATACTGCGCGCGGTTGTTGCTGTACATCTGTACAACGACACTGGTGATGTAAGTGACGTCATACTTGTGGCTATGTGGAGTGTACCGGTCACACAATAAAGAGCCACTGGAGGCCCCGGCTCTGCTGGAACCGGTGCAGCCGACTTCGCCCCTCCACTACATACTGCGCGCGGTTGTTGCTGTACATCTGTACAACGACACTGGTGATGTAAGTGACGTCATACTTGTGGCTATGTGGAGTGTACCGGTCACACAATAAAGAGCCACTGGAGGCCCAGGCTCTGCTGGAACCGGTGCAGCCGACTTCGCCCCTCCACTACATACTGCGCGCGGTTGTTGCTGTACATCTGTACAACGACACTGGTGATGTAAGTGACGTCATACTTGTGGCTATGTGGAGTGTACCGGTCACACAATAAAGAGCCGCTAGAGGCCCAGGCTCTGCTGGAACCGGTGCAGCTGACTTCGCCCCTCCACTACATACTGCGCGCGGTTGTTGCTGTGCATTTGTACAACGACACTGGTGATGTAAGTGACGTCATACTTGTGGCTATGTGGAGTGTACCGGCTACACAATAAGGAGCCGCTGGAGGCCCAGGCTCTGCTGGAACCGGTACAGCCGACATCGCCCCTCCACTACATACTCCGCGCGGTTGTTGCTGTGCATCTGTACAACGACACTGGTGATGTAAGTGACGTCATACTTGTGGCTATATGGAGTGTACCGGCTACACAACAAGGAGCCGCTTGAGGCCCAGGCTCTGCTGGAACCGGTACAGTCGACATCGCCCCTCCACTACATACTGCGCGCGGTTGTTGCTGTGCATCTGTACAACGACACTGGTGATGTAAGTGACGTCATACTTGTGGCTATGTGGAGTGTACCGGTCACACAATAAAGAGCCGCTGTAGGCCCAGGCTCTGCTGGAACCGGTGCAGCCGACTTCACCCCTCTACTACATACTGCACGTGGTTTTGTGGCTTTGTAGAGTGTACCCACAACGGAATAAAGAGCCGCTGGGGTGCTGCTGGAACTGGTACAGCCGATTTCGCCCCTTCACTATGATCTGCGCATGGTTGTTGCTGTGCTCCTGTACAAGGACACTGGCGATGTGGATGATGTTATACTTGGGGATATTTATGTAAAAATTGACAAATTAATAGCTGACAGCTTATCTGATGAGAGGCTAACGCCGCTTTATATATATCTAGGGATCAATTTATTTTCTATTTCTTTTTGACTTTTAGAAAACCTCAGAAAGAAGATTTTGGTTGCACACACAAATGTACTGGTTAAAACAGTCATGGCATAACTTTATACCCTACAGGAGGAGCAAATGAAGCTCGCCCAGCAAAGTTTCCACATCGTGGGCAGCTCTGCATCAGAGTGCGACACAATCCCCGGTCGGCAGTGCATGGCCTCCTCCTACTTCTTGGCCAACCAGTTCGAGGAGGTGCTGGTCTACCTCAACTCCATCAAGAGCTTCTTCGTTAACGATGATACTTTTAACTTCAATTATGCACAGGTGAGTTCAGGTCTTCCTGCCTGCAGTCCAAGGATGTGTTGAAATACACATGACCCAAGAAATGCTTTGTTGAAGGGTATCACGCAAGCGATTTTTAATGCAGCGTTTATCAGATGAGAGTAGCAAATTCACTGGCACTAGCGGTCGATGAGAACAGTAACGGTAAACTAAATCTTAATGGGCACTAATCCATTTGCAAACTATGACGTGATCATTGATTTTACGACAAGGACAAACCTAAGAGTACGGTTAGACCAAGAGACAAGGATGTTTTTACTTCTTTTACATGCTGAGTGATGCGTGACGTCATTTATCAATTCAGTCAGTCATTCAATTTTTTTTCCTCGGAACGGATGAGGGAGAGGGAAAATGCTATGGGACTGACAGTTTAGGGCTGCACCTACCCACTAACGACCCCCTGAAGCTTTGGTAACTTGGTTACCTTAAAAGTCTCAGAGCGACTCCTCCTAGGGAGGGACTCCCCCCTAGATAGGGACTCCCCTCCCCCACAGGTAATCCCACAAAAAGTTAATATAGGTCTTATGTTTATATGAGTTGTAAATTGTAATAGCATTTATTTGATTGAGGAAATTATGAGTTATTGTGGTTTTGGTTAGGATCAGCACTCGGTCAGATAGTGTGTTTTATTTATTTTTATTTAATTAATTTGGGAAACAAACAGTCATATATAGTATTACATATAAATTTTTAATTTAAAACGACCACTTAATAAAAATAAAACATGAAATATACAAGCCCTGAGACAATATTAATTTTACAACAATAATCGCACAAATTAGTATTAAAACTGTCTACATCAGTAAAGTCTTTATTGAAATTGCGTGTGTTATTTTACATTTTTTTCAAGAATTTATAGACTAAGAATGATGCAGCTAAATCATTTCAAACATGTGAATTTTGCTTTGTACCCCCTCTTAATGTATAGCTTATAGGTGTGTCAGTCAACTAAGACGTCTCCTTAGAAAGGTGCGCGGTGCGAAGCGTTGCGCGGAGCAGCACTCATGTGCTGGCTGTGCTGCACTAGCAGTGCTTTTTCGTAATATCCCTCACGCACCACGCATTCATCTTTAGGCAACGATGTCTGAGTTAAACTGACCTTCCATCCTTTTTATTCCTAGTTGCTACTAATTACCATTCTCCAAATGTTTAACTTTGGATGTCAGGCTAAAGTAGCGACCGGATTCTACCGCGAAGCCGAGGAGAGCCTGCAGAGCGTTCAAGACGATACCATGAAGACTTCCTTCACATTCCTCGCGTGTCTCTGCCGCTGCCACGTGATGAACCGGGAGGCGCATCTCGCATGGGAAATATGCGTCAAGGTAATTCATTGGAATATTCAGGTGTGTGTGAGAGCCACATTGTCCCATTACATCCCATTGGTCGTCGGTCCATCACGTGGGAGGCCTGCCTACGCTACGTTTTCCTGTGCGTGGTTGCCACTCGAGAATTTTACTACCCCAACGGCCATCAGTTCTACGAGCTATGTGCCCTGCCCACTGCCTTGGTTTTCCTGCGGATCTCCTCGTTTCTGATTCGATCACGCAGAGAAACTCCGATCATAGCACGCTCGATTGCCCTTTGGGTGGCCTTGAGCCTTCTTATGAGGCCCATAGTAAGCGACCGTGTCTCAGTTCCGTAAGTCATCACTGGCAACACACACTGGTCAAAGACCTTAGTCTTGAGACACTACGGTACTTGGGACGTGAAGATATTGCGAAGCTTCCTGAATGCTGCCCAGCCGAGTTGGATACGCCGATTGATCTCTTTCTCGAAGTTGGACCTACCTAGCTGAACTGTTTGTCCCAGGTATACATATTCGTCAACAAATTCCAGTGTAGAATCTCCAACCTTTAGAGGGGTGGGTGCGACACGGACATTTAACATTATTTTCGTCTGGTCCATGTTCATTTTAAGACCCACTTGTTGAGAGACTTTACTGAGGCCATCGAGCATTGTGCTTAGGTCTTCCATAGTCTCAGCCATGACCACGATATCGTCAACGAACCGGAGTGGTACTCGCCGTTGATATTGATGCCGAATCCACCCCAGTCCAGAAGCTTGAAAACATCTTCCAGGGCGACGGTGAACAGTTTTGGAGATATAACGTCTCCCTGTCTGGTTTCGAGTTCTGGTCCTGGAGGCGAACCGACATGGTAGCGTTTTCATACAGACACTTCAATAACTTGATGTATCGATGGTCAATTTGGCACCGCTGGAGAGACTGTAGCACAGCCCAGGTTTCGACTGAATCAAAGGCTTTCTCATACTCCACAAATCTCCGTGTTGAGATGATGTCGAGGGCTTACCAATTGTGTATAAGAAAAACCTACGGACCGACAGAACGATCTAATAAGATGTGTACTCGTGGATCTACGACGGTGTTGGTCGGAACAGTTTTCAATATTTGTTACTTAGCGGATTCATGAAATTGTCAATTTTAAATTGAGCCCTCTGACTTGACGTTTGTCTATATTAAAACTCATTCAATATATAATACTTGTAGTTGTATGTTCTTAGTGTAAAGTTTGAAATAAACAACAGTATAATTTTACAGTCCGCTGGAACACCAGATAATTTCGCGCTACTGCAGTTGGTAGCTAACGACAGTTACCGAATGGGACAGTTCTTGGTCGCAGCGAAGGCCTTCCAAATGCTTGATAGGTAATTAAACATAATAACATAAATTATTTTATTGTAAGTGTGTGTGTGTGTGTGACAGACATAAATAAGACAAAAATACTTTAAGTAAATGTGATTTAAAAATTGCCATGTAAAAAGGACCATGTCGTAAAAAATATAAATATTTATCTATCACCATCTCTGTATGACTTTTTTTTTTGAATGCATGCTATTCAGGGTGTAAAAAATTGGTGTAGGACCCGTTAACTGGGGCTTCTACTGATCTCACTGAACAACTTTTGCTAAGGAACCCATACTCAATTCACAAAAAAACCGATGCTCCATACAAAAATGCACAAAATTGGTCAATCAGCTGATCGTTTTGTAATCAAGAGTTCATTTTTTTTTCGATTTCAGCAAAATTTTAGAACAAACGTAGTTCCGTATGATGAGTAGAAGCCCCAGTTAACGGGACCTATACCAATGTTGTTACACCCTCTATATCACTCGTAATACATAACACAGGGTAGGTACCACAGATAAACAAACCTGGGCAGTAATATTCCCTGCTCTAAGCCTTTGGTATGTAGGTATCGCTATAAAGATCCCAAGTCCCATGTCTACTCACTTGCTTCAAGAACAATTCGATGTCGTGTAACAGGTTGGACGGTGGTCCGGAAATGTGGGAGGGTCTACGTGGAGCTGTGTGCGGATGTGCGCAGGCAGCAGCGGCCAACAAGCCTGGCTCGGCCGCCGATTTGAGGGACGCGCTCGCTCTGCTCAAGGGACCCAGGTACGGAAACCAAGACATCCTCAATATGTGGTCATCGTCTAGGAGTGGTCCCCAAATGTGGAAGGGTCCGCGCTGCGCCATGTAGGGGTGTGTGCAAGTGCCGGTGAGTAACAACCCCGGCTAGTCTGTGGGACGCGTTCGCTCTGCTCAAGGGACCCAGGTATGGGTAAAAATATCTCCAAGATGTGATCGTCAACAAAATGGTCCGAAAATGTGGAAGTGTCTACGTGACACTTCTTGTGCACGCGCTTGCCCTGCTCAAGGGAACAGGCAATGTTCAAGAACATTCTGATATCATATTGTATGTAACACGTTGGACGGTGGTCCCGAAATGTGGGTGAGTCTGCGTAGCGCCGTGTCACCGTTTACGGTGTTGGCAGGTAGGCTTGTTGAGCCCGGCTGGGCCGCCGATCTTCGGGGCTCTGATCAAGGGATCTAGGATAGAAGAAAAAAGTAGCCCGTAATGAGACTCTCCTTCAAGTACAAGTACTAATGTTGACATATCTATTACGACTGGTAACAATAGTACAAGCAGAACGGTGGCTGCTGGTCCCCGTAATTTTGAAGTAGATTTAGGTCTTCGGAGACTATCCTGTCCAGTTTATTCTACATCGCCAATCAGATATTAATTTCTCAATTTCACGCTTGAGTATATTTCTGTGTCGGTTGTATCCTAGTGCAACTTATTGACGTTTTTCTTCAACAGGGCTCACCCACGAGCTGACCAGATCGTGCGCCCCATCACCAGGTGGGCCCAGCAGAACCGCATACAGATCTGATCCGAGGATTCCAAGCCCTGCAAGGTCTCCTAGTGTAATCACTGGTGAACGTTTGTTTAATAGATTTGTAGTAATAGTGACACTAGTACACAGTGTTATAGAGTGAGTGATCTCTAAGTGTAACAAAAAAATCAACTTTTAAGTTAAATTACGTGTCACTAATAAAAATAAAATACCTTCATAATTAAAACTCTTGAGTTATTACTTTTTATTATATGAACAGCATTGCGTTATATTACGTTCAACGTCAACGCCATATGAAATAGAAATAGACTGGTGCTTAATACATTTCTTTACTTGCACCATACAAAGTACAGTATACGAGGGCTGGTGCTAAATACTTTTCTTAACTTTTTATTTGCACCATACATCATATCAGCTCATATACGTCCCCACCGAGGGGCTCGAGCCTACCCTGAATTAGGGCGATCAGGCCTTAGTCGACCACGCGGGCCCAGTGCGGGTTGGTCAACTTCACACACCAACTGCGAGTTTCGTCGCAGGCGTGTGCAGGTTTCCTCGCGATGTTTCCCTTCACCGTAAGAGCGTCGGATAAACGTAAATATGAAATCTAAATCACATTGGTACGTGGCGGGTTCGAACCACGACCTTTCGGACAGGAGGCGGCGACCCTAGCCATTACGCCACCGAAGCTCTATACAAAGTACAGTCACAGTATATATATTAGGTACAGTATACGAGGGCTGGTGCTAAATACTTTTTTTTACTTTTTACTTGCACCATAAAAGTATAGTATACGAGGGCTGTTCTGAGAATTTCTAGCTACTCAAAAAATCAAAGATATGATAATTATTTATTTTATTTTTTTCAAAATATTCTCCTTGCATTTGTCCAAACCAACTTTCAAAACCAAAAAAAAATACACGTCTAAATTCATCAACCGCGTCGTTTGGGTTATTGACACTTTGTACTCGAAAGTCTTTTTTTATGGTGGGAAACAAAAAAAAATCGCATGGAGGTCGGCAACACCGGAAGTGTGCAGAAAAATCGAGGGAGTGGGGGCAATATTCTGGTAAAAAAGAATGCTGCGGGTACCGCTGCTTGAACGATCTTCACCGAGTTGTTCGAAGGATTGAGGCAGGCATACTTCCGTACACCAATGGCTAGTGACAGTTCTTCTGTCTACGAGAGGAATGACTGCTACAGGACCACTGCGTCAAAAAAAACGGCTATCATTTATTGTTGACCATCCTGCAACGAACAACTTTCGTAGGCAAAATATCTTTTCGAACACCCATTGCGTTGACTGCTGCTTCGTAAGTGGGTCCTAGCTATATATCCACGATTCATCAGTTATCAGTATGTACGACACTAGCTGTGATCTGCCACTATCATCTTTTTCAAGTATATAATTGCACCAATCAACTTGGCGGCGGGCTTTTTGCTGTTCAGTATACAAATGCGGTATCCATCGCGCAGAAACGGTGACCGATCAGTAGTCGCATCAAGTTACCACACCAGTGTGACTATGGATAATTTTACGTTCCGTACTTTCAGGTGATCATTTAAAATATTGGAAACAGCTTGTGATCCAATCTTAAGTTAATTCTGTTGTTCCGCTTTTCTTTATTAGCCACTCTACTTTGATGACATTTTTATGAGTCACGGCGGTCTTAAGCCTCCCGGGCTAGCTTCGCATTTGAGGAACTCTCTACCTGGATTAAGTTCTCAAAACCAAAAAAAAAACGATAGCTAACGAAGGAGCACTTTCCCCAAAAGTTATGTGTATGTTTTCGTGGGATTCTTTGTAGTCGTAATAAATTATCACACGCGTTCATTTTGTAATCGAAACAATGTTTAACAGTGGCTTGACATATGTTTTTTTTAACTTTTTTTAAGCTATTGCATAGATTTTATCGCAGGCTTTGAGCGCGGGGACCGAATCCAGAAATTCCGTAACGAAGAAAAAACCTCACGCTCGGTTGCCATGGCAACAACAGTTGTCAAAACAAACATATAAGAATGGTTGTCATGGCAACAATATCGGTTGTCAAAACAAACATATAAGAAGATTTGATCATTTTCGGAGAATAATAAAACTCTTTTCATAAACTGTATATACCTCCATATGACAAAAAAGATTTGATTATTTTCTGAAGACTAAGTATTTACTTTCAAACATATATTGATGGAGCTAAAGAAGTTTTACTTCAGTCGTGTGGTCTAAAGCACACTCGTATTTTAAGCTATTGTAAGTATAGCTTTTATCGCGGGCTTTGAGGGGACTGAAAAAAACCAGACACCCCAAAAAAAAATATATTGAGTTCTAAAAAACTTACAGTGCCATCTATCTATCCATCATGATGATGGTGATGGTGGTGGTGATGGTGGTTGCGATGGTAGTCGCGATGGTGGTCGAGATGGTGGTCGCGATGGTGGTCGCGATGGTGGTCGCGATGGTGGTCGCAATGATGGTCGCGATGGTGATCGCAATGGTGCTCGTGATGGTGGTCGCGATGGTGGTCGCGATGGTAAATAATTATAATTGCATAAGTTCATAAAAAATGCTATGTAATAGCTTTACCGCGGCAGTCCCCGAGTGCCACACGTCTTTTTTATTTTTAAATCAGACTATTATTTTTGGCCAGTATTTTATACTCAATTAAAACAAAATCTAATTACTAATAAAGTATAATTTTGCAAATAGGTTTCTCACAGTTAAAAACTTTCATAACAGCCCTCGTATGTCGTGCGTGACGTTAAAAACCCATAATTTCCCCACTGCTATGGGAAGAGTACCTTTCCCAAACTCGAGTTTGGGATGTATATTATATGTTTAAATATTAGAATCTACATACGTAGGCCAAGCCCGGGTTTGTGGAGGTTATATTATCATATCGGCTCATTTACGTCCCCACCGAAGGACTTGAGCCTACCTTGAATTAGGGCGATCGAGCCTTAGTCGACCACGCGGGTCCAGTGCGGGTTGGTGACTTCACACACAACCTTCGAGTTTCTTCGCAGACATGTGTAGGTTTCCTCACGATGATGTTTTCCACCGTTAGAGCGTCGAATAAACGTACATGTGAAAATCTAAATTCGAAAACACATTGGTACGTGCCAGGATTTGAACCACGACCTCCCGAACAGAAGATAGTGGCCCTAGCCGTTACGCCATCGACGCTCTGGAGGTTGTATGGCTAGTGCCAACCCTACTATCAGAAGTTTTGACTGCCATCTAGTGATAGCACCAAGGCTTTAAGGTGCCTTCCGATCCGAAGCACGGAAAAGGTTGAGATACATGACATTAACTGTCAAACCCATCCGTATGTTCGTGTTTTATTAACCTGGGTGATCGATGTGACCATAACGCGTCGCATGTAATTTAATTTCAATCAAATTCAAACTTATACTACCATTCATCTTGTTAACGTGTGCTAATTATCCTCATTAACTAAAGGGCCAAGGCGAATGCAAATCAATGTTGGATGTGTCCTTATTAGAGCAAGACCAAAGGAAACGTCGCCCAACCGTGGGCAAAAAAACCTGTCGTATGTCACAGAAACCGGCCCTACCTGTGGACCCAACTCATATGTATGATCCAGAAGTAGGACGCCAATCAAAGACTTATAAATTATGTAGAATTTAATTACTTACTCTCGTATAGCTGAATTAATATTACACAAATATGAAACGTTTAACATTTTTATACGGAACGTAGTAATTATGTCTCTTTGATGACAAAATTAAAAGCGGGACTTGACGAGATTTTTATAACATACTAGCTGTTTCCCGCGGTTTCACCCGCGTGGACAACGTTTCTATGACTTTTCGAGGGTGCGCAGTGCGCGAGCCGCAAGCGGCTCGCGAGCGTAGTAAAAAGTAGCCTATGTCTGAATCCAGGTCCTAATCTGTCTACCTACCAAATTTCAGCCAAATCTGTTCAGTAGTTTTTGCGGGAAAGCGTAACAGACAGACAGAGTTACTTTCACATTTATAATATTAGTAGGGATGAGCAGGTAAAACGTTGAGGTAAAAATAACATCAATACCTACTCATCTTCTTAATATATATAAATCTCGTGTCACAATGTTTGTCCTCAATGGACTCCTAAACCACTTAACCGATTATAATAAAATTCGCACACCATGTGCAGTTCGATCCAACTTGAGAGATAGGATAGGGTAGGGTAGGGTAGTGTAGGGTAGGGTAGGGTAGTGTAGTGTAGGGTAGTGTAGAGTAGTGTAGGGTAGGGTAGTGTAGTGTATGTAGGGTAGGGTAGGGTAGTGTAGGGTAGGGTAGTGTAGTGTAGGGTAGTGTAGGGTAGGGCAGGGCAGGGCAGTGTAATGTAATGTAAGGCGATACGAAGTTCGCCGGGACAGCTAGTATGTTATAAAAATCACGTCAAGTCCCGCTTTCAATTTTGTTATAATGAATAATCGTGACAGTTTAAAGTGTTAACTTTGATATTTGACTAGTTTAGTAGGTACGAACGCAATGACTACTCAAAGGAAGGAACGGTTTACAAGATCACCTTGATCATATTAGCTCATATACGTCCCCACTGAGGAGTCGAGCCTACCCTGAATTGGGGCGATCGGGCCTTAGTCGACCACGCGGGCCCAGTGCGGGTTGGTCGACTTCACACACAACCTGCGAGTTTCTCCGCAGGCGTGTGCAGGTTTCTTCACGATGTTTTCCTTCACCGTAAGAGCGTCGAATAAACGTACATATGAATTCTAAATTCGAAATCACATTGGTACGTGGCAATATTCGAACCACGACCTCCCGGACAGAAGGAGCCGTTACGCCACCGACGCTCTTACAAGATAGTCAAGAGCCAAAAATATATGGAGTTACAAATTAGAAAAAATCACCTTATATAATCTAAACTAGCATCTATTATTTAAAAGATCTTTTATTCTAACCATTTGGTTAACTAGCTTATAACATTTTTAACCGCTAAGCGTAATTATATCACGCGACTGACTCTGGCACATGGTAATTATCACAAGTGAGATTTTATTTGCGTTAATTGAATAGGTATGGCAAAATTAAGGATACGGCAAATATCTGTATATACTAGTTCCATATTCGTCGCTTCCATCTCATACTGGAGACATAGTATACATTTTGCTCAGTATTACAATATAGCGGCTTACAGTAGTGCAACTAATGTACTTACGCAGAGCAGCAGAAGGGTACTTGCGGGGCAGCCGGCGGCGGGGCACAACCTGGCAAACTCCGCGAGGCCGGCTAATAGGCTAGTACTGCTAGTACCTACGCCGTGGCGGCATCGTGCGAAATCAAAGTTGTTGCGCTACTGTAAGCCATATCGTAATACTGTGGATTTTGTAGCTTAAGTACCTACAGCACAACGAATACTAAGCTTTAGGTATAGTATAGATAGAGTATCTTGACTAGAGATAATATGATAAGATAATAAATGCTTTATTTCTGGTAAATGTATTTTTAAAAATCCACATTATAGTAATATAACAATATCTTCTACACACTATACCTATATTCGTACTTAACCAAGCAATGCGCAATGTTACTGTGGCAGCCAGCCATTGTTGCACGCTTTGATTATTTACTTAGACTCTAAGTAAGTCTAAGTCTTAGAGTAAAGTAATAACTTTTCTTCACTTTCTAAAAAGTTTTAAAAAAATGTTTTCAGTCAGTTTTCTAATTGGCGCAAAAATAAGACACAAAAGTAAGTGCAAATATTGCATTTATTCTCAACATAACTTAGTAATAGGTAATAATATTATTTACATTCAACGCGTCAGATCAGGTTCGCAGCAACAGTCAAAGCGGTACAAAATAAATAAACAATAAATCCTTATGATACATGGTTCGAGCTCGGGAAGTCCGTTGGCGATCGCTGTATTGCTAAATAGTATAAACCATACACCTAAAAACCATTCTACATCTTTAATTATCCTCTAAATACTGATACAGGTTTTTATATATTCCTTACATAGATATTTTGACCAGAATCGTGGCATAAACTAACATTCTCTTAAATAATAATTACTGCCGTCAAATAAACTATCCTCAAATGTTCTTATACATACATATTACCTAATCAACATCTTACCTACCTACACATCCAACTCATTCGTTACTGTACTTTGTCCGCTCAACAGAAACCCCTAACCTACAATAACATGAGATTCCCCTCCTATAAACCTACCACACAACCTTAAAATTTTCTACAATCAATACACCAAACATTTTTTAGCTTTAGCAATACAGCAAAGTATATAGTCGTCTAGGCTCAACACAGACGTGACCTACTTATGACCATTTAAAACCTCTACTGCAAAGTCAGATCCCGTTTATAGTGAGAGCATCGATTTAACCTCATAACGCAGGACCTTGGGGTCCTACTAGAAGAACTAAATCTCAGTAGTCATTTAGAGCCAATGCCATTTTTTAACAGCTCAATACTAAATGTTCGAGTGTTAACATTATACAGGGTCTTAAAAAAGGTATGCACTTTTTTTTAACTGGAGCTTGTACTCATGAAACTGAACAACTTTCCCCAAGAAACCCATGGTCGATTCAAATTTGTTTTTTTTTTTAATAAAATCATTAAATTACGCTAGAATAGGTACGGCGCGGTATCGTAAAGTGAGTGCCCGCGCGGTCATTGAACTTGCGTGACCTCAGCTGGGAGTTGTATTCTGAGCAGTTTGATAATTGAATTAAAAAATAATAATTGCGAATTGAACATGGGTTCCTTGGGGAAAGTTGTTCAGTTTCACGAGTACAAGCTCCAGTTAAAAAAGTGCATACCTTTGTTAAGATCCTATTTAACTAAAAGAGTATTAATTATGCTGCTTCGCTCTCACTGTAAGCAGTTAACTAGTCTGTAGTGGTTAAGTCGAGTCGGCCAGATAGTGTCGCTTGCCCAATCAGAATACAAGAATAACCTTTTTATATTATCCACAACCTATTAATTTTCAATGCGGACTTTGACACGCCGCGACACGCACTTTGTGGTATTACAAAGAGCGAGCCACACTATTTGGTCGACAGTACTTTAAGTTTTGTCACTAAACTCAAAAGGTCGGTTGTCTGCGTTCACCTCGGTGGGATATTTAGCCCCAGGGATGGCCGATGGCGGGTAGGGTGTATCTGGCCACGGGGGCGGCGACGGCGACCGGCGCTGGAGCTACCACCTTGGCCACGTGGCCCACTCCTACTACTGGCGCCACCTGGAAGACAAAAAATATTGTTCTATGATCCTTTGCATTTTTATTTTATTTTATGAGTATCAGTTTTATGGTACTACTAGCTTTTTCGCGCGGTTTCGTTCGCGTCGGAATTTTTTATGACTGTCTTAAAGGGTGGGAGGTACACGAGCCGCAAGCGTAAACAGGAGCTTACTCCAGATCCCTCGGGAACTATATTGGGCAATTCTGATTAGCAGTCTTTGTCACTTCCCATCCCCTCAACTATTTCTATTCAAAAAATCACGTCAATCCGTTGCTTCGTTCCGAACCCGACGTGCGCGAGCCTGGAAATATCCCAGATCCTTCTGGAACTATCTCGGGCTATGCTAATTATAGTCTATCATTTCCCACCCCCTCAACTATCTTTGTGCAAAAAATCAGAACAGTCCGTTGCTCCGTTGCGATGTTAAAGAAATCAACCAAAAGAGTATTTTTTCAGTTCCCTCAGGAACTGTATCGACTATGCTATTTTCACGAGATTAAAAGTGGCCCATGTACTTCCTCATGACAAAGGCTACCTCCATGCCAAATTTTGTCAAGATTGGTTAAGGTGTTAAAGCGTGAAGAGGTAACAAACAAAACACATTTTCAAATTTGTAATGTTATAGTAACGATACAAAGATTGGAAACTTCTTAGCGGTTCGAGCATAGTTCAACTTGGTTCAACTATGCTACGAGTTAACTGCGGACCTGTATGGAACGTAAAAAGTGTCTGTCGCAGTAACATAGAAAAAGCCTCGATTATAATTGTTATATAAGTATGTCCTGTTAGACAGTTGTGAGTTACAAGTATGTATCCCGTCAAGTCTGTTTTATGGGAGGCCCGCACAATACCGAGTCGATGGAGCTCTGCAAGTGGGGCACATTTGCAGTTAAAAACTGGCCAAGTGCGAGTCGAACTAGCACTCCGAGGGTTCCGTTCTACCACACCTCTCCCCACAACTACATAGTAATAATGACAATGATACCTATTCATATTACAAACAGAAAACATCAACGCGAGATACAAAAATATGCTTTTTTGTCATTCAGTTCGGACTCCTTAGCGCGAGTGCGACTCACATTTGGTTTTAACAATAGAGCTAAATCAAAAATACTTCTAAAAACCAATAAAAAATCAGGTTTTTTGTATGTATTTGTTGTTATAGCGGCAACAGAAATATACACATTCTGTGAAAATTTCAACTGTCTACCTATTACAGTTAATGAAATACAGCCCGCTAATGGACGGACAGACAGACAGCGGAGGCTTAGTAATAGGGTCACGTTGGTGTATGGAACCCTAAGAACACTAAAATAGTGGTTGACAGACAAGGTATTTTATTCTTCAAAGGAATATTTTTCGAATTAATTTTTACTTGCTTTTTTATTTTAATTTTTGATGATGACTATATTTCAATCAATCAATCAATCAAATATGCTTTATTGTACAATTACAAAATATACAAAATACAAGTACAGAATAAATAGAAAAATTTTAAATTGTACAATGTAGGCGGCCTTATTGCTTAAAGCAATTTCTTCCAGGCAACCCAGAGAATGGATACAATTAAATTAAAGTATGGGCTGTGCAAAGCAAACATATGCAACAATATTGAAAATAGAACAATTTACTATATAATATATATAAAAAAAAATAAAAAAAATCTAAATCATAATACATCATGTACCTAATAAAAATACTATACAAAATAAGAATAATAATATAAACTATACTTACATATAATAAAAATATATACTAATAAATATTGATCAGTAAGACAAGGAATAGTGCTAATACGTTGATTGAAGACATAAGAAGTATTTTTTAATTTCAAATGTTAATTCATGACTATTGTATGACCGAAATGGGTAAACTGATGATACTAATTAATTGTAACAACTATATCACCCAGTTATATAAATATTATCTTATCTACAATTTTTTATTTAGTAAAATCACAAAATGATTGTACAACCTACTTAAATGACACTGCAAAACATTTTTTTTTTATTCACAATTGGTTAGCCCTTGGCATCATCTCACCCGATGGTAAGTGACAATGATGCCGAAGATGGAAGCGGGCTTACCAAGATCCCCCAAAGTAATGGAGAACTGACTATCTTATCTTCAAGCCGGAACACATCAATGTTGTTAACACTGATGTTTGGCGGCAAGACTTAGATAAGATGGTGGTAGATAGCCAGGCGGGCTTAGAAAATGCCCTACTACCAACCAAACCGAGTCTTACAAGTTGACCCCGCCGATAATCGAATCCACGACCTCCTGGTACTAACCATTACCCCACGAAGGCGGTCACTCCCACAGAATAGAGAGCGGAAATTTTTTTTCTTATCTGTGGTCACGCCTAAGTGTTTCAAAATTTTTTTGAACAAAATGTGAACAGATGATAAAAAATACAACAGATGACTAGCAGTTATCTATCACCCCTTTGCCATCGTTATTATAAACTCACCGCGTGCTCTCCACCCGTCCTCTCAACGACGGCATTAAACCCGTTGATCCTGTCTGCGGTGTACGTGACCTTCCTCAAGTGGCCATCGGGCTCCACCAAGCTGTAGGACCCTGAACAAAAACATTATTCGTTAATCTTCATTACCAACCTGTTATAGTTGGAGCTATTGGTCCTCTGATGGACATTGACCAAAGTTATGTATGCATAGGCCAACCTTGGGGTATGCACCAAACCTCTTACTGTCACCAGCTTGCATAAACATAGCTCGTTGGACGGACGGCTGTTGGGGATTTAAAGTTCTCTGCACTGGACTGGACACAGTGGACTGACGACTGGTGAAGGTTTTTTTTATTATTAAAAATTTGAGTGCGTTTAACTGCAACTCACCTGATGGTAAGTGATGATGCAGTGATGGTACACGCAAACTCAAATAATTCTTACTCCTGCGCGACCTGCCTGAGATCGAGCTCTGCGCAGGGCCAAGCCCGAAGCGCCTCCTGCCTTTGCGATCCCGGAGGCAAAAAAATATTTTTAAACAGTCAGGGACGTCAATTATACTATACATTTCACGTTAAACCATCGGCAGTGCCCCAACTGATTTTTTTATATATGTTGCACCTTCTAGAAAGCACAAGCATCTACAAATTCTCCACACTCTTTACTTCTGTTCAGACGCCTTCTAGAAAACACCACACCAACTTCTACAAATTCCCTTTCTACTTCTACTTCTTAATTAATACCTCTCAAATCAATTATTTTACCATGCACAACGCCGTTCTGTAGGGTCTCCGACGCGTCCTTGTGATCCCCAGTCGTGGGGTCGGCCACGCCGTACGAGAACGTGTACGCCGGGTTCGGGTCTACTGGCTCAGCGTGCACCACCTGCAGAAATAAGATTTGTGACAACATCTCTGGCTATTGATCATTTATTGCCGTTATATAAACACGATGCCACAGGTATATACTGCTGAGTCCCTCGATCAATGCGTTGAGGAGGCTACTGTCTATTTGCAGCGAGTCCGCAGAATTGCATGTACTGAGGTATAATTCGAAGAAGAGCAAAATACTAGTATTTAAATCAGGTAAAAGACAACCAAATCATGTACCGCCAGCCCTCCTCGATGGCGTTGCATTGAAGCTGGTGGACAGATTCAAATACCTTGGGCATGTTGTGACGAGCGATCTCAGGGACGACGAGGATATTGAGCGTGAGCGTAGGGCGTTCTCGGTGAGGAGCAATATGCTCGCTCGCAGATTAACTCGATGTACAAAAGAAGTAAAAATAACACTCTTCAAAGCGTATTGTCAATCATTTTACTCGAGTGGTCTGTGGGTGAGATATTCGCGCCGACCCTACAGCGTCCTACGAGTCCAATATAATAATGCCTTCAGGATGCTGTTGGGACTGCCGTGGCGCTGCAGCGCATCAGGAATGTTCGCCGCTGGCTTCAATGCTATTATGCGCAAGAAAGCTGCATCCTTGCTGCGACGCCTACGCAGCGGTCACAACAGTATCCTGGAGACTATCGCTGCTAGGTTTGACTGCCCTATTCAAAAACATTGGGTGGGGTTAGTCACCGGAAGAATCAAATAAATAGGTACTCCAAATAAAATCTCTGTCGCTCTGCTAACAATAAAATAGGAACTAACATAGATAATTAGCCAACATTGTTACTAATACACTATGGATATTATTTTTCCGAAATAAAGCTTATTTATTTATTTATTATATATAAGCTAATATACTCACAGGTGCAACGGCTTTAACCACGGGAGCGGCGTAATGGCCATACGGCGCATACGCCGGCGCCGCCACGCCGTACGTCACGCCGACCGGCACCGCCGCCGCCGCCGCGCACGCGCACGTTAGTACTAATATCTGAGAAAATGCTGTTGTTACTGAACGAATACAAATATAAAAAAAAGAATCGTGAAAATTGATCCACAATCTGCGAAGATATCGCGTAACAAACACACAAAAAAATATTCAGTCGAATTGAGAACCTCCTCCTTTTTGGAAGTCAGTTAAAAATAATTTCTAATAAAAAATAAAATGGTTCCGCGTATCACTGATCTGTTTCAATTGCTTATTATGAAGTTTCATCATCTAAGAAAAATGCAAGGTAGCACACCCCGGACACTGCATACAACGGTCGTGAAATGACATTTCTAAAAACAAATGAGGGAACAAACAAAATCACGGCGAAGTGGCTAGCTGATCTTTAGTTTCTGCGTGATCTAATGCGCAGGCGTTCTGCTTACTCTAAGGAACCTTTCTGAACTTCTACTGAGTCCACAGGCTAGAAGGCAAATGATTCTAGAGAAATCCTGAAGGGATTCCAAACGCGAGCTATCAAAATTTAAAATTGTTACTAAAATTAACGCGCGGCCAGTACGCCTACATCGACATCATTACAATACAGTTGATCGAACCTTTGCTCCCTTTAATTACCTACTTAAGGGTCTCCAGGAGGCTCGAGTTTTCATACAAACGTAGTTCCGCTTTCATACAAAAACTACATGCTGGATTGAATCCAATCTTTTCAAATATGTTGAGTAGATACGTATCGATGTTTGTAATTAGTTTACGATGTACTTATTAGTACTTATATTTAAAACGATACAGGCCTTGCCTAGTGTGGGGACCACTACTTACTGTATTATCGTTTAACTGTGTTTTTGGTAATGAAATAAAAATTTATTGTTATTTATTATTAAAACGGAAAAAAATAAGAGAAGTTTCAAAGTTTCAGTACAAAACTAATTTAAGCCTTTGTTTAGTTACGTTTAAATTTACTACGATAAAAACTAATTACAAACATCGATATGTGTCTACTTAACATATTCGCAAAGTTTGGATTCAATCCGGCATGTAGTTTTTGTATGAATGCGGAACTACGTTTGTATGGAAACGCGAGCCTCCTGGAGACTCTTAAAGCATACTAAACACATTGCTAAGTTTATTGAACATTAAAAATATGGCAGGGTCTTAACGTGCTGGCTCTATCTTTACCCTTACCTTAGCGAGCATGACGGTGGCGCGCTGTCCCCGCGTTGCGTAGCACGTGTGGCCCTGCATCGCAAAGGGCACTTATAAATAAGCCTGCGCCCGCGCGCCGCGCCGCCGCCTAAACGCTACAGCAGCTTGCCAAGGCCTCCTAAGGCTCTATCCAGACTATTTTACCGCCTCCGTGGCGCAATGGTTAGTCCATTCACTTTACACCAGGAGGTCGCGGGTTTGATTCCGACGGGGTCAACTTGTAAGACTCGGTTTGGTTGGTGGTAGGGCATTTTCTAAGCCCGCCTGGCTAGCTACCACCATCTTATATAAGTGTTAACAACATTGATGTGTTCCGGCTTGAAGATAAGATAGCCAGTTCTCCATTGCATTGGGGAATCTTGGTAAGCCCGCTTCCATCTTCGGCATCATCGTCACTTACCATCAGGTGAGTTGATGCCAAGGGCTTACCAATTTTGAATAAAAAAAAGACTAGACGACGCGTTATAGGAGTAAAGTTTAGCCGGTAGAAAAATCTTTACCTTCGACGAAACCGCACTAACTTGGGCCGATTCAGATTTTCCGAGCTGACGGAGTCATTAACGGCCTTATTGCATGACTTACGGAACTAAGACATGGTCGCTTACTATGGGCCTCAAAAGAAGGCTCAAGGTCACCCAAAGTAATGGAGCGTGCTATGCTCGGAGTTTCTCTGTGTGATCGAATCAGAAACGAGGACATGCGCAGGAGAACCAAAGTAACCGACATAGTTCACAGAATCGCTAAACTGAAGTGGCAGTGGGCAGTACACATAGCTCTTAGAACAGATGGCCGTTGGGGTAGTAAATTTCTCGAGTGGCGACCGCGCACCGGAAGGCGTGGCGTGGGCAGGGCTCCCACGAGGTGGACCAACGACCTGGTGATGATCACGGGAAGCCGATGGATGCGGGCAGCCCAGGACCGGTCGTCGTGGAAATCCTTGGGGAAGGCCTTTGTCCAGCAGTGGACGTTTTTCGGCTGATGTGATAAATTATTTTTTCATTATTGCCTGTTAAATAAATTATGATGTTGTTTTAATTTCCTTGCTTTGTATTAGTAAAGCACTATACAGGCCTCGGCCAGAACGGCTATAACTATATTCTTATTATTAAAAGCCTCTCCTGCGGTTCGACTCATCCAGCAGTCGCTTACCTCCTGGCCTTTGCAGTCATCATCATTATCATATCAGCCGAAGGACGTCCACTACTGGACATAGGCCTCCCCCAAGGATTTCCACGACGACCGGTTCCGTATGGAAAGCCTTGAAATTTCCTAAGTTCGATTGTAAAGGTTCCTTTGGGAATGTTGTATAATTCGTAAGTAGTTGAGTAGCATTTGGCATTTGCCGCTTTTCAGGGAATTAGAAGTCACCCCGTAAATGTTACTTTTTTTATTTTTTTTTATTCACAATTGGTAAACCCTTACTTTTATAAAACCTGAATTTGGATTATGCTGTATTTTCTTATAACTTTTTACTTTCGAGCAATCGAACGCCCATACTCTTCTGTTGCAACTTAGTTGGTTGCAAACAAAAAAGAAATAAAACACTTCTTTCACAACTAGCTACGAACAAAGAATAAAAATCCTCATTCGTAACTACATTCGAAGCTCAGTTCACATTGTCGGCCCAAAGAGTAAAAGGAAAAATGATATAAATCGTTCACACAAAAAAAAAGTTTTTTATTAGCTATTTGTTAGCAAGCGTGATCGAATCAGAAACGAGGAGATCCGTAGGAGAACCAAAGTAACCGACATAGCTCTCAGAATTGCTAAACTTGAGTGGCAGCATTGCTCGTAGAACAGATGGCCGTTGGGGAAGTAAAGTTCTCGAGTGGCGACCACGGACCGGAAAACGTAGTGTAGGCAGGCCTGCCACTCGGTGGACCGACGGTGAAGGTCGCGGGAAGCCGCTGGATGCGGGCAGCGCAGAATCGGTCGTCGTGGAGATCCTTGGTGGAGGCCTATGTCCAGCAGTGGACGTCCTTCGGCTGATATGATGATTAGCTATTTAACTAGACAGTGAGCAAAGCTCGGTCGCCCAGCTATACTTAGTGGTTAGTGGCTTATCATAGGTCAATAATTTGAATGTTAATGTGTACATTCGCTCTAGAAATGAGGTGTTTCAAGGATTCTATCCAATTTAAATGTAGTATGTGTCGCATGTAAGATTGGATTTGCATAATGACTAAGCATCTATGTGCTTGTGCTGGATTCTAGTACACCATTGCGCAAGGCGCTAAGTAGATAATATTTTCCTTAGTAACGACTGTTTTGATTGCACTAAGTAGGTAAGTAGATAAAGAACCCCGTACCAAAAGTATGGAAAATGTGGTTTCAGTTAAATATTCTAAGATTTTGATATACTATAGATTTTAACGTCCTGAACAAAAGTCTCTATGGGGGCTACCACTGTTGCCGAGTCCCTTTCAGAGTTACGACTGGTTTTGTACCCTCAAGGAAATCGACTCTAGTACACACACCAACAACGTCGCAATGTAGGTTCAATCTAATGTCAATTGTTTAAATAAATAGTTGGTAATAGGGGATCGGACTGCATCAAAAATAAAATCTGAAATATGATTTCCTAAATTGCTCTCCTCTTGATGTTTCAAAAAACCTTACTTCTTTTGTTTTTCCATCACGTCTTCAATTTTTAATTGATCAAATTCACAAAATAAGTTCGACAATGACGCTTAAAATCTATGACGTCACTTGTGGGTATTTCAAACATTTTTAGAACAAAATTTCGTTTTTAACAGATCGTAAAAAGTAAGTCAAATGACTAGCAGTCCGATCCCCTATTGCATCTAATTAATGATTTGTTGTCTGGTACAAAATCAGTCGTAACTCTGAAAGGGACTCGGCAACAGTGGTAGCCCCCATAGAGACTTTTGTTCAGGACGTTAAAATCTATATTATATCAAAATCACAGAATATTTAACTGAAACCACATTTTCTATACTTTTGGTACGGGGTTCTATTGGTCTGTATAGGTACAAAGAGTGGTAATGGGACTCTATTACTAAAATAAAACTTGCGCCGTCCTTCTGTCCCTTTTTACCCGACTACTAAAAAGGAGGGTTATGCTTTTGACAGTCTATGTATGTATAGATGTTCATCTGTTCCCTCATATTTCCTAAACCACTTAACCGATCTTGACAAATGTGGTGTCTTTGGATTTGTGCCATCACTCCGCGTGTCATCATAGGATACATAGTAGGGCATGGAACCGGTTTTACCCGGTTCCAAAAAAACCGGGTATACCCGGTTCTCCAAGACTTTAAAAAAATCGGTTTTACTAACTCAAGAACCGGTTTTTTCGGTTCTTTCATTTTTAACAATAAATAGTATTTTTTTTCAACGTAAAATCAAATATGATTCTTGAAACGAATACTAGATGGCGCTAATAGTATTCTTAAACGCGGTAACGTTGTGTTTATCTAATTAAATTACCCCGAAAAAGAAAATTGCAATCCTTTCTACAACGGTTCTTCTTCTGGTAAGTGTTCTTTTATGTATTACTTTATGATTCCTTTTATTATTGTATTGTGTTTTAAGGGTGGGGAGGGGGATGGATGTGGGTGGAATGGGCCGCACTGCGCTCTGTCGGCGGCGGCGTGAGGGATAGTCCGCACAGGCCAGGAGGTGCAGCTAGCTACCCTGGCTGGCACAGTATAATAGTACTGTACTACTCCTGGCCTGTGCAGACTGCGCTTCACGGTCGCTTTTAAATTGTCACGGTTTCTATTAAGTCAAAGTAATACTGCTTGCATTTATAATAATTATGAAAAGTGGGCTTTGCTAAGATGGGTGAGGGAGGCAGCACGAAAGACCCTTTTGCGTTAAAAAACAATTTTATCTTGTGGATGGCTTTAGAAAATTGCAGTTTTGTGACTAATACTTACTAAGTTACTATAACATCATAAATATTAGTGGTCTAAATTATGTCCTTAATTTTAATTTAAACGTAACAATTAAAAAGATCTTCTTGGTTATAAGAAAAATTGTTTTTTTTTCCTTCATGGTCTAGGGCGTGGTTAGTGGTACGCTTATGCGCTTCATTTATTCTATTTCTTTACAGATGCTTTTACTAACCAACCACTCTAACCAGAATTAGTGTATCATGGATTTCCAAGAAGTAACCGATAAAGCTAAAAATAAATTTTCTATATGGCATTATTTTCTTAGATCACAAGATAAGTCAAATGCAAAGTGTAAAACTTGTCAAAAAGTATTAAAGTCTGCTGGAGGTAGCACAAGCACCCTTCGCAAACACATGAAAAGTAAACACCACATTGATATTGAAAAACTTTCTGAAGAACATGCAAAAACTATAGAGTTAGCAACTTCGTCTACAGCACCAGATGTGCCAAAAAAAAAGCTAAATTAACAGACTTTTATGAAAGTGAAACTAACCCAAGTATGCAGGTTATGGTTGCTCGCATGGCCGCAATAGACGGTGTTTCTTTCAGGACTTTTGTGAACTCCAGGGACTTAAGATATTTATTTGAAAAAAGAGGACAGCCTTTACCTAAATGTGCTAACACTATACGGGAAATTGTTATCAAGGAGTACAGCAAAAACAAAAAAAAAACTTATAAACGAAATAAAGAATATTGTCTCCCAGGGTTTCAAGTTATCGATATCCTTTGATGAATGGTCGTCTATTCGGAATCGGAGATACTTAAGTCTGAATGTTCATTCTAGTAATTTTTCTGGAGATAAAAAATTTCGAAGCCTAGGCCTTCTCAGAATATTTGGTTCAATGAATGCGGCAAGATGCATAGAAATAATTGATGCGAAATTGCAAGAGTACGAATTGTTTTTAAACAGAGATATTGTGGCACATGCAACAGATGGCTGTAGTCTAATGCAGAAAGTAGGTAAGAATCTCAACATATTTCATCAAAAGTGCATTGCTCATGCAGTACAGTTGGCGAACGTTGATGTGATGTATAAAAAGACACCAGATAGAGAAAAAGATCAAGATCAAGAGGACGATTTGACCCTGGCAGAGTTAGCATTTCCAATTCACAATAACGAAATAAGTGACGTTATTGATGAAATTGCGAGTGAAGATGAAGAAGATGGTGGTGTGAATTTTTCAATCACATCTCCACCGGAAGCTAATCAAAATGTCCAACATAACTTTGAATATTATGAATATTATGTTTCAAAAATTAGGAAAATTGTACGACTGTTTCGAAAATCTCCAACCAAGAATGACGACATACTACAAAAACACGTGAAATCGGACTTTGGGAAAGAGTATACCTTAACTCTGGATTGCAAGACTCGCTGGAGTTCAATGGCTGATATGGTGTCTCGTTTCAAGATGTTAAGAATATCAATTGAGAAGGCATTAATTGACATCAAGTCTGAAGTTGTTTTCAGTGATGATGACTGGCAAAACATGGAACAGTTGGCTAATGTCCTAAATATTGTCAAGACTATAGTAGAAGCTTTATGTCGACGAGATGCTACGCTTTTAACTGCTGATGTCGCAATCAAGTTTGCTTTAAAAAAAATAAGCAATATGAATTTTGACCTAAGCAACAAAATGACGAACGCGTTGATCAAACGATATAAAGAACGTCGATTGATTCAAGCTTCTTTGCTGAAATATCTAACTAATCCAAAAAAATATTTCGACGATGTAACAACTGAAGATTTGAATATATTTAAACGCCAAAGCAGCGAAGAGATGTGCCATGAAATGGTAACTCTTTTAGAGCGTACTAATACGACTAATATTGCTCAAAATGCAACGCCGGAAAGCCAAGACGGTCATGAATCGGAGAGTGAAATGGAAGTTAGTGGCTTGTCGTATAAAGAAGAATTAGAGATGGAGATTAAACGAGCTTTGACGACGAAGTCGACGTTAAATGAAAACAATGACACTGTATCCTTAAAATGTCTGTAAGGATGGAAATGGCTCTTTTAGAGAACGATGGAAAACGTGGGCGAACTCTAGAATTTGTATATAACCATGTCTTAACTATTCCGCCAAGCAGCGTGGAGTCGGAGAGAATTTTTTCTTCTGCAGGAATAACTTGCAACAGAATAAGATCTTCTCTCGGAGATGAATCTTTAAACGCTTTAAGTTTCTTGCGTTCCTTCTATCTTAGCCAAAGTGGGTAACTAATTAACTATACTAACTATAGTGAGGATCAATCCTATTACATTTTAAATTCTAATAATTGCATGCACAAATTGTATTCTTTATGATAATTAAAAATTAAAGTTTATTAATAAGCTCTGTTTTTATTGTTTAAACCACGCCCGAAATCACCTTTCAAATTTACCTGAAAGAATCGAAAAAAAACCGGGTACCCGGTTCCGAGTAGCTATCAGAACCGAGAACCGGTTCTTGAAATAAAGCTTCGGTTCTGCATGCCCTAATACATAGCATATAAAAAATCAACATGACGGATCTTTGTGAATTAAACAACCAAAAAAAAGTTTTTTTTTAATATTCATATCATGTTTGGTATTTAAAGAAAGGTCTTGACGAGCACATTCTAAATATATATACATAACAAATAATTTTAATTTCTTTGTAAAAGGTCTCACAAACGATATTATAAGACGGCTCAATGTACGCGCGCTACAATCAAGCGACACGACACGCGGCCGCGGGTAGCGAAGTGGGGTGGCTTTATACTCTGAGCATAAAAAATATGGAAATAAAATTAAAGTTATACAACTAAAACCCGACTACGGAAAAGTATGAAAACAAGAGTTTTGGTTGGTGGAAGGGCATTTTCTAAGCCCGCCTGGCTAGCTACCACCATCTTATCTAAGTCTTGCCGCCAAAACATCAGTGTTAACAACATTGATGTGTTCCGGCTTGAAGATAAGATTGCCAGTTCTCCAATGAGTTGGGGAATCTTGGTAAGCCCGCTTCCATCTTCGGCATCATCGTCACTTACCATCAAGTGAGATAATGCCAAGGGCTTACCAATTGTGAATAAAAAAAATGCAAAGTCCTCAGGTAAAATCAAATTATAGTGATCATTGGGTATACCAACGCACGGAACTATATCAGGATCTAAAAGGGTATAGGGGATAGTTAGAGCTGTAAATAGACTGAATTGCATGCAAACTTGTGAATGGCGGCTCTCTAATAGACTTAAGACAGCCTTTTAACGAGTATTTTATTCATGAACAGAGTCACTATAGTCATTAACCCAATATGTGTCTAAGAATGTACGATATGATTCGAATTGATTGGCTGTCGAGTACGATGTGACTTAAATGTGTAAGGTCGACTTGTATGCGGTTCTATTAACAGCGATAAAGATTTTTTAAATCGTTATCAAACTCTGTCCTTAATTACTTCTTAGAAAACATTTTTTTTTTACTTTTTTGGGTTCCTTGGCAGATAACTGGACGCGAGCATTAAGTACTAACCTTACTTTGGGCTACCCTGTCCATTAACCGGTCTGCCTGTCCTACCTTTGGGTTGTATCTTTTGAACCGTGATAGATAGCCGGCTGAAATTTTCGTAGAATGTGTGTTATTATGGGTGACTTACTTACAAATAATTAAAATTACAACAAGTTAAAAAAGGTAACGATTTAAGTGGTCACTAAAATATGTTTTAATACACTAAAACTGAGAACCAAATATAATAAAATATTCTTTTTGTTTGTCAAAATGGATAAATGCCCACCAAATATCATTATCATCATCATCATATCAGCCGACGGACGTCCACATAGGCCTCCCCCAAGCATTTCCATGACGACCGGTTCTGCGCTGCCCACCAGGTCATCGGTCCGCCTACCTACGCCACGTTTTCTGGTGCCCAGTCGCCACTCGAGAACTTTACTGCCCCAACGGTTCTGGCCAACGTGGGCTCTGGTCGAAAACAACGCACGGCACGTGAGTTGTCTGTTAAGCGGAACTGCTGGTTTAATTACTGGCAGGGAAGCATCTCCGGCACTTGCCTAGACAGCAAGTACAGCTAAGCTAATACTACTCCGGCCGATCCAGCCGCGTAGGAGTAAGTCTGGGCAGGTGCGATAAACGCCGGGAAGTAAGCGTGCCTACAGCGCCGGTACCACACCTAATGTGTGGGAGCCAGCTTCTCTGGTGTCCCGAGCGGGGATCGAACCGCCAGAAGCAAAAGCCGAGGGAGGTGAGCGTGCCTACAGCTCCGGGACCTACCTGGACAGTAGGTAATGGTTCTCTTCCACGAGGCACTCGCCTAGCAGAGTACCGGGACAAGCGTCTTGGCGGCAAGACCTACCGTGACTAGTCTTTGTCTTCACCTTATAGTGTTGGCAGGAATAGCGGCCCTCACTGGTAGGAAAGTGGCGACGCTATATCATAAATCTGGTAGTTTTAGCGTATCTGGTAGATATACGAGAGGGAATGGCCCAACGGCCATCTGTTCTACGAGCTATGTGCCCCGCCCACTGCCACTTAAGTTTAGCAATTCTGAAAGCTATGTCGGTTATTTTGTTTCTCCTATGGATCTCCTTGTTTCTGATTCGATCACGCAGAGAAACTCTGAGCATAGCACGCTCCATTGCCCTTTGGGTGACCTCAAGCCTTCTTATGAGGCCCATAGTAAGCGATCATGGCTCAGTTCCGTATGTCATCACTGACAACACACACTGGTCGTATTAAGACACTGCGGTATCTGTGACGTAAACATATTGCGAAGCTTCCCGAACGCTGCCCAGCCGAGTTGGATTCGACGATTAATTTCTATCTCGAAGTTGGAACTACCTAACTGGACTATTTGTCCCAGGTATCCATATTCGGTAACAACTTCGAGTGCAGAGCCTTCAACCTTTTGATATTGATGCCGAGTCCACCCCAGTCCAAAAGTTTAAAACATCTTCCAGGGCGGCGGTGAACAGTTTTGGAGATATAACGTCTCCCTGTCTCACCCCTCGCTGCAGCCGGATAGGTTCCAAGTTTTAATCTTGGAGGCGAGCCGACATGGTGGAGTTTTCATACAAACACTTCAGTACCTCGATATATCGATAGTCAATTTGGCACCGCCGGAGAGACTGTAACACAGACCAAGTTTCGACCAAATCAAAGGCTATCTCATAGTTCAAAAACGCCAAGCATAATGGCTGATTGTACTCTTCGGTCTTCTGTATAATATGCCGCTGCGTATGTATGTGGTCTATGGTACTAAAGCCTTATCGGAAACCGGCTTGTTCGGGAGGCGAGACGATTCGTAATGACTTTCGAAGACAGTTTATAGACATGGCTCAGAAGTGAAATAAACGAGGGAAGCGAGCGATGTTAGGTTCATCAGGTTTGATACAGTCAAAGAGGCTAGTTCGCTAGGCTCTCTCCCCTCCTGGGTAGCAGAATGCTTCGCAGAAGAAAGCATTGAAAGAAAATAAAATTGGTAACATCTATTTAGCGATAATCTATAATATCTATAATCTATAATAATATAATAAAACTGTAACGGGGCCGTGTCTGTACATGAAATATTTTTGGAAAATAATAACTGTGGTGGACATTACTAACGATACAGAGGCCAAAACAACAACTTTTGGAATTTTTGTCTGTCTGTCTGTCTGTCTGTCTGTCTGTCTGTCTGTATGTTCGCGCATCACGCAAAAACTACCAGGCCGATTTTGATGAAATTTTGTATGGTGGTTCCTTATAGCCCGGGTTAACATATAGGATACTTTGTAACCCAGAAAATTCAAGAGTTCCCGTGGGAAAATCAAAAGTATTCATTTATAGAATGGCTCACCACGCAAATGTGGCTTGACCTATTACAATCAAATTTCACACCCTTATCGCGAACTAAAACTGGGACATTGTGAATCCCAAAAAAATTAGGGTTCCTACAGGAATGCAAAAAATTGTATCTTTAGAATGACTCAACGTAACAATATATATGAAACCTTTACATTGGGATGGGGTGTTTTGACCATCATTGTATAGTCGGGTATTCTTTATCCCGGAAAACTAAAGAGGTCCCGTGGGAAATTATCTATAGATAATTACAATAATAACAATAGAGTACTTTTTTCTATATATTAGCTACACATACCAAACATTATAATCATAGTAGCAGAATGTCAATAGATGGCACTGCAGGGATAATAAAATGCGTTTAAGTTGTATTAAAACATTAAAATATTATTTCATACTTTTGAGTGGATTTCTTTTATGTATTTTTCAGCATACGCTACTTTAAACTCTGGAACTATGGTACGTAGCGATGTGTTTCATAGACGAACAGAGAGGTATATTTTTACAGATTCCAATCGTGTAAAAAAATAAAAACACATAAATCGAGTTTAGCATCTTTTAACAGGAGGCACAGATATGGGAACTCTTCTGACGGCGACTATTTGCGTGTGGCAGTTGCTCTCCGCCTGCAATATCAATATCTGTGAACCTCATCAATGTATTTGCGGGTCCACGGTGGAGGCAATTGGCCATCACTCACTGAGTTGCAGTCGTGTTTGTGAAGACTCCCATGTCACCAATTCCTTAATGACCTCACTCAGAGGGCACTGGTCTCGGGCAGATGGAATATTCCATCTTTGATGCAGCCGCCGGCCGGGCTTTAGTCGATCTGATGGCAAAAGGCTGGAGGGTTTAAACAGGTGCTATGGCAGAGAGGAACGTATCTGCTTTGGGAAGCCACTTTTTCTGCCTCACTGTACGGTACTGCTGCTCAATTTTTGGCGAGAAAGAAGCATAATAAGTACTCGGTCTGGGAGGCAAATTACTGCTTTGTGCCGCTGGTCTGTAAGACAACCAGCTGCTGAACCCTCAGAGGCCTTTGCCTTCACAAAGGACATTGGCCTTCGCCTTCGAGAGAGGAGATGTGACGTGAGGTCCTACCTGCTGCTAAGGTTGTCTATTGCCATCCAGCGCGGCAACGAGAAGCGCGTCTTGGGCTCCTTTGGAGCTGATACGACTCGAGTATTTGACCCATATTAATATTGTTAGGAAATTTTATTACTAGATTGATACCTATAATGATTTGAATTAGTTTTTTGATAAAATAGGTATATATGTTATTTCATCATATCAGTTTATATACGTCCCCACCAAGGGGCTCAACCTGCCCTGAGTTAGGGCGATCTGGCCTTAGACGATCACGCGGGCCCATTGCGGGTTGATTGACTTCACACATAAGCTTCGAATTTCTTCGAAGGCGTGTGCAGGTTTCCTCACGATGTTTTTCACACCGTAAGAACGTCGGATAAACGTACATACCAGTATGAAATCGATATTCGTATAGATATTGATAAGTGGCAGGATTCGAACCACGGCCTTCCGGACAGGAGGTAGTGGCCTTAACCGTTTTGCCACTGACGCTCTATATTTTATTTAAGATTTAGAAATCCATACTTAATATTATAAATGTAAAAATGTGTTTGTTTGTTTGTTACCTATTCACACTTCAACAACTCTATCAATCTTGATGAAATTGGGCATGCAGGTAGCCTGTATCACTGGAAATGAAATCGTCAACCTTTTATCTGTGGAAATTATCATAGCCCGATGCAGTTCCTGAGGAAACTAAAACAATACTCTTTGTTCGTTTTATATAAAATCGTAACGAAAAAATAGATTGGTGTGATTTTTAGCACAGAGATGAGGTGGAAAATGATATAATCTACTAATAAGTATATCCTGACATAGTTTCCGAGGGATCTGGGGACAACTGTTTTCTACGCTCGCGCACGTCGGTGGCGTCGCAACGGAGCAACGGATTAAAGTGATTTTTTGTATAGAATTTGTTGACGGGGTGGGAAGTGACAAAGACTGCTAATCTGAATAGCCCGATACAGTTCCTGAGGTACCTAGGAAAACTCATGTCCTCGCTTGCGAGCTGATTGCGGCTCGCGCACCACTCACCCTCAAAAAGAGTCATAAAAGTTATGTCCACGTGGGCGAAGCAGCGGGCAAAAGCTAGTATAAAATATTTGATCTGAAACAACTTTAACGGCGTTTACATATTTTTGTGGTATGCAATAAAAAGGAAATTTAGCTCCATTTCTACAATACTTCCTAAAACACAATTTGGTGAGCATTGAATTTGGAGGCATTTAACACAAGCCGTTAAAAAGTAAGTAGAGTCGCCATCATACAAGAGTTTCTTCTAAGATTTTTGTTTTTGCTCTGAGTTTTTAATGTTTTTTTTTACATGGAGGCGTCAAACTTGGTGAGCTTATAGTACTAACATTACCAATTTTACGGTTCCGTTAGTCCTAGTGGACTACTAGGTAATGAGATCCTATGACTAAGTTCACGCTGTCTTTTTGTCCGTCCGCTGTCTGTCTGTTTGTCTGTCTGTCCAACCTTTAAAAGTACCTGTGATAAGTGTCCGGCTAAATTTTTCACAGAATATGCGTTGTAATCGGGGATCTAATAAATTTTATTTAAAAATACTCGATGTGTACCTTAGAAAGGCCTCGGTGGCGTAACGGCTAGGGCCGCTACCTCCTGTCCTGGAGGTCGTGGTTCGAATCCTGCCAAGTATTCCAATGTGTTCTCGAATTTTGATCCCATATGTACGTTTATACGACGCTCTTACGATGAAAACATCTAGAGGAAATCTGCACACGCCTGCGAAGAAACTCAAAGGTTGTGTGAGAAGTCGACCAACTGGGCCCGCATGGTCGCCTAAGGCCCGATTGCCCTAATTGAGAGTAGACTCGAGCCCCTCAGTGGGGTTGTATATGAGCTGATATGATTTACCTTAAAGAACCGTACTCTTTCCTTGTGGAAGTACTATAATCACATTTGCCACCTAAGTCTCTCAAAACTATATCAGGAACATAATTTAGTGCAACTAGGTCACATTCTAGTACCCGACACTAACATATGGGCGACCACTTACTGCTTGCGAATTCATATCGGCCGCGCCCTGAGCCGGCTCAACATAACTCCATGTGTAATAAGCAAGGACATTAAAGCGTGGACAAGGCTTTCCGAACTTTTTATATTTCGCCGTTTTTGGATTACCTGTCAGTCTTATTCAGTCAAGGTCATCCATCAACCTTTACTGTTTGGTCAGACAAAGGTGTAAAGCTACAAAACAACACTAAATTATCTACCATTAGTTACTTATACAATGATGCAAATTGATGGTTAAGAGACCCTTGTGCGGGTTTGTGACGATAGTTTAGTTTAATTTTAATTTTAATTTCATTTTTTTAACTCAAACACTACTTAAAACAATTATTTAGTGACTGCCTCCTTTCTGCAGATAAGCTGTAGCTCTCACTACAACCTGCTGACCATTTCCACAAATCAATTGATTAAGTAGAAAAATAAGACGTTAATGACCTCGTTTTTGCATTAGGTTCAAAAAAAGAAAAATAAAGATATACTTTTATGCCTTTTTTTTCTTAAAAAATTTTTGTGTTTTTTTTCTCAAATGTTTCGGTCAGTTTAATATAGAGATCACCAGATAAATTAAATTAACTCTCAAATTAGACCATTTTGAAGCCTGTACTGCTGCTAATAAAAACATATTTTTCATGAACAGCTAAAAAAAATGAAAATAACAGTGGCTGCCAATTAGAGGGGAGGAGGATGCGACCCCCTAACGAGGGTTTTTCGTCGATGAAATGTGGTGCATAACATGCCCTTAAAATATCGGTAACCATATCCGACACACCCTGTATATCATTCTCATCATCATTATCATCATATCAGCCGATGGACGTCCACTGCTGGACATAGGCCGCCCCCAAGGATTTCCATGACGACCGGTTCTGCGTTGCCAGCATCCAGCGGCTTCCCGCGACTTTCACCGGGTCATCGGTCCACCGAGTGGGAGGCCTGCCTACGCTACGCTACGACCAAAGGTAAATCGATATAAAAGCCACCAACGAGACCTACAAAATATGTCTCCACTCGAGAACTTTATTACCCCAACTGTATATACTCAGTAGCGAAGGAATGTTAATAGCGCGTTCTGGATGTCGTATAGGTATATACTGTACTCTAGTCGCTTGTTAAAGTTTATTTTATTTTATTTTTATTAGGAGAACACAAACGGATAGAGGGACATTGATATTCATTTTCAGTTGACTGAATCAGAATCAGAATCAGAATCAGAGTTTTTATTGTTGATTATGGTACAAAGATCTTAAAGTAACATAAAGTTTCACATAATCTGCCTAAAGAGGCATACAATACATTTCAGCTTACACAAAAAAAATACATAAAAAATAGAAAAAAATTATTAAAAATTGCATAATACCTTTAAATTTTAAATTATTAATGTCAAATGTTGTACTCAAGAACATAAATTTAATGTATAATGTCGAACTTAAATAAATCAAATAATTTCACAATATGTCATCATTTAAATATTCGTACATGTCATAGTATGTCTTTTCTAGTAACAGTTCACGTAACTTGTTTTTAAAACTCGTAATGTCGTCAAACTCACGGATTTCCCGAGGTACTTTATTATATATTTTAGGACCTAATGTAAATACACTTTTGTGGAGCAGGGCTGTGTTACATGGAACTGTGCAAAGAGTGTTACCATGCCTTTGAGATTTTAAAGTCTTAAATAGATGCAAATTAGATTTCACAAATACAGCTACTTCGTAGATAAACATACAAGGAAACGTTAACAGTTTTAGTCTTTTGAAATGAGGTCTGCAGCTGTCAGTTCGATAAATGTTACAAACAGATCTTATACATCTTTTTTGAGCCTTAAATATTGATTCCCTACCAGTTGCGTTTCCCCAAAATATTATCCCATATCTCAGAGTGGATGCGACATAACCATGGTATGCAGTCAGCAAGGCTTCATGGTTTACCACTTTACTCAGCATATAAAGAGCGTATGAGTATCTATTAAGTTTATTGCAAACTTTCTCAATTTGTGTACTCCAGCTCATATTGCTGTCTATGTAAAGCCCTAAAAATTTTGTTACAGAAGCTGTTGCTATTGTTGTATCCTGATACATAATTTTGAAATTAGTTTTATTGGCTGGTCTTTGTTCAAATTTCATTATTTTTGTCTTACCTAGATTAATATTTAAATTGTTAATTTGCAGCCAGCTAATTAAGCATTTAATATTTTCATTTATGTCGGTTTCTAAATTATCAGAACTGTCATATATAACTGTACTGTCGTCAGCGAAGAGTACCATGGGGAATTGAGATGCTTTAGGGAAATCATTAATGTAAACTAGGAACAGTAAAGGCCCCAACACGCTGCCTTGTGGTACTCCATATTGGACATTTCTAAGCTTTGATGTGAATTCTTCATTTGTCTTATTTTTAAAATTTATTCTGTTGATTTGTGTTTTTTGCTGTCTATCTGTAAGGTATGATGATATTAGATTTAAAATGTTTCCCCTTACACCATATGTATTTAATTTTGATAAAAGAATGCTATGGTCCACGTAGTCGAAGGCTTTTGTCATATCCATGTATAAAGCTAATACTGGTTTACTTTTATCCATTTGTACTAAAATTCTACTTAAGAAGTCGTATATTGCCTTATTTATTGTTTTATTTTTTCGAAATCCTTTCTGCTCGTCTACAAAAATTCGAAAATATTCAAAGTAGTCATTTAACCGAGAATATATGACCTTTTCCAAGATTTTTGAAAATATAGATATCAAAGCTACTGGCCTATAGTTAGTTATTGAGTGCGTATCTCCTTTTTTGAATAGTGGTTTGATGACTGTTAATTTTAATGCATTTGGGAAAACACCACTTTCTATACATAAATTCATCAAATAGCTTAGAACAGGAGCAATGACTGGAGATGAATACTTTATTACCTTTGTATTTATACCGTCAAAACCTGTACTATTTGTGTTTTTTAGTTCACCAATAATGCGTAACATTTCTTCAGGTGTTGTAGGCAACATGAACATAGAACCACAAACACTGTATTTGCAGGTATTACAAGAATTATTGACCGTTAAGATAGGTTTTACTTGATCTACATAAAAATTATTAAAAGCCTCAGCAATACTTTTAGGGTCAGTTATTACTTTATTATCTATGTGCAATTCACTGATTAGTTCTCTTGGGACAATAGTTTTAGTGTTATTTATTACATTCCACGTAGCTTTTGATTTATTTTTCGATGTTTTGATATGATAATTGTTTTGAGATTTTTTCGTTTGTTTTATAATCTTACTCAACCTTTTGGAATAAGTCTTAAAAGTCGTTCTGTCGCCTGTTGTACCAGAAAGTCTATACTTCCACAGAAGTTCACGCTTACGCTTACAACATTGTCTTATACCATTTGAGATCCACTTGGGTCGAACTGTTGTTGAAATCTTTATTCTTTTAAGAGGAAAGCATAAATCATGAAAGAGCCTAAAATTATTGTAGAAAATGTTAAAAGACTTATTTGGATCTGTTTCTTCATATACATCGTTAAAGCTAAGTTTAGAGATACATTCCCAAAACTTCAACAAGTTCTCCTTCGAATAGTCTCTTTGGGTACAGAACCAATACTTAAATCTGCATGTTTTTTTGACAGGAAATTTAATAACTTGAGCAGTGTGGTCAGAAAGAGCCAGCTCAACTACTTCACTTTTCGCACCCCTAAAATTGTGGATTATGTTGTCAATGCAAGTGCGACTCTTAGGTCTTGTCGGTTCTTTTATAGAGATATTCATATCAAAGCTTTGTACAACTTGACAAAATTTATTTGTAGTTTTATTGCTTTTAAGTAAATCTATATTGAAATCTCCACAAAGAACGATTTTTTTGTTTCCGTACGATAGAAGACTTAAAATATCATGGAGTTTGTCACAAAAAATGTCAATATGTTTAACGGTATATTTTGGGATCCTATATAAGCATACTATTATCACCTTATGGTCCACAAGTTCAACAGCGCAACCCTCTATGACCTGCGGTACAGACATGCGGGACACATCATCAATCTCTCGTATCTTCAGATCACTTCTTGTTAGAATACAGGCACCTCCATTTCTATTTTTACGCGTAAAGCTAGATGCAAGAGTAAAATTTGGTATATTTAAAACAGTCAAGTCATCTAAAGTCATATTGTGCTCTGTGAAACAAAGTATGTCTGGGTGTTTATCACTACTCTTTAGATCATCTAAGTACACCGTGAATATGTCCGATTTATTTATTAGTCCATTTATATTTTGATGTATTAGATTAAGATAGTTAAACACGAAAAAAATTTTCATCGCCATCATTACAAGTATTGTTTTTGTCAGATACAACTAATGTGTTTGAATTGATCGTCTCGATATTAATGTCATTTACAGTCGCTTCAGCGTTTATGTCCTCACTTAAAAATACCTCTGTTTGAGTACCTTTGCTACACATTTTCTCAGAAAGATTTATATGGTACTCATTGTTGTAAGCCTCCAGATTACTTTTATAGTTCAGACGTATCAATTCTCTGAGCATGTGGCGGGATACATATTGAGGAAAGTACCTTCTAGCTGGAATAAATCTACTGTAATCAAGGTCAACATAGGTAACATATTCAAATTTACTACATATTAGCTTAGTTTCATAGGTAAGTTTTCTCTCCTTTAGATGCAAATTTCGAGGCGTTTCGCCAACAATTACATTCGTATTAGCTACTGAATGCAACCATACTAAAAGACTAGATTTATAACAGTAAGGATCTGTGTCGTTTGTACCTCCTAGCAAAATCACATAGTCTTTTTTTGATAAGCTCATTATTTCTGTTTTATTAGGTTCAAGTATATCTTGTACTCTAGCGTAAGGATACCAGTAACACTTTACGGTATATTCAGAACCTAGTAGAGTTTGTAAATTATCCCGAAGCTCCCTACCTTGCTGATCTGCGATAATTATAACTCTCTTATTTTTGTTGCTGTCCTTCTTCTTATGTGATAGTATTATTCCTTCTTCTTTTTCTTTTTCTTCCAGGCTCTTTAGTTCTTGTGAGTTTTTAACCTCCTTTTGCTCATCAACTTCCTTAGATTTCTGTATCTTTGCTGTAATTTCTTTGTTTTCCTTGGGTAATTGCGTTGTTCTTTCTACGGGGTTTAGTTGTATGTTATTACTATCGGTACAATCAATCTGTTTTATTTCAGTTTCTTCTTTCCTTTGAGTAGATGAGCTCGCAATAGTTTTGTCTGTGCTTTCAATAGTATCATCCTGACTTGTAAATATACTTTCTTCTATGCTAAAGGTACGTGATAATTCCTTTAACTCGTCTTCTACTCTCCTTACACGTTTTTGGGCAAAGCTTGTCAGTTTTTTTCTTTCTTTTTTGACATTGTTTAATTTTATGTTTAGTTTCTTGATTCTGTTCTCTTGTTTTCTTATTTTCTTTTCTAGTTTTTTATTTTTCATAATCTTTTTACTTATATTGTTTACATCCTGCGTATCATATAAAGTCTGACATATCTTATCAGCTACATTTCTATTTTCCGTTACATATTTTCGAATTCTCTTTGCCGCCGGTGATGAAATCGTACTCACTAGATTGTCTGATATTCCAATTTTTTTGTACATTGTTATCACTTTGTTTAATTGATCAATTTTCTTTTTTAATTCAAAATTTTCGGCGAGTTGGTTAGCCACTTCAGCATTGGCGGATTCTAATTCTTGACTTATTCTTAGTATATGACTGTTGGCTTCCTCTAAATCATATGACTGTATGATTGGAAGACTCTTTGTAGATGAATCCAGTGTGTTAGAACTTTCTAAGTCTGTGTCATTCATTGTACTGTTGAGCACATCATTTAAATTTAATGAACAGTTTTTTCCTCCACGTTTTTTGCAATTAATATTATTTTCATCCATTTTTTCAAATATTTATAAAGTGAATGATTATGGATAAAAAAAAAATATAATAACAATGTGATATCTTCAATAAGTTTATTCAAAGAAATGGAATAAAGACACCGTATAAATTTTGTTAGTTTTTGAACGCAGCCTGAGTCATACTTCAATCAAACGTCAAAATCACAGAATGTCAATCACAGATGTTTGTTTTGGTCGGAGATGTTTGCAATATGTTAGCAATCAATAGCATTGGACCGATAAATAACCAATCATTTCTTAGGATCTGTTGATTCGTTGTTAATAGTATGGCTTATTCAAATTTGTGACAAATAACCGTTTTAGTAAATCGTACCTTGTGAAAATTATGTTGAAATCGGCATCTTTTTGTGCAGCAAACACTGTAATACAACTCTTAGATGTTATGTTCACTTTGATTGACTAATTTTGGTAAGTAAATTTGGATTTTCTTGTCAATTTCACAATAAAAATACGAGCGCTTCCTTAGACGTATTACTCAGCGGGCTTCCCCCACTCCGGAACAAACAAAAAAAAAAAAAAAAAAAAAAAAAAAAAAAAAAAAAAAAAAAAAAAAAAAAAAAAAAAACTGACTCGGTGGCTCAGTGGTTAGTGCCCTTGACTACTGATCCGAGAGTTGTGGGTTCGATCCCCACCCAGGGCAAGCATTTGTGTGATGAGCAGATTTGTTTGCTCTGTGTCTGGGTGTTAAATATCTATATAAGGTCTCACAAAATTAGCTGAAACTATTTTAAGGGCAAGTTCAGTAAACGAAACTGAACAACTTTTTCTTCAGTGACCATACCGAATTCTAAAAAAAAATTGCCACATTCTATTATTGCCCACTATAATATTCTCGTGTTGTAGTACGGTCCTTTCTTTTCGCTGGATTCGTGCCTTGCCGCAACGAAACTGCGCTGTGCCTGGCCGTTGACCTTTGGTAGTTCTCTCAATCAATTCTTATTTAAAAACGAATATTACCTATTTAAAACCTTATAGTTCCCCTTTTAGATGTAGGTAGTAAAATACAACCCAACAGGTATTTTTACACTTTTCGAAAAATAAGAAATTGAGCGGCTTCTTTGAAGTCGAGGCCATTGAACTATTTTGCTGCTCGCTCGTAGGTACATTTCGCCTACAAACAAACAAGTGCGATGCGTGCGCGAACAGCGCGAAAAAAAATATCTCAGTTACTCTCGCGCACTCATTGAGTTATGTTCTCAAAGCCTAACCTACAGGTTGTGACCTAAGTGCCTAAGTTAAGTGTTTTATTGTGAAAATGCCATGTACAACAATATTTGGACATGGCGGTGTGATATGAAGTTTGTAACCACAACCTAATAGACACCAGGAACATGTTTCAAGATTTTCATAGCCGTAGACCCCATCTACATGCCATCTACACACAATACTATAGGTGCTTTGCAGCGATTCCGGGATTACGGTACTTTTACGAGTATGCCACGACCTGTAGATGCCGGTCAACCAAGAAAATCACCGGAGACATAAGAAGCAAGTAGGTAGGTAGTTCGCCTTAGCCTGTTTGCGGACAAGTCACATTAAAGAAAAATCTATTTGTTTGGAAATGGCCAAACATGTAAACAAATCATTTTATCATTTTAACTTAATCACTTACATTTGGACATCAAGGATTTTATTGACATAAATACTGTGTTTTAGTTCATTTAAGACTTGAAAACCAATTGAAACTAGTTTATTTTGAAGTTCATGTTTTGTTTACATGTCTGGCTATTTCCAAACAAATAGGGTTTAGATACCTACCCAATATGTGTCCGACGCGACGGAAGACACGGCTTGTACTATCATCTGTGGCGGAGCCCGGCGGAGGCGCGTCAGCGCGTGGACTGCTAGTTGCTACGGTACGATGGCCAGTGCCGGATTTATAAAGATTTCTTTTTTTTTATTGTAGATAATAATTTATTTATATATATAAGGTCTAACAAAATTAGCTGAAACTATTTTAAGGGCAAGTTCAGTAAACGAAACTGAACAACTTTTTCTTCAGCGACCATACTGAAATCTTAGAAAAAAAATCTACAATAAAAAAAAAGAAATCTTTATAAATCCGGCACTGGCCATCGTACCGTAGCAGTCCACGCGCTGACGCGCCTCCGCCGGGCTCCGCCACAGATGATAGTACAATCCGTGTCTTCCGTCGCGTCGGACACATATTGGGTAGGTATCTAAACCCTATTTGTTTGGAAATAGCCAGACATGTAAACAAAACATGAACTTCAAAATAAACTAGTTTCAATTGGTTTTCAAGTCTTAAATGAACTAAAACACAGTATTTATGTGAATAAAATCCTTGATGTCCAAATGTAAGTGATTAAGCTAAAATGATAAAATGATTTGTTTAAATGTTTGGCCATTTCCAAACAAATAGATTTTTCTTTAATGTGACTTGTGCGCAAACAGGCTAAGGCGAACTACCTACCTACCTACTTGCTTCTTATGTCTCCGGTGATTTTCTTGGTTGACCGGCATCTACAGGTCGTGGCATACTCGTAAAAGTACCGTAATCCCGGAATCGCTGCAAAGCACCTATAGTATTGTGTGTAGATGGCATGTAGATGGGGTCTACGGCTATGAAAATCTTGAAACATGTTCCTGGTGTCTATTAGGTTGTGGTTACAAACTTCATATCACACCGCCATGTCCAAATATTGTTGTACATGGCATTTTCACAATAAAACACTTAACTTAGGCACTTAGGTCACAATCTGTAGGTTAGGCTTTGAGAACGTAACTCAATGAGTGCGCGAGAGTAACTGAGATATTTTTTTCGCGCACGCATCGCACTTGTTTGTAGGCGAAATCACAGATTACTAAATAGTTACGAAATGTACCTACGAGCGAGCAGCAAAATAGTTCAATGGCCTCAACTTCAAAGAAGCCGCTCAATTTCTTATTTTTCGAAAAGTGTAAATACCTGTTGGGTTGTATTTTACTACCTACATCTAAAAGGGGAACTATAAGGTTTTAAATAGGTAATATTCGTTTTTAAATAAGAATTGATTGAGAGAACTACCAAAGGTCAACGGCCAGGCACAGCGCAGTTTCGTTGCGGCAAGGCACGAATCCAGCGAAAAGAAAGGACCGTACTACAACACGAGAATATTATAGTGGGCATTAATGGAATGTGGCAATTTTTTTTTAGAATTCGGTATGGTCACTGAAGAAAAAGTTGTTCAGTTTCGTTTACTGAACTTGCCCTTAAAATAGTTTCAGCTAATTTTGTTAGACCTTATATATATATATATATATGTATTTAAACGTATATAAGTATGTATATCAGTCTCTGGTAACCCTTATCACAGGGAATCCTACTTTGGGGCCAGATGACCATGTGTGATTTGTCTGAGAATATTATATTATTATAATTATAGTTGATATAGTTCAGCGTTATTTGCGTCGGTTTACTGAAGGTGTCGCTACAAAGGCTTGACAAAAGGGCACATTTAGAGTTCCTTAAGTGCACAAAAAGTTGCCAACGTTGCTATATCCGTCTCTGTTAAGTTAGGTCTAACCAGCTGATACTTTTACAGAACACGCGTTAAGATATCCACTATTAATCCTATATTGACAAATTAATATAATTTCATAGTAAAAGTTCAATCACATCTCACCAGATGGTCGCGGGTTCGATTCCCGGCAGAGTGTAACTTAGTAAGACTTGGTTGTTTGGTGGTAGGGCATTTCCTTTCTGCGGCATCATCGTCACTTACCATCAGGTGAGATGATGTCATACAAAATATATAAATATATTTGAAATAAAACGTAAGTTGTCAAGGGTTTACCAATTATGAATAAAAAAAAAATAAAAAAAAGTTTTTGAAAACTTTTTAACAGCCTCAATGACGTAATAGTGAATTCCATTAGCTTCACATCAGGAGATCACAGGTTCGATTCCCGGCGGAGTCACTTTGTATGACTCGGGTTTTTTTTCACCTCACCTGATGGTAATTGCCAATGAAGTTTGGTTGTAAAGGCATTTTCTAAGACCGCCTGGCTAGCTACCAATATAAGTCTTCCCGCAGTCTTAACAGCATTGATGTGTTCCATCAGCATAAGATAGCCGTTTCCCATTGCGTTGGGTGTGGAATATTGGTAAAGCCCGCTCCCATCTTCGACATCATCATGCCAAGGGCATCATCATCATCATATCAGCCGAAAAACGTCCGCTGTTGAACAAAGGCCTCCCCCGAGGATTTTCACGATGACCGGTCCTGCGCTGCCCACATCCATCGGCTTCTCGCGATCTTCACCAGGTCGTCGGGCATAAAAAAACATAATAAAAATAGTAGACTAGTCCGTGGTGGTAGTGGTGACTGGTATGTTTTTGGTAATAAGGCTTAGCTTTGTACATAAATGATTTATGATATCACTATTAGTGACATACTGGTCTCGGCTTATCAGGGCTAGCTCTAAGTATTTGTGATTGTGCCTAATTAACAAACGGTACGGTGTAATTTGGAGTAGGACCCTTTTATAAAGTACTAGCTTTTGTCCGCGGCTTCACTCGCGTGGATATCGTTTTTAGGGTTCCGTACCCAAAGGGTAAAGCGGGATCCTATTACTAAACCTCCGCTCTCCGTCCTTCCGTCCGTCACCAGGCTGTATATCATGAACCGTGATAGCTAGACAGCTGAAATTTTCACAGATGATGTGTTTCTGTTGCTGCTATAACAACAAATACTAAAAATTAGAAAAAAATAAAATCTCCATTCAAAAAACTTACTTTTTTAAGCGTGAAGAAACTAGCGCCATCTAGTATATAATGGTTTTGAAACATAAAAAGAAGTACGGAACCCTATGTGTGCGGTTCTGACCCGCACTTAGCCGGTTTTTTGACAGTTCTCGAGGGAACAAGCGCGAAAATGATTTTTAGGGATAAAAAGCATCATGAGTCTTACTTTGCCCTTTACTTTAGGAACGATAGGTATTATTGGCTTTGTATAGTATAAATACTATTTAGATGTTAGTTTTTAACCCGTTGCTCAAGGCGTTGAGACACAAACAAACAAACAGCTATCTCACGGAAACCACCTAAGATATCGGGATAAAAGATAGCCTTTTCTATGTCACATGCATGCCAAATTTCGTAAAGGTTGTTTGAGGCGTTCTTACGGTGAAGGAAAACATCGTGAGGAAACCTGCACACATCTGCGAAGAAACTCCAAGGTTGTGTGTGTAGTTGACCAACCCGCACTGGGCCCGGGTGGTCGACTAAGGCCCGATCGCCCTAATTCAGGGTAGGCTCAGGGTAATTCTAGGTAGGTAAACAAGAACGTAAGGATTGAGTAAACTCACTGCTTGCTTGATAAAATAAACCTTTTTAATAGTTTGTAAATAACTTACTTAATATAACATAAGACGGGAAGCATGATGCTCATGGCTAGGTCAGCTTAAAGGTGCTATTCCGACGACAACCGCAGACTGCAGCAGCTGCGGCCGGCCGCAGACACTCGACACTACTTTTTCAGTGACAGTGCCGCCGCGCTCGGAATTATTTTCATATAAATTCATACAAATCAGTAGTGCAGCTTGCGGCCTGCGGTCTGCAGTCGCCGTTGGAATTGCATTTTAACTAAACAAAAACATATCACATAGGAAATTAAAAACTCAATTTACATAAATGCTCAATAATTATACTTTCAGATAGGAAAAATGGTACCTACCTACATATCTAGTGACAGTTAACAACTTTAAAAATTTAATAAAAATACGACTGCATAAACACATTTCCTCTATTTATTGGAAAGTCGGGTAAACCACAACAAGACGGATCAAGACGAATCTAACGAAACCTCACACTCTAAAATCCGTTATGCCGTTTAGAAGATATCGTAGAATAAAGAAACGTACATATGTAGGTACATGCATTATGCCTAAAAACAATACACTCTTTTTTGCAGGTCGTCGTGTTAAAATGGTAACAATTCATACAGGGTTTATTTGAATTCGTTTCGTACCCGCAGCGTATTAGTTCTGCTATAGTGATGATAATTCAAAATAAAAGGAAGTACATAATAAAATCATCACATCTTTTATCCAACATTCCATAGAACCTCCTTATTCGAATAATGCACTTTGTGAACCTTTTTTTTTCCTTACGCTATCACCGAATAAAAGCTTTATTCGATATCGATTTATTATGAAAAGAAGACCCTATTAAACTAACTACTGAAGCAGTATCAATAAGAACGAATAAAAGATCAGGCTGTATTTATAATCAGCCGAAGGACATCCAGTGCTGGACAAAGGCCTTCCCCATGGGACGGCGACCCGTGCGCACTGGCTTCACCCACCGGTGGGTGTAGGGGTAATTCCTGTTTACCCGTGTACCCACTGCGATATGGTTGGAATTAATTATGGAGGTAGCCACGACATTCGTCAAATAAGTCTTTCGTCAAATACTACGAGCGGTCCGGCGCTTCCCTCATCCACCGGCTTCCCACTGATATATATACAATTCAATGCTGGAATCTTTCATTAGATCCACGCATATACCAAGAACTAATAATTTTGCCTCTAATACAGAATACTCCTGACTTATAACTCAACTAATCCGTCGACTTAAAAAAATCACCCATATTACTGTGATGTTCCAATGTCACATTTTTTTTTAAATTATTTTTTTAACCTGACCTATGTAAGAAATCAACAGGGGTTAGCAGTAATCGCTTTACACAGTTGAGAGGCAAGAGGTGAATATTCAGCGCTAATTGCAACAGCCTGGCTAAAATGGCGGGGAGTGACTATAGTGACACGAAAATGCTCGTTTATTAAAATGGTTTCATCCATCAACAACACCCTAATGTAGATATATAAGTTCATCGAAAAATCAGTTCTAACTTACAGGAGCAAAACAAGGGCCGTAATACCCAGGCATATTGATAATATTCAGGTGGTTAAAATGAAGATGCTGCGGTAGCTGTGCTTAATGGTAGTCTTGGAGATCGCGACATCACTGACAAGCTGCATGAAAGCAGGCTCTGACGTGGTTTGGGCATGTATGCAAAAGATCACCTGCACCTCATATTCGTAGAAGACGAAGGCTGAAAACGAGAGAAACCGATGTCATAAGGAAAGCTTTGCTAGCTTCCATAGCTTTTGCAATTTACCGCTGACAAAGAATATATACACCACGTGTCCAATAGGGCGAAGTGGAGATAGAAGATAAGGAATACAGACCTATCCAACATGTGGGAATAAATGCTATGCATTAGAGAGAGAAAGAGACAGAGAGAGACGGAAAATTGATAAGGTACCTACCTAAGTTGGTAAGTACATTTGTGATACATAAGACGGACGTTACCAAAGAACTTGAAATAAATAAAGGAATATACAGTATGGAAAACTAAAAAACTAACCGTACCTGGAGATAATTTGAGTAGCTACCTGCAACTGGAGAGTTACAGTTTGTAAGTAAAACATAGCAAATTTAACCAAAGGAATCATTCCCTAAAAAAACTGCATTTAAAGATCATTTTTTTAAATTGCTTGCCTAAACCGGGAATCGAAATGGCAAAATGTGAAAAATAGTATTTTTTTAGGTGATTTTTTTTAATAGGAGTCTTCATTTCATTGTTTTTTAATGAATTGAATTATTTTTTGAAGGAATCGAACTGGTACAATGTAATAATCCTTACTTAATATTATAAATGTGAAAATGTGTTTGTTTGTTACCTTTTCACGCGTCAACGCCTTGACCAATCTTAATGAAATTTGGCATGCGGGTAGCCTGTGTCACAAGGAAGGACATAGGCAACTTTTTATCCCGTGAAAATAGCATAGTCCGATGCAATTCCCGAGGGAACTGAAAATATACTCTCTTTTGGTTAATTAACATCGCAACTGAACAATGGATTGTGTGATTTTTTGCACCCAGATGGTTGAGGGATTGGGAAATGACACGATTTACTAATAAGCATATCCTAACATAGTTCCCGAGGGATCTGGAGAAAACTCATGTCCATGCTCGCGAGCCGCCGCACTGCGCACCCTCTAAGTCAGTCACAAAAACGATGTCCACGCGGGCGAAGCCGCGGGCAAAAGCTAGTAATATATTAAAGCAGTCGCAAGGGTCAATCATAAGCAATATTTTTTTCTAATTAACTTTTTGTTACAAATTAAAGGACAACCATGAAAAATATTCAATTAAATATTTTTCATATTTAGCCGGTTGGATAGCCTGCTGAGTCAAGCGATTTTTCTAAAATCCTTAAATGAAGTTCTACTCATTGTAAAAAATGAGTCTCATTCTAGTAAGGAGGGATGGGCTTAGAAAATTCCCTACCACCAACCAAACCGAGTCTTACAAGTTGACCCAACCGGGAATCGAAGCCGCGACCTCCTGGTGTGAAGCGAATGGACTAACCATTCTCGGCTAAGGCAAGCAATTTTTCAAAAATCTATTAATACTGTTTTACTTAATTGTTTAAACAAAGGAGTTCCTTTGAGTAATATTAGATACCTTCAATATTTAGGGTACTTCGTCTCCAAGTACGGTTCGTTTTTTTCGCCCTGTATAACAACTTTAGTAAATGACCCTAAATTTGCATCTTCATTCAATAGTAAGTTTCCTTTTCAATCCATTCAGACACGTTGCTCCTTATAAGGTATCGTCGAAACTCGTCCCCCAGTATCATCAGCACCATGAAAGGCACCGACAGCAAACACTGCCACCAGCTCAGTGGCTGCGTGCTACAGATCTCGTGGCACAGTGGCACGTAAGTCACCAACATCGCAGCTAATACGTCAACCACGATGCTAAAATTCAACAAATGGTTCTTCATCCCCTTCTTTAATAAAGAAATACGCCTTGTCTTACAAATAATCACATCAGATATCTGTGTCCAACATACCGCAACGAAGTACGCTGTCTGTGCCTGCCGTTCGAGTAACATCCTGTCATTGAACAGCCAGGGGCGCCCGTACGTGTCTCTTACAGGAGTGCTTTTAGAGTCCCAGTTCTTCCTTATAAACATCAGACTGGATGGGAAGAAACCTGCGTCGGCGAACACTATAAAATATGAAAATATTCCGGCGAAAAACTGGATCATACCAATTTGGAAGTAGGCCATGAATATCAACACTCTATTCACGAGGTGGTCGCTGAGCTTGCGCGGTGGTATCTTCATTATATCTTCCTCGGATGTCTCGTAAGCAAGGCTTATAGCCGGTAACAGGTCAGTACCCACGTTTATAACCAAAATCAACATCAAAGTTAGCGGCAGAGGCATGCCTATACACGCGTAAAGAACAAATGGCAACATTTCGGGTGTATTAGACGTTAATGTATAAGCGATGGTTTTCTTTAAGTTATCGAATATTCTCCTTCCTTCTTGAACTCCCAGAACGATAGATGCAAAATTGTCGTCTAATAAAATCATGTCAGCAGCTTGCTTCGATACTTCTGTGCCATTGATTCCCATCGCAATGCCGATGTCAGCTCTTTTAAGAGCCGGAGAGTCATTCACGCCATCTCCCGTGACTGCCACTACGTACTTCAGCGCCTGAAAGTTCTCCACAATGGTTAGCTTCTGTTGTGGGCTAGTTCTGGCAAATGTTATTTCCTCGTAACTTTGGATAGTGCTTTTTATTTCGTGTGAGGTCATTTTTCGTAAATCATCACCAGTTATAACTGCCGACCTGAACTGATTTTTTATATGCTCTGGCACGTCTACAGCCTCGATGTGATGCTCGAAGGCATAATCAAAAGCGGTGGGATGTGTAATAGTGCCAACTTGACGAGATATGGCTAAAGCTGTGACGGGGTGGTCACCGGTCACCATGCACACCTTGATGCCAGCCTGTCGGCACAAGTCAATTGCATCCTTCACCTCTTTCCGAGGAGGATCAATCATAGATATCGCACCCACAAATACTAAGCCTTCCATGGGAAAATTCTTTTTCTCAGTGTCAAACTTGTATCCTATTGGAAAAGATTCTGGAGGCAAGTTATAATCTACGTAACCTATGACCCTTTCACCCATGTTGGCCAGCTTGATGAAGTATTCTTTTAATTCTTTTTTCAACTGCGGAACAAGAGGTATGTTTCCTTCTTCCGTCAACACCTGATTACAAAACTCCAGTACAATTTCAGGGGCACCCTTCATAATCAAATAGTAGCTTTTTGTAGCTTGCATACGATGAATCGAAAGTTGATATTTGTATGCTGAGCTAAATGGTATCTCAGCTTCTTTCGGATTATCTTCTCTAGTTTGCGTCGCTGAACGATTCTCTTCCATGTATCGCAAAATTGCTGATTCAGAAGCATCTCCTAATATTTTTCTCTTGTCAACACTCTCGTGCTCGGTTCCGTGCACGAAGATAGCCTTCAGGTTGAGCGACGCCGCCAGACATAGCTCTGAGTATGAGTTGTGGGACACGTGACTGTGGTCATCCTTATCATAAATTTTAAAATTGCAGAATAAATGAGATACTGTCATTTTGTTGACCGTTAATGTCCCGGTCTTATCGGAGCATATACAGGAGGTCGATCCGAGGGTCTCCACAGCTTGCAGGGTTTTTGCTAGACAGTTCTTCTTCTGTAATTGTTTAGCAGACAAAGTCATGCAGACCGTCAAAGTGACAATCAATCCTTCGGGTACGTTGGCAAGTATTATGCCCAGCATATATTGCAACGCTGCTACCCAATTTCTTTGAACAGCGTAGACCATCACGAAGAATATAAAACCGAAAAAGAATGCAACGCCGCAAATCAGTTTGACAAAGTGTGTTATTTCTTTGGCTATGGGAGTCGCTTCTTTTTCTAAACCAGTGACTAGCCCGGCGATCTTGCCTATTTGTGTCAATTCGCCGGTGGCCACGACGAGGCCACGCGCCGTGCCGTCCGTGATGGGACAGCTGAAGTAGCACATGTTCTTGGACTCAAGTGGGTTCGGGTTCGTGCACTCCGGCGTGTGCGACACGGGCTCCGACTCGCCCGTCAGCGATGCCATGTCTGTCTTAAAGTTGGAGCATGTTAGTATCCTTACGTCTGCTGGGACGATCTCACCTGCGCTCATATCGACTAAATCGCCGATAACCACCTCGTTGTTTGGTATGACTTTCTTAACACCGTTGCGTATCACGACAGCCAGAGGCGGCACTAGTTTCTCAAAGCCGCTCATGACGGCTATATTCTTCGCTTCCTGGTAGAACCCGAACGTTCCCGTTCCTATAATGGTGCCAGTGATAATGATGCCTAAATAGAGGTATTCTCTCGTCGAGTGCCCTCCTCCATCCTGGTTTGAGAAAACGAAGTAAGATATGAAGTTGAGAAGGGCGCCCGCCCAAAGGACGCACTGAAACCAACCAAAAAAGTTGTGGCGAAAGAGCTTCCAGTAGCTGTTGCCTTTGAGCTCCTTGAGCTCGTTGGGTCCATTGTGCGCGAGCACCTCGAGAGCGAAGGAGTCGGTAAGGCCAGTGCGGATGTTGGTGCGCAAGACGGTCTGCAACTGCTTGGGTGTGAGGAAGTGGTCGCCGGTGCACGTGTCATCTTTCAGCATGTCGATCTGGGACTCCTTGATGATGCTGCTGCGGTGCGCCCAGTCCATGGCCGAGCCCAGGGAAGAGCGTTGACGCGGCAGGCGCGGCATAGCGTTTTTATTTCGTTGTCTTGCTCACAAATAACAACTGCAGCACAAGTTTTTAGGCAAACTTCAACTTTGCTTGGATGGTGTCCTGCTTAAGTATTTTATTTTTTAGTACTAGTTTCACCGACTACTTTTCACACACGTGACAGAACAATAATATGTCACAGTCGATACCCTGCATTCAAAAGCAAGGAAAGAAAGAAGTGTCTATTACTACGAACAACAGAGTATTGTTGTTCGTAGGTCTATTATCTTTAATTTTAAGATTTTAATTGGCACAATAAAAATAAGAGTTAAGCGCATCGCACATTGATAAGTTCAAAAACTAAAACCCGACTACTGAAAAATCACGCTCTAAAAATATGAAACAAGAAAATATTCTTAACTGAAAGTGTTAGTGTAGTGTACAAACTCTTCAATATTTATCATTTAATAAATAAACAACTTACACGTAATATATTTTAATATATATAATACATATTCATAGCGATTTTCGGAGGAGGATAGCTGTGGTCATTACAAGAACTAGTCCACATCAGATTGGCTGGTTTTGTACGAAAAATAAAATAAAGAAACCGCGATTTCAGAAAAATTGTAGCAAAGTATATATGCTAAAGGCAATGTGTATAATCCGGCATTGTTTAGAATGCCTAGGCATTGTAAACATTGCCTGAAACGTTCAGGGAATGTGTATAATACGATTCATTTCATACATTGCCTAGGTTAAATGCGCCAAAAGGGACATCGCTCAGGTATACAAATTGTGGTTAGGTAAGGTAAGGTAAGGTTAGGTTAGGTTATACGCAGCACTCCTTTGTTCTATGCTGACGTATTTTTTCGATAACGTACATTACCTATGCTTCAACCGGCGTTCTATACAATGCCTAGGTATTCTATACATTTCCTAGGTAAAATGTAAAATAGTTTAAACATTGAATATCATTTCATACATTACCTGAACGACCCCGCGGCATTCTATACATTTCTTAGGTATTGTATAGAATGCCTGCATTATACACATTGCCCATAACATATATATTAGTACTCACATACAGTATGGACACTCCCTGCCGCTCTCTAGATTCCTACCTCACCCCCTCATCTCCCAGGTTGATACGTATAGAATTACGCACTGATTTCATTTGTTTCGTCATCTTTTTAGAAATGTCATTTCGCGCCCGTTGTATGAAGTGTCCGGGGTGTGGTTGTAGATCAAAAGTTGTTTAGTCTGATGAGTGCAAGCCCACCTTAAAGTTTCACTATACCTTTATGTTACACCCTGTATATAGCTGTTGTACCCGACACGGCATCATTAAATATATTTTTTGATCATGACTTTATGTCCTCTAGTAGGCGCCATATTCAATTTATTGTGAAGTTACATAGACATAGCCAGCGGACAATGACGCTTTCAACGATACCTCATAATAAGTACCTAGTTCAAAAGTTATGAGACTTATGAGGGAACAGATAAACATATACCGGTCAAAACCATAAGTCCTTTTGCTTCGCCAAGGTCGGGTAAAAATTAAGCTCCTGTAAATTAACAATACTTTTTGTGTGAAAACGGATTTTTTCAGAGATGACGCCCATATATTTTAGATGGACTAGGAATGTAAAACATTACCTACCTTCTAGCTAAATACAAAATTTCATTCAAATTGTTAAAGGCGTTCCCGAGAAACCAATTATAGATATCATCATCATATCAGCCGAAAGACGTCCACTGCTGAACAAAGGCCTCCTCAAAGGATTTCCACGACGACCGGTCCTGCGCTGCTCCCATCCAGCAGCTTCCCGCTACCTTTACCAGGTCGTCGGTCCACCGGGTGGGAGGTCTGCGTGCGCTACGTCTTCCGGTGCGCCGTCGCCCCTCCAGAATTCAACTGGCCCAACGGCCATCTGTTCTACGAACTATGTGCCGCACCCACTCCCACATTTTTCTATGGGGAACTTGACTAATTTTGCCACTCCCCTCCTGTGACCACCTGTTTCTATATGTCAAGACCAGGGGGGATCTATCTGTTGGAAACCCCCTCCCACCTAATCCGGTCACGTAGTACGGGTACATCCCCTTAATCTCTTTATGCATATAAGAGCGTCGGTGGCGCAACGGCAAGTGCCACTACCTCCTATCTGGGAAGTCGTGGTTCGAGTCCTGCCACGTACCAATGTGTTTTTGAATTTCGATCTCATATGTATGTTTATCCGACGCTCTTACGGTGAAGGAAAACATCGCGAGGAAACCTGCACAGTGCACACGCCTTCGAAGAAACTCGAAGGTTGTGTGTGAAGTTGACCAACCCGCACAGGCCCGCGTGGTCGACTAAGGCTCGATCGCCCTAATTCAGGGTAGGCTCGAGCCCCTTGGTGAGGACGTATATATAAGCTGATGTGATTTATTTATTTATTTATTTTGTTGGAAAATTCACAGGCAAATAATTTCCTGAAATAACATAAAATAGGTTAAACAATGCTAATTACGAATTTCCACGCACGAATTCCAGTGATGACGCATATAAGATCTTTATCTTTATCTATGTATATAAAATCTGTTTGATATCTGTCCAGATGCAACTTCCCGGCTGAGCCCGAGAAATATTCAGACATCTATCTTTAGAAGTTGTATAAAAATTATTTGGTGTGGCCTGAACGTTAACATTTATAGATTAATTCAATTATCAGGTTTTAAAAAAATCACGAATGAAGGGAGCTGGAACATTTTTGTATTGAGTATGGCATAGTGACAATATGTAGGTAAATATTACATTAAACCTATATACGACATGCTGCAATGATGGGACTTCAGGTAGTTGATATTAAGATAATTATATTGATATTATATATGACTAGTGGATGCCCGCAGCTTCGCCCGTGCAGATCCCGATTTTTGCGGTTCCCGTGGGAATTTCCCAAAATTCTTTCTTAGCGGATGCCTACGTCATAACATCTACCTGCATGCCAAATTTCAGCCCGATCCGTCCAGTGGTTTGGGCTGTGCGTTGATACATCACTATGTCAGTCAGTCAGTGAGTCACCTTTGAGTTATATATATTTAGATATTAAGATATCGATAATGTCTTGTCTGCACAGGATGCTGGTACTAGGTACCACTATTATGGTACTTTTAGATTACTCCCTTGCCTTTGATGCCATTAATATTTCTTTACTATTATCGAAGATGACTTACTGTTGTTTCGATTCTAAAACAGTTAAGTGGTTTGTTAGTTATCTCTGTGGACGTTCGCAGCAGGTTTTTTTTAATCACTAGTAAGGATGATAAACCCATATTTTCCGACTTTGCTCCGTTAAAGAAGAGGTACCTCAGGGCTCGATCCTAGGACCACCTCTCTTCATACTGTATACCGCGGACGTCTGCAAGATGATTAAGCATTGCCAAGAACCACATGTATGCAGACGACATACAAATATACTTCTATTTTGAACCCCGTGACATAGACGAGGATATAGAGAAAATCAATGACGATCTTCATAACATTTGTAGATGGTCTGAAGAGAACACATTGGTACTAAACCCAAATAAGTCGAATATCAACAAAACATCAAGTCGACTTTAATGGCGAACTTTATATGGTAAGACCAAAAATTTTATCGCGAATTCAGCATAAGTCCCGTGGGGAAATTTCAGCTTCCCCTTTGAAAAATATTTTCAGGTAGTTATTTAAAAATAACCTATTATTTAGCTATACATCTTTCTACATTGAAGACGTTACTTACTATTGTGATTTGTATAATTTACAAATATTTTATTTTATTTCAACTTTCTATTAATATTATTACCTACATTTAAATAACAAAATTGGTGTACGTGCGTTAACTGGCTTCTACTCATCATACTGAACAACTTTTATGACTTTGCTGAAATCACAAAAAATACTGTTCATACAAATCGATCAACTGTGTCGGTCGGTTAATTTAGTACCTACATTTTTGTATGAAGGATCCAATTTTTTTTTCGAACTAACTATGGGTTTCTTGGGAAAAGTTGTTCAGTGTGATAAGTACAACCCTCAGTTAACGAGTCCTACACCAATTTTGTTACACTCCTTATAAAATATTATACAGGGCTGACTTTTAATTAGTCCTTGATAACAAAAGATATGCATGTACTCGTGATTACAAACAACTTTCCCAAAGAAACTATATGTCAAATCAGAAAAATAATTATTGGCCCTCGATATCAAATCGGCAAAAATGTATAAGGGACCGATATATTTTTTTCATATTAGACATATTATAGTTTCTTTGGGAAATTTGTTTGTAATCACAAGTACATTCATATTCTTTGCTATCAAGAACTAATTAAAAGTCACCCTATATAAGTGGAATATTTAGTATAAAAATCCATCGATCAAATAACCTGGACAGGCCCTATCCATACATGTAAAAATCTCTGGAATCCCTACTAATATTATAAATGCGAAAGTAACTCTGTCTGTCTGTTACGCTTTCCCGCAAAAACTACTGAACGGATTTGGCTGAAATTTGGTAGGTAGACAGATTAGGACCTGGATTAAGACATAGGCTACTTTTTACCACGCTCGCGAGCCGCTTGCGGCTCGCGCACTGCGCACCCTCGAAAAGTCATAGAAACGTGGTCCACGCGGGTGAAGCCGTGGGAAACAGCTAGTTAAGAAATAAATAGAAGTTTTACTAACTTGAATATAACGGCACAAGTCATACAACGAAAAATGATACGAAATCTGTTTAGGTAAGTAGTATTTTTGTTTGCTTTGGCACAACTATAAAAATAGGCGGGCATAAACTCACGAATGAAGGAAACACATTACTGCATTCTGCACATAAAATAAAATAGTATATTTATTATAACATTCATCGGTTTATTAATTTATATTAATTCGTTCTCAATAAACAATCTCACTTTACACATATACATATAATGGATATATTATAAACAGATTCTAATTGCTTACATCTAAAAAATAAACATAAAATGTTATTAAATCTTATAAAATATTTTTGTTCGAACTAATAGGTATGTATCACTTATATATGTATGTTTTGTTTGTTAAAGCCCCATCATTATATCCATTTAGTAACAAAAAAAAGATTTTCCTTTGTTTTCCAGCGATTCATTTTCATACATTTTATTTTAGTCATTGTACTTAATAGGTATGTACTTTTGCTAATACAATAATATTCGTAGGTGTATAGTGGTAAAAACGCCGCCCAAAACCATACAAATATACACCATAGAAATAAACGCCGCAACAATAATCGCAGCAGGTACTTAAATTCTCCGCTAGATGGCGGTCGTGATTTTTGTCGACGGAAATCTAATAATTATTATATTGTGGCGTCGTCAATAAAGTTACATTATCTTACACATTTTTACAATAGGGGATCGGACTGCTAGTCATTTGAGTTACTTTTTATGATCTGTCAAAAACGAAATTTTGTTCTAAAAATGTTTGAAATACCCACAAGTGACGTCATAGATTTTTAGTGTCATTGACGAACTTATTTTGTGAATTCGATCAATAAAAAATTGAAGACGTGACAGAAATCAAAACAAGTAAAGTTTTTGGAAATTCAAGAGGAGAGCAATTTTGGAAGTCATATTTCATAATTTATTTTTGATGCAGTCCGATCCCCTATTCTAGTTTTGTACTTTCGAGCGATCAGTCAGGGTGAAAAGCGAGCGTCAGCGAGCCAAGAAGGAGACAGCAATAAAAATCCAAGTGATTTTGATAAGGATCGATTGTTTTACACTAATAGTCTTTAAAAAAATATAAAAACATTTATATTTTTGTATCTCCAGCTGTTTTCAAATTCAATTTATTTTTAATTGATTTTTAGGATTACCACTATAGTAAAAAACACTTTATTATTTTTTACTTACAAATAGATAACGATTTTGATGAACCTCCGTACGTTACTGTTACTTTACATGGCATACTTGGTAAATAGTTGTTCCAGGAAAAAAACCGGAATAAAGTAAGGTGCCTACCATACAAACACAGATTTTTTGTTACTTTTCCCGAAAATAGCTGTCGATTTTGATGAAACCTTGTAAATAACTATGATTTATGAAGATTTAATTGTAATTTATTATTCTTGGCTACTAAGTAAACGCAGTGTTCATTTTTGATTTGTGTATACTACGCCCGACGGTAGACTTTGCGAGAAAATATGCACAGCGTCATACAGCGTGGACAAAGAATATATATATATTAGTACTAACATACAGTATGGACACTCCCTGCCGCTCTCTAGATTGCGACCTCACCCCCTCGTCATCCAGATTGATACAGATTGGTTACAGGTCGAACGTATAGGATTTAGCCGCCATTATGTTGGTTCCGTCATTGCTTTTTTGAAATGTCAATTCTGGCCCGTTGTATGAAGTCTAGGGTGTGGCGTGGTTTTACAAAGTAGTTAAGAAAATTGTGCACTTTATGTAAAAAATACTTTATGTATAAAATAATCCGACTTCTGACTACGACAAAGGGGTGTTTAGAACGAATCTACTTATTTTTATTTCAATACTTATTGAAATGAAAATAAGTAAATTCGATAAAATCACCTAATTCTGTATGAAAATGAATCAAAGTCCCTAAAATATAACCCCCAATTCCATACATATGAACACGGCTTCGAACCCCAGGTCATTGTGATGTTTGATTATAAAACAAAGTTACATAGAAATAATATTATGATTGTTACATTGCTCATACTCGGTGTCATCTTTGGTAACACATTATTGTACTTAAATTGCACAAAACTAAACCACAGTGTAATAAAGAATCCATACAGTGGACCAACGCCTTTCATGTTGGCGTCAAAGCCGGCATAACTAGTTACTAGTCACCTCTTGGCGCTGCACGCTGGCGCTTCTAACGAATTGTCTCGAATGGTGACTAGGGCAATTGGGCCTCGCACGATTCGCCTGTCTGGACGTCTCCGTTATTTCAATACTTATTGAAATGAAAATAAGTAAATCCGATAAAATCACCTAATTCTGTATGAAAATGAATCAAAGTCCCTAAAATATAACCCCCAATTCCATACATACGAACACGGCTTTGGTCACCTCTTGGCGCTGCACGCTGGCGCTTCTAACGAATCGTCTCGAATGGTGACTAGGGCAATTGGGGCTCGAACCCCCCTTGTATCGCCCGATTGGCCTGTCTGGACGTCTCCGTTGGATATCTGTTGGATTCTTTAGACTGTGCCTAAAATATGCCTACTTACTGCGGCTACTGGTCAGTTGTAATAAAATACATAACACATGAAACGGAATGATAATAATAAACTTAACCCTGTAGGTACACAAAAAAACTATAATGAAAAAATCACGAGTGAAATTTTAAGGGGTTACTTAATATCGAGTAAAGAACACAGGAAATAGCCATTTACGCTATTGCCAAGTAATGAGAGCCATTTTAACATGAGTGATAGTTTGTGCCACGAAGCGAAGCTGAGTGGCACAATAGACAGCACAAGCACAGATGAGATACTAGTTGCACGAGTGTTAAAATGGCTAATTGCGTGCAGGGGCATACAATACTTTTTCTACGACCATGAAATAAATAAAATACATAGAAATTTTGTATAATCATATATTGAACTCTACCAGTAGTACGGCTTAGTTGAGTGGTGGGGAAGGAGTGGAATTTTTGAAGCCAAGGCCGTAAAAATATTTAAAAAGTTTCATTGTAGTACAGTTGCCTTGTTTTGAAATGATAATAAAATTGTAAAACGACTTGTAGCAATGAATACTTTTGTGATATGATTTTCCCTGGTTTTCCCCGTTTTGACCCGTTGTCGACGAACGGGCACGTTTTGTGCGATATTATGAATTACATTGGAGATTTGTATAATAAGTGTTTATATATATATATATATATATATTTTATTCACAATTGGCAAGCTCTTGGCATCTCACGTGATGGTAAGTGACAATGATCCCTAAGATGGAAGCGGGCTTACCAAGATTCCCCAACGCAATGGAGAACTGGCTATCTTATCTTCAAGCCGGAACACATCAATGTTGTTAACACTGTTGTTTGGCGACAAGACTTAGATAAGATGGTGGTAGCTAGCCAGGCGGGCTTAGAAAATGCCCTACCACCAACCAAACCGAGTCTTATAAGTTGACCCCACCGGGAATCGAACCTGCAATCTCCTGGTGTGAAGCGAATGGACTAACCATTACGCCACGGAGGCGGTTAAAATGTTTCCTGTATTCAGTACTATCTAGTATTATCCTATATATTATCTAGTAGTATCTTTAAAATTTCACTCGTGATTTTGAACACCCTGTATATCATATTTTTTCACAGAATTCGCAAAATTTTAACTAGGGAACTAAAGAGATCGTGCATGTACCTAACTAATAGTATTTCACTTGTCTTTTTTATCCATACATACATATAGGTACCTACAGTACACGTTGACGAATGAAACGATATGAACATCGCATCCACACATTCGGCCAATGCGTTGAGCGACAGAGACAACACTATAGATTAGAAGATAAATGTTGTATGTACATATTTTTTTAACCCACTGCGTTGTCTCTGTCGCTCGGGCGTTGGGCCATTGCGGTGGTCGAATGTGTGGATGTAGCAGAAAATGAAAATTTAAAAGCGGTTTAAGAGTCGTGCGGATGCGGATATTGTCACGCACGCGGGTTTGTTCCGCATGCGAGACAATACTTGCGTAATAAATACAATACGTCATTACGATGTGTGCAAAACGCACGCGTGACGCCTGGTGCATGTATTCATTATATATGCTCCATTCCATCTTCGGTTAACGAGACGCAGGGGGAGCTTCCACCCCTTTGTTGTTGATATTCAGCCTATACGCACGAAGCGTTACGCTTCCTCATTTATTATGCGGACATCGATGGAGTGGAACTCCTTGCCTGCGTCTGTGTTTCCCGACTCCTATAATTTGGGGATCTTCAATGCGAGAGTGAATAGGCATTATTTGAGTTTGAGTGTACCATCCTCGACTACATCGTCACTTACCATCAGGTGAGATATAGTCAAACGCACTCAAATGTTTAATGAAAAAAAAAGAAATTTGTCACGCAAAATCCGCACGACTTTAAAACCTCCCTATATTTTGCCATTTAGGACTAATTGTCCCCTTATTATTTAATATGTTCTCACCTATTACATTAAAAAATCTTTGCTACTTACACAACGAATACTAAGTCAATACTCTAATGGTTTACACTGTACAGTATTATTTATGGTAAGGTTGGCAATAGACGTTAAAACTTAAAATAACTAATACACGGGGGAACTTAGTTGCATTCCCGCCGATTAACACATTTACGTCATTTTAATTACTGAATTTTATTTTTTTCGCCTATAAATATCTACATGTAAGACTTAAGAAAAGATTCATTATCGCTTCTCAATTAGAGGAGCCTATGGGCATTGTTCAAAAATATATTTTTTTTAATGATAAATACAGATTAAAAATAGTATGTAACTTGTAGGAATATTTTTTTAATCACTGGTTTTATCTATTATTTTATGATTTTTCAAATGTTAATAAGTGATGACGTCTCAGACTACAATACTATGAAAAAAAGACCCCAGTACTAATTTAAATTGACTCTTATGAAATGACTATAGTTATTAAGTGTTATTAAATTATTTTTTACAGTATAAAATGGTTAAATATCTCTAAAAGTTTTTATTTTTACTTACATGCCTTGTAAAAAACTGAACAATGTCACAATAGGGATGACGAATGCTAGTCATCTGAGTTACTTTTTTTTTATCATCTGTCAAAAACGACATTTTGTTCTAAATATGTTTGAAATACTTAGGCGTGACGTCATAGTTTAGCACCGTCGTCTATGTACTCATTTTGTGATTTTGGTGAATTGAAAATCGAAGAGTTGATGGAAAACAAAACGGGCAATTTAGTGATCAAGAGTTCATAATTTATTTCTATGCTGTCGTCATCCCTATTCAACGGCAGCAAGTGAGCAATCCTTTGAAGGTGTATTTGTAGCGCCTGTTACAACAAAGTGATGCTGTCGCTTTCACGAACTTGGCGTTCAAACGAGATCATTGCTTTATCGCCGTCGCGTACGAGATACGTCATCACCATAGAATTACAATACCGATGACTTCCCGCCGATCAACACAAAATTATTTACATAAGTTTTTTCCGTCGATCTTACCTTTACTAAATCTGCCTTTTCATATCGACACAAGAGACTTATAGTCCCCTTATCGCTCCTCTTGAGGAGCCTTTTCAGCGGCAACAGGTCCAGAGAAGTGTGCACTCCAATACGATATAAATATCAACATAAAAGACTTATAGTCCCATTATCGCTTCCCAACAAGAGGAGCCTATTCAGCGGCAACACTGACATGCAAGTGAGGACTCCTTTAAATGTGTCGGAGCGCAGCTTGGTGGAGGAGAAAGAGGCGTCTTGGTCCAGGGAGGTGTGCACTCCTATGCGGTTGTTGGTCGTCCCGGTGATCAGCTCGCCGTAGTACACTGACAGACAGTGCACCGGCTCTGTGATGCCCCTGCGGAGTTATTGCAAAGATTTGTGTATAAGGGAAGAATTTAAAAGACGGTGTTATTTGAGATCCGAGCGTAGACCGACGCCGGCACCGGCCCAATGGAAAAACGGAGCGGCGTCGGGCCGGTGACGTGCCGGCTAGTGGAAAACAACCGCCTCCGTGGCGTAATGGTTAGTCCATTTGCTTCAGGAGGTAGCGGGTTCGATTCCCGGCGGGTTCAACTTATAAGACTCGGTTTGGTTGGTGGTAGGGCTTTTCCTAAGCCCGCCTGGCTAGCTAACACCATCTTATCTAAGTCTTGTCGCCAAACATCAGTGTTAACAACATTGATGTGTTCTGGCTTGAAGATAAGGTAGCCAGTTCTCCGTTGCGTTGGGGAATCTTGGTAAGCCCGCTTCCATCTTCGGCATTATCGTCACTTATCATCAAGTGAGATTATGACAAGGGCTTACTAATTGTGAAAAAAAAACTCAAAAACCGACTACGAGATTTTTACGAAAATGCACTGTATATTTATTTATTTACACTTATAGTACACCAAAAACAATTTCGTAATGCTAATACGTAGAGATACTATAATATAGTGTACAGTAGGCGGTGTATTATCATATATAGACACCAAAAAAAGTATTCTAAAAAGTGTGTGTGGGTGTGTGTGTGTGTGTGCGTGTGTGTCAATGTGAAACTGTTGAATCGATTTGAATGAAATTTTGCACATGGGTATTTAAAATTATTTGGCAGTAGTACCTTTTTGGATTTTTATTTTCAACGCATTAAGGGTACCTCCCATACAAATAAAGTTAAAAAAACTCTCAAAAACAGCGCTAAGGATGTTTTCCAGATTTTTGTCATCGATAACACTTATTGACACCTCAAATATGCCATATGTGGTATAACTAGTAAAACACTAAAAATGGTAAAAAACTTTAGTACAACATTTTTGTTTTCATTTTTGCAGAAAAGCTTTACTCTATTAGTGAAATAGAATTTTTGAAGAATGGCTTAAGCACGAAAAAGACGAAAGAAATGATCGTGTGTTTCAATTTATTTCGCTAAGTTTGATTTCTCTGACATCACTGAAGAATGTCAAAGAGAAATTTAGATGAAATAAGCCAGCATTTCTTCGAAAATTGCTACCAAATGGATGTCTTCAGGAAAGTCAAAAGAGCGTTTCCTTAATAAGAATAAGTTGTGGCTGGAAGGCGAGGAGATATAATTCTACATGCGATCGAGTTGCGGCTGACTCGATCGCATGTAGAATTCTATCTCATCCGCTGACCTTTCACGACCCGGAAGACCTAAAAAAGTCTTCGAAGATTCGTCTTTTAAAACTAAGAAACGTAGAGTAGAAGATCTAGTTCAATCGCGAAGTGTTGGAGAATTAATGACTGCTGCAGAGGTAGCTGCACGGTCATCTGGACATAAAAACGTTGCCAGAGTTATAGAGGACATTGGCGAAAATCCAGCTTCAGCAAGTGCATCCATTAGCCTTCAAACAGCAAGTGCTGTACAAATTGATAGACCGCTAAGTAGTGACGAGGCATTAGCGTATTATATTGATTCAAAACCAACAACTCACTCATAAAAACAGACTAGGAAGTGGACTATGAAAGTCGGGCATCACGTGTTTCCATCATATGAATGCATTGTTAAATCAAAAAAAAAGCGTGGTATCCTTCCGAGGAGCACATTGCTGTGACACAATCTCGAGCAGAAATTGAAATTCAAGCTATTTTGAATAAAACAGCAAAACATTTAGTAGAAGCTCAGAGAGAAGTTGTCACAAGTGTGCTCCCCAATTCATCGTTTACTCTTATAAGTAAATGGGGGGGTTGCCGGAAGTTCTGGTCATAGTGCTTACAAACAGAGATTTGAGAATAGCGAAGACACTGATGAGTTCCTTTTTGTTTATTCGTTTGTTCCTCTTAGGTTAATCGACGAAGGTAACAAGATTATCTGGAAAAATCCTCGTCCATCTTCGACGATGTTTTGTCGTCCAATTAAATTCATGTTTGCTAAAAAAACTACGGAATTAACAAAAACCGAGACAAATAAGGTTTAGGAACAAATAAACAACTTCGAGCTTACAACTTGTGATCTTGATGTTCTGAAATTTCTGTTACGCACAAGCTTTTGCTGACTATGACTGATGGAAAAGTGTGCAGCGCTTTGACAGAGACACATTCAGCGCAGAAATGCTATATCAGTGGGGCTACTCCCAGAATGATGAATGATGAAGGAAGACATTTTGATAGCAATCAGGATAATTTTGGCCTTGATTTGTCAACATTACATGCTTAGATCCGTTCGTTTGAGTGCTTTTTACATATTAGTTATTAGTTAGATATTAAGAAATGGCAAGCTAGGTCTTCAAAAGAAAAAACAAGTGTAAAACAACGATCAGACGAAATCAAACAACGATTCAAGCATGAAATGGGATTGATTGTGGACAAGCCAAAGCCAGGATTTGGTTCCACAAATGATGGAAACACAGCTCGACGTTTTTACGGGAACCCCGAACTGAGTGCCTAGATCACAGGATTGGACGTTACAATCATCAAACACTTTGATGTATTTTTAAGGACATTGTCTTCTGGTTTTGAGATAAATCTTGTTGAATTCAACAAGCTCTGTCTCGAGACAAGAAGACTTTATCGAAGTCTCTACTCGTGGTACTACATGCCTGCTACTGTGCATAAATTGCTTATTCACAGTACAGAGGTAATTAAAACAGAAATAGTTCCAATAGGGCAGCTTTCAGAGGAAGCCCAAGAAGCAAGGAACAAAGATTGCCGGAGGGTTAGAAAGCACAACACCAGAAAGAGCTCTCGTGATGCCACGAATAGAGACTTGCTCAACATGTTGATTATAACGTCTGATCCTCTGATCAACAGCCTTCGGGAAGTACCGAAAAAAAAATCTAATAAATTGTGCGCGGAGGTCTTTAAGCTCATCACAGCTACCACTATAGAGCCTCGACTTCAACCCTACACAAACTTAGGAAGACTATCTTCTATCGGAATCATCGGAGTCTGAATCCGATGATTCTGAAATGAGAATTAGTTTTAATGTAAATATATACCTCTAGCGTTAGATTTATTTGATTATAATATGTTAGTCTAAGTTTGTACAAATATAATTAGCGTTGATATTTGTAGCGATTAAGATTATTTTATTCTAACTTTATTTTTTTCCTGTTTTATAATCGTGTATTTATGAAATAAAATATTTATATACAATTCCTATGCATTTTCTTTAAAAAAAATTATAGTACTATGTATTTAACTAACTTACAGATATAGTTCCAAAACCATGAAAAAATATTTTTGTCCACCTGGCTTGTTCTACGGCATACACTGTGAGACTGCGAGAATGTGGACGCTTATAATGACAGACTTGTAGAAATTCAAACACAACCAAAAAAATGTCTGACCTTACCAGCAACCTCATGGAAGAAAGACGCAGATTGGCTTTGCAGTCCTCTGAAGACGCTACTTAGTATCGGCAGGCAGATTACTAACTCCCTGACTCGCGATTTACGCCAGTATAATACAAATTGTATTAAAGAGGCGATTGAGCATAACAAAGGCTCAAAAGGGTTCGCCAGAGATCAGTCTGTTGGACAAAGCCAACTGACCAAGCTGAAGACAGAGGATGGCAGGATCATATCGTCTAAAACTGAGTTGCTGGAAGAGGTTGAGAAGTTCTATGGACAATTGTACAAGACCACACGTCTGCCTGTCAGCGATCTGGTTTAAGACCCAAGACCCAGAATAACCCGACACTATACCTAAGATATCCCGGACATCAACCTGTACGAGATTAGAATGGCTTTCAAGAACAACAAGGCACCGGGTGATGATGAAACTATGGCTGAACTTCTGAAAGTAGGTGGATCACCGGTACTAAAAGCTCTTCAGAAGTTATTTAATTCCGTTGTACTCAAGGGGCAAACGCCAAAGGCATGGAACAAAAGTGTGCTCGTGCTTTTCTTCAAAAAGGGTGACAACACACTGCTGAAGAACTACAGACTCGTCTCACTTCTGAGCCATGTCTACAAGCTGTTTTCGAGAGTCATTAAAAAATGTCTCGCACGCAGATTTGACGACTTCCGGCCCCCCGAACAAGCCAGTTTCCGAAAAGGCTTTAGTACCGTAGACTACATACATAGCTGAGGCACATTATACAGCGAGTACAGTACAATAAGAATACAATCAGCCACTATGCTTGGCGTTTGTAGACTACGAGAAAGGATTTGATTCAGTCAAAACCTGGGTTGTGCTACAGTCTATCCAGCGGTGCCAAATTAATGATTGGTACATCGAGTTGTTAAAGTGTCTGTATGAAAACGCCACCATGTCGGTTCGCCTCCAGGACCAGAACTCGATAACTATCCATCTGCAGCGAAGAGTGAGACAAGGAGAGGTTATATCTCCGAAACTGTTCACCGCCGCCCTGGAAGATGTTTTCAAGCTTCTAGACTGGAGTGGACTCGGCATCAATATCAACGGCGAGTACATAACCCACCTCCGATTCGCTGACGATATCGTGGTCGTGGTTGAGATTATGGAAGATCTAAGCACAATGCTCGATGGCCTCAGTAAAGTCTCTCAACAAGTGGGTCTTAAAATGAACATGGACAAGACGAAAATAATGTTAAATGTCCGTGTCGCACTCACACCTCTAAAGGTTGTAGACTCTACACTGGAAGTTGTTGAATAATATGTATACCTGGGACAAACAGTCCAGCTTCAAGAAAGAGATCAATCGACGAATCCAATTAGGCTGGGCAGCGTTCGGGAAGCTTCAAATTATCTTCAGGTCCCAACTGCCGCAGTGTCTCAAGACTAAGGTTTTTGACCATTGTGTGTTGCCAGTGATAACTTACGGAACTGAAACATGGTCGCTTACTATGGGCCTCATAAGAAGGCTCAAGGTCACCCAAAGGGCAATGGAGCGAGCTATGCTCAGAATTTCCCTACGCGATCGAATCACAAATGAGGAGATCCACAGGAGAACGTAAGTAGCCCACATAGCTCACAGAATCGCTAAACTTAAGTGGCAGTCGGCAGGGCACATAGCTCGTAGAACAGATTGCCGTTGGGGCAGTAAACTTCTCGAGTGGCGACCGCGCACCGGAAAACGTAGCGTAGGCAGGCCTCCCACGCGGTGGACCGAAGACCTTCTGAAGATCGTGGGAAGCCACTGGATGCGGGCAGCGCGGACCGGTAATCATGGAAATCCTTGGGGGAGGCCTTTGTCCAGTAGTGGACGATTTCCGGCTGATATGATGATGCCATGTGTGGTATTTCTGGGAGAACTCTAAAAATGGTCTGTCATACAAACGAAAATCATACTATCTACGCTACTAAGGTTTACTTTAGCAGTCGGGTACTAGTTAGTAGTACTCACTTGAGATGGGCTATGAGCTCGCCGTCTTCGGCCCGCCACAGCGCTGTGACCTGGTCTAGGCCGGAACTGAGCAGCCGGCGGCCGTCCACCGCGGCCAGACGCAGCACCTGCATACAAAATTATGTAAAGTGTGTGACTAAGTGACAGAGTGGTGTCAAATTAATTGTCATGGGCCTCTGGGCAAAGAGATAAATTCTCTTTAACTAACGTATTTACTCTGAACCAAAGAGAATATAGCAAACTAACGTTTTTACTCTAAACCAAAGAGAATATAACAAACTAAACAAACTAACGTTTTTACTCTGAACCAAAGAGAATATAGCAAACTAACGTTTTTACTCTGAACCAAAGAGAATATAGCAAACTAACGTTTTTACTCTGAACCAAAGAGAATATAACAAACTAACGTTTTTACTCTAACCCACAGAGAACATAACAAACTAACGTTTTTACTCTGAACCAAAGAGAATATAACAAACTAACGTTTTTACTCTGCACCGAAGAGAATATAGAAAACTTACGTTTTTACTCTGAACCAAAGAGAATACAACAAACTAACGTTTTTACTCTGCACCGAAGAGAATATAGAAAACTTACGTTTTTACTCGGAACCAAAGAGAATACAATAAACTAACGTTTTTACTCTGAACCAAGGAGAATATAGCAAACTAACGTTTTTACTCTGAACCATGGAATATAGCAAACTAACCGTTTTTACTCTGAACCAAAGAGAATATAACAAACTAACGTTTTTTCTCTGAACCAAAGAGAATATAACAAACTAACGTTTTTACTCTGAACCAAAGAGAATATAACAAACTAACGTTTTTAGTCTGAACCAAAGAGAATATAGCAAACTAACGTTGTCTGAATTAATATAGTTATAAGATATTTGTTGGAACCTTGTCTTATTTACTATAAGTATTATAAATGTGAAAGTGGGTTTGTTGGTTTATCCTTCATTCACGTGGTAATGGAGCCAAAGATAAGCTACTTTTTATCCCGTAAGAAAAGCATAGTCCAACATAGTTTATGGGGAACTGAAAAAACCTTATTGTTGATTTCTTTCACGTGCCAGTTAGAGGCTAATTGGCGAAAATCTCACCACCATTGTCAAGCCGCCCCACTACAAAACAAAAATGACGAAGGTTATATTTTCATAAATGAAATATTTAATTTATTCCATTTCCCGGAAAATGTAAATAATGATAAGACAGTAAGTAAAGTGATTTATATTATGGCACTTTAGTATACTATTTTCTTGAAATCTTTAGTATTTATTATTTTATTAAAAAGCATTTTCTGCTGCTTCCAACTTAAAATTACATTTGTTACATATTTTTTTCTATCCCTACAAGCACCATAATGTATCCCAGGACTACTATACTAATAAAATTTATAAAAACGCAAAAGTAGCCATCAGCCATTCGCTTTCACTTGGCCACGTGACCGCTGGCCAGGCCGACCGCCACACGGTCACCACGGGTACTCAGCACTCCTCTTTTTTTCGAAAGGACAAGCTTGTTGTTGGCCGTGGGGGCCTTTACAACTTCACCGGGCAGGGCAGGCGAGTGCGGAAGGCACTGACTCAGCACTCTACGACAGGACCAGCTTAAGTAAAGTTAGTAGTTACCTCTCCATCGTGCGCCTTCCAGTGCACCAACGGCTGACCAATGCGCATGCATAGCGTGGCCACGTGACCGCTGGCCAGGCCGACCGGCACACGGTCACCACGGGCACTCAGCACTCTACGACAGGAGCAGCTGAAGTAAAGTTAGTAGTTACCTCTCCATCGTGCGCCTTCCAGTGCACCAACGGCTGGCCAGTGCGCATGCACAGCGTGGCCACGTGACCGCTGGCCAGGCCGACCGGCACACGGTCACCACGGGCACTCAGCACTCTACGACAGGACCAGCTTAAGTAAAGTTAGTAGTTACCTCTCCATCGTGCGCCTTCCAGTGCGCCAACGGCTGGCCAGTGCGCATGCACAGCGTGGCCACGTGACCGCTGGCCAGGCCGACCGGCACACGGTCACCACGGGCACTCAGCACTCTACGACAGGACCAGCTTAAGTAAAGTTAGTAGTTACCTCTCCATCGTGCGCCTTCCAGTGCACCAACGGCTGACCAATGCGCATGCATAGCGTGGCCACGTGACCGCTGGCCAGGCCGACCGGCACACGGTCACCACGGGCACTCAGCACTCTACGACAGGACCAGCTTAAGTAAAGTTAGTAGTTACCTCTCCATCGTGCGCCTTCCAGTGCGCCAACGGCTGGCCAGTGCGCATGCACAGCGTGGCCACGTGACCGCTGGCCAGGCCGACCGGCACACGGTCACCACGGGCACTCAGCACTCTACGACAGGACCAGCTTAAGTAAAGTTAGTAGTTACCTCTCCATCGTGCGCCTTCCAGTGCGCCAACGGCTGGCCAGTGCGCATGCACAGCGTGGCCACGTGACCGCTGGCCAGGCCGACCGGCACACGGTCACCACGGGCACTCAGCACTCTACGACAGGACCAGCTTAAGTAAAGTTAGTAGTTACCTCTCCATCGTGCGCCTTCCAGTGCGCCAACGGCTGGCCAGTGCGCATGCACAGCGTGGCCACGTGACCGCTGGCCAGGCCGACCGGCACACGGTCACCACGGGCACTCAGCACTCTACGACAGGACCAGCTTAAGTAAAGTTAGTAGTTACCTCTCCATCGTGCGCCTTCCAGTGCGCCAACGGCTGGCCAGTGCGCATGCACAGCGTGGCCACGTGACCGCTGGCCAGGCCGACCGGCACACGGTCACCACGGGCACTCAGCACTCTACGACAGGACCAGCTTAAGTAAAGTTAGTAGTTACCTCTCCATCGTGCGCCTTCCAGTGCGCCAACGGCTGGCCAGTGCGCATGCACAGCGTGGCCACGTGACCGCTGGCCAGGCCGACCGGCACACGGTCACCACGGGCACTCAGCACTCTACGACAGGACCAGCTTAAGTAAAGTTAGTAGTTACCTCTCCATCGTGCGCCTTCCAGTGCGCCAACGGCTGGCCAGTGCGCATGCACAGCGTGGCCACGTGACCGCTGGCCAGGCCGACCGGCACACGGTCACCACGGGCACTCAGCACTCTACGACAGGACCAGCTTAAGTAAAGTTAGTAGTTACCTCTCCATCGTGCGCCTTCCAGTGCGCCAACGGCTGGCCAGTGCGCATGCACAGCGTGGCCACGTGACCGCTGGCCAGGCCGACCGGCACACGGTCACCACGGGCACTCAGCACTCTACGACAGGACCAGCTGAAGTATAGTAAGTAGTTACCTCTCCATCGTGCGCCTTCCAGTGCGCCAACGGCTGGCCAGTGCGCATGCACAGCGTGGCCACGTGACCGCTGGCCAGGCCGACCGGCACACGGTCACCACGGGCACTCAGCACTCTACGACAGGACCAGCTTAAGTAGTTAGTAATTACCTCTCCATCGTGCGCCTTCCAGTGCGCCAACGGCTGGTCAGTGCGAATGCACAGCGTAGCCACGTGACCGCTAGCCAGGCCGACCGGCACACGGTCACCACGGGCACTCATCACTCTACGACAGGAGCAGCTGAAGTAAAGTTAGTAGTTACCTCTCCATCGTGCGCCTTCCAGTGCGCCAACGGCTGGTCAGTGCGAATGCACAGCGTAGCCACGTGACCGCTAGCCAGGCCGACCGCCACACGGTCACCACGGGCACTCATCACTCTACGACAGGAGCAGCTGAAGTAAAGTTAGTAGTTACCTCTCCATCGTGCGCCTTCCAGTGCGCCAACGGCTGGCCAGTGCGCATGCACAGCGTGGCCACGTGACCGCTGGCCAGGCCGACCGGCACACGGTCACCACGGGCACTCAGCACTCTACGACAGGACCAGCTTAAGTAAAGTTAGTAGTTACCTCTCCATCGTGCGCCTTCCAGTGCACCAACGGCTGGCCAGTGCGCATGCATAGCGTGGCCACGTGACCGCTGGCCAGGCCGACCGGCACACGGTCACCACGGGCACTCAGCACTCTACGACAGGAGCAGCTGAAGTAAAGTTAGTAGTTACCTCTCCATCGTGCGCCTTCCAGTGCGCCAACGGCTGGCCAGTGCGCATGCACAGCGTGGCCACGTGACCGCTGGCCAGGCCGACCGGCACACGGTCACCACGGGCACTCAGCACTCTACGACAGGACCAGCTTAAGTAAAGTTAGTAGTTACCTCTCCATCGTGCGCCTTCCAGTGCACCAACGGCTGGCCAGTGCGCATGCATAGCGTGGCCACGTGACCGCTGGCCAGGCCGACCGGCACACGGTCACCACGGGCACTCAGCACTCTACGACAGGACCAGCTTGAGTAAAGTTAGTAGTTACCTCTCCATCGTGCGCCTTCCAGTGCGCCAACGGCTGGCCAGTGCGCATGCATAGCGTGGCTACGTGACCGCTCGCCAGGCCGACCGCCACCCAGTCGCCGCTCGCGCACACACACATGCAGCGGATAAATGTGCTTACGCCCATTGGTACCTTAACACAGAAGTAAAAAATAAGAATCTATGTACATAACTTTTATTATTATACTAGCTGTTTTCTGCGGCTTCACCCGAAGGGACGTTTCTATGACTTTTCGAGGGTGCGCAGTGCGCGAGCCGCTGCGGCTCGCGAGCGTGTAAAAAGTAGCCTGTGTGTTAATCCAGGTCCTCACCTGTCTACCTACCAAATGTCAGCCAGATTCGTTCAGTAGTTTTTTCGTGAAAGAGTAACAAACATACATCCATACATTCTTACAAACTTTCGCGTTTATTAATATTAGTAGGATTAAAGACGAAAGTAACATAGGCTACTTCTTAGAACCGAAAAACCTTTTCATACGCATAGCGCACCGCGCACCTTGTATGTATTCTTTCTTCTCTCTCCTAATACCATTATTACTGTTCCCTCCCATACTGGGTCTGTTGTACTGGCGGGCCGGGTCGTTCCTTTCCCCTCTAATATGGTTGATGGGAGCGATGGCTGACTCTCGCGTTATACTCGTGACCAGATGCTGTCCGTGTGAACTGTCCTACTCTTGTCAAAGGTATCAATGACATTCAATTATTTTATGTATAACTTTTCGTGTCATATTGTTTTCATGTTCTAATGACATATATTATTATTATTATATCAGCTCATATACGTCCCCACCGAGGGGCTCTAATGACATAATCTGGTTTATTTCAAGGATTAAATGTTGACATTATTAGCTAATGATTGTTTATTTCTTGATTTTTCACAAATGCAATTATGTGAAAGTAAACAACAATGTATCCTTAGCTGGTAATGTATTAGAATTTGTAAATCAAACCGTGTTTCTAGGATTAACTGTAGATTCAAGGCTTCAATGGGGCTCACATATAGAAACACTAGCAGGCAGGCTTAGCTCAGCCGCATAGGCAGTAAAAAAATCAGACTCCTTACAGATATAGACACCGCAAGACTGGTATATTTCAGCTACTTTCATAGTATTATGTCTTATGGGATACTTTTGTGGGGACATGCAGCTGATATAAATACCATATTTGTTCTACAAAAAAGAGCGGTTCGCGCGATTTATGGAATGCGTTCTCGTGAGTCGCTCCGAGATAAGTTCAAAGATATTAATGTAATGACTTTCCCCTGTCAATATATTTATGAAAATATAACGTACGTACGTAAAAATCTGCATCTCTTTTCACTGAATAGTGACAGGCACAGTCGAAATCTTCGGAATAGGAATAAACTTCAAGTAACTTATACCAGACTTAGCAAAATTAATAAGTCCTTTGTGGGACAATGCTCACTCATGTATAACAAATTACCCGATGATGTGTTAAATTTGTCAGAAAAACAGTTTAAAAATTGTGTCAAAAGAACTCTTTGTAAAAAAGGTTATTATAAGACATCTGAATATTTTAATGACAAAAATGTATGGGTAGACAGTGTTTCTTCTATCAACACTACTAATCATGTTTAATAGTAATAAAATGATAAACAACATAAGAATTGACATGGAAGCGACAAGACATGATAAGTCTAGTACTTCTTTTAATTAATATTTTTATCTTAGCATTGACATGAGTGGTGCATGCTCGCTTAAATGTTTGTGCGGATGGTGCCGCATCGGGAGCCGGGTCGTTCCTTTCCCTCTAATATGGTTGAAGGCGATGGCTGACTCTCGCGTTATACTCGTGACCGGGTGCTGTCCGTGTGAACTGGCCTACTCTTGTCAAAGGTTTCAATGACATTCAATAATTGTGTGTATAACTTTTCGTGTCATATTGTTTTCATGTTGAATGTTGTTGTTTCATGACAAAATCTGGTTTATTTCTAACTAATGATTGTTTATTTCTTGATTTTTCACAAATGAAATTATGTTATTATTAATTTATGACTTTTAGAAAGAGTGTAATTTGCACCTATTTTGAATAAATACCTTGAATCTTGAATGTTATTATTATTTTATGACTAGCAGAAAGAGTGTAATTTGCACCTATTTTGAATAAATATCTTGAATGTTATTATTATTTTATGACTAGCAAAAAGAGTGTAATTTGCACCTATTTTGAATAAATATCTTGAATGTTATTATTATTTTATGACTAGCAAAAAGAGTGTAATTTGCACCTATTTTGAATAAATATCTTGAATGTTATTATTATTTTATGACTAGCAGAAAGAGTGTAATTTGCACCTATTTTGAATAAATATCTTGAATGTTATTATTATTTTATGACTCGCAAAAAGAGTGTAATTTGCACCTATTTTGAATAAATATCTTGAATGTTATTATTATTTTATGACTAGCAAAAAGAGTGTAATTTGCACCTATTTTGAATAAATATCTTGAATGTTATTATTATTTTATGACTAGCAAAAAGAGTGTAATTTGCACCTATTTTGAATAAATATCTTGAATGTTATTATTATTTTATGACTAGCAAAAAGAGTGTAATTTGCACCTATTTTGAATAAATATCTTGAATGTTATTATTATTTTATGACTAGCAAAAAGAGTGTAATTTGCACCTATTTTGAATAAATATCTTGAATGTTATTATTATTTTATGACTAGCAAAAAGAGTGTAATTTGCACCTATTTTGAATAAATATCTTGAATGTTATTATTATTTTATGACTAGCAAAAAGAGTGTAATTTGCACCTATTTTGAATAAATATCTTGAATGTTATTATTATTTTATGACTAGCAAAAAGAGTGTAATTTGCACCTATTTTGAATAAATACCATAAATCTTGGGCCACTATTTGCACAAACATCTTTATTAACAATATGGTAGGTAATAAATGTACAGAGTATTGAGTTTTTGTGCGTGCTGCAACTAGCAGGCCCTGGCGTTGATAACCTTGAGTGCGCAATATTAATAACAGCCATAACCAGCCGATAGGGATGACGAATGCTAGTCATCTGATTTACTTTTTCTTTTTTTTCAAAAACTACATTTTGTTCTAAAATTGTTTGTAATACCTAGGCGTGACATCATAGTTTTGCAGGTACTCATTTTGTGATTTTGGTGAATTAAAAATCGACGACTTGAAGGAAAACAACGAGTAAGGTTTTCCGAAGTTTAAGTAGGAGGGCAATTTAGTGACCAAGAGTTCATCATTTATTTCTGATGCTGTAGTCACCCCTATTCTCTGCAGCTTGACCTTCAAATTCATGCATGACACAGAACTCATAGTCATAATCATCAAGACTAACCAGTTTTTTGCTCGCGTCAAGCATGATTGATCGTACAGTGCACTTTAAGAACAATAAGGCTTTTCTATCTACGATTGATAAGCCCTGGCATCATCTCACCTGATGGTAAGTGACGATGACGGCGAAGATGTATGGAGGCGGGCTTACCAAGATTCCCCAACGTAATGGGGAACTGGCTATCTTATCTTTAAGGGAGGCAAGACTTAAAAATGGCGGTAGCTAGCCAGGCGGGCTTAAGACTTAGAAAATGCTCTTCGACTAGCCTACCACCAACCAAACGGAGTCATACTAAACACACATATAAAAAAAAGTAATAGACATAATTTCAATTAAGAAATGTAAACAAAATGGATGGAACCTATTAGAAATTGAGTTAGGTTAAAAAGTCATTAGTGGGACAGGTGTTTAAGATTCTAAAATAAAATTCCAGAAAATGCAACTACTCGTAGTTTCCAGATAATAAATCCTTATTCTTACTAATATTATAAATGTAAAAATGTGTTTGTTTGTTTGTTACCTTTTTACGCTTCAACGCCTTGACCAATCTATATGAAATTTGACATGCAGGTAGCCTGTGTCACGGGGAAAAACATAGGCTACTTTTTATCCCGGGATAATAGAATTATCTGATGCAGTTCCTGAGGGAACTAAAAAATACTCGATTGTTGTGATTTTTTGCACAGAGATGGTTGAGTTGGTAACGACATAATTTACTAATCACCCTTAAAGACAGTCATAAAAACGAATTCCACGCGGGCGAAGCCACGAGAAAAAGCTAGTTCTAAATAAATTCTAAACTCATGTCGAAAAATGGCTGTGATCTAGAAACATTATAAAATAAGAGATTATGTAAATGACAAGGATATATCAGCAAATATATAATCTAAGACGAATCTGAATCATAATATTATCCTTACTAATATTATAAATGTGAACCGATGACCTGGTGAAGGTCGCGGGAAGCCGCTGGATGCGGGCAGCGCAAAACCGGTCGTCGTGGAGATCCTTTGGGGAGGCCTATGTCCAGCAGTGGACGTCCTTCGGCTAATATGATGATTACAAATGTGAAAATGTGTTTGTTTGTTACCTTTCCACGCTTCAACGCCTTAACCAATCTTAATGACATTTGGCATGCAGGTAGCCTGTGTCACTGGGAAAGACATAGGCTACATTTTATCCCGTGAAAATAGCGTAGTCTGGTGCAGTTCCTGAGGAAACTGAAAATATACTCTTTTTTTGGATAGTTTCTTTAACATTGCAACGGAACAATGGATTGCTGTGTTTTTTTGCACAGAGATGGCTGAGGGGGGTGGGAAATTACATAATTTACTAATTAGCATATCCTGACATGGTTCCCGATAGATCTGGGAAAAACTTATTTCCGCGCTCGCGCACGTCAGCGTCGCAACGGAGTTACGGAATGAAGTGTTTTGTTGTATATAATTGGTTGAGGGGGTGGGAAGTGACATAGACTTCTAATCAGATTAGCCCGATATCGTTCCTGAGGGATCTGAAGAAAACTCATGTCCGCGCTCACGAGCCACTTGCGGCCCGCGCACCACTCACCCTAAAAGACAGTCATAAAAACGTTGTCCACGCGGGCGAAGCTACGGCCAAAAGCTAGTTTAAAATAAATATTCTGGAATTTGGAATTTTTCTATGGTGTTTATCTACATGCTGAAAATACACGTGGCCATTAACCGTCTCCGAGGTCCCCGGACACACCTTGAGCTCATGCGTGTAGTTGCAGGCTCTCGCGTCGATGACCTTGAGCGTGGCGTCCGTGGTGGCGGCCACCACCGCCGCGGACGGGCCGGCCAGCGCGCGCACTATGCTCACTGGCGTCTTTATGTTGTCCAACTGCGAAATAAGTACATACAAACACCTTACATTAATTATTCCTAATGATGAGACCTCCCAGACATTCGCATCAAATAATTGTTGTAATAGAAAAAAAAAACAAATGCGAGTCGGACTCGCGCTCTGAGGATTCTGTACCACCACATTTTTCTCACAACTATGACAATTATACCTATTCATATTACAAACAAAAGACATCAACGCGAGCGACAGAAAAATGTTTTTTTTATTCAGTTCGGACTCCTTAGCGCGTGTACGACTCACTCTTGGCCAGTTCTTATTATTTGTTGTTCTACTTCATGATTAATACTAATGTCACGTTGTGCTCTAGCACGTTACAAATAAAATAGTTATTAAACTAAAAATGCAATTCAAATAATTTCTAAAATAAACTAAATATCTAATAAAATAAATTAATAAACCTACGTAAATATAATTAATAATAAATCTAATATTAAATAATTATTAAAACTACACTAAAAACTACCTAAATTAAATAAATATTACTACGGAACCTCTACGTTCCAAACTAATAGCGTTTGGCTTTCTAACCGCCGCTCGCGCATCCCTAAACCGACGCTGCCACCAACCACCGAGACTAGGGTGGGGGTAAAACCTGCTTTGATTGAGCTTGCTTCTGTGATGCGTGTGATTATCTGAACTATTTGATGTATAGATGTGATTCGATCGCGTAGGGAAACTCCAAGCATAGCCCGCTCCATCGCCCTTTGGGTGAATTTGAGCCTTCTTATGAAACCCATACTGTAACCATGTCTCAGTTTCGTATGTCATCTCTGGTAACACACACTTGTTAAAGCCCTTAGTCTTGATAGTCTGCGGTATTTGGAATGTGAAGACCTTGCGAAGCTTCCCGAACGCTGCTCAGCAAGTTGGATTCGACAATTAATCTCTTTCGCGAAGTTGGACCTCCCTTACTTAACTGTTTGTTCCAGGTATACATGTTCGTCAAAAACTTCGAGTGTAGTTTCCAACCTTCAAAGGTGCGACAGGGACATTTTAGCATTTTCATTTATTAAGTTTATTAATCAAACGAAGAAGTCGCAACATAATGACAAGAAATTAAGTTAATAAAACATGTTCAACCATCTTGGCAACATAAAGTTAAATATTAAATGGGATGAAGAATGAAGATACTACTAAGATGTAATCTAAAGTAGGTGCGTAGGTAGGTGAGGTCAAATACTACTTAAAACATTTCGTCCACGGTATGATTGCATCTCAGGCCAAAAGTTGGCAGGCACGTGTTTCGGCAGAAAACCCATTTCAGTCCTGTATTGCAAATAGAGAAATAATAGTAGTTTGACAGGAGAATTATGAGCCCCATTAGAAAGCTTTGGTTCACCCAAAGTGCGATGGAGCGAGCTAAGCTCGAAGTTCCTTACGGGATCGAATCACAAATGAGGAGACATACTTGCAAAATTAAGTTTGGCTAGGTGGACCGACGCTCTGATGAAGGTTAAGTCATCATCATCATATGAGCCGAAAACGTCCACTGCTGGACAAAGGCCTCCCCCAAGGATTTCCACGACGACCGGTCTTGCGCTGCCCGTATACAGCGAGAACTGTACTGCCTCAACGGATATTTTTTTCTACGAGCTATGTGCCCTACCCACTGCCACTTCAGTTTAGCGATTCTGTGAACTATGTCGGTTTGACAAAGACCTTGCAAATATTACGACAAATATTTAGGCAAATATTTGAGAACATAATCATGTCATCAAAGATTTCTTTACGAGAGTAACTCTTTGGCAAATATGACTAGCTGAAAACCATACCATGTACCCCACAAGTGAAATTTATGAGAAATATATGACTAGCTGAAAACCATACCATGTACCCCACAAGTGAAATTTATGAGAAATATATGACTAGCTGAAAACCATACCATGTACCCCACAAGTGAAATTTATGAGAAATATATGACTAGCTGAAAACCATACCATGTACCCCACAAGTGAAATTTATGAGAAATATATGACTAGCTGAAAACCATACCATGTACCCCACAAGTGAAATTTATGAGAAATAATTTTAAACTGTTTTTGTAAATACAGTATAATCTCACTAATACGGCACTTCGATAGATCGGCACGTCCAATAATCCAGCACCCTCCGCCCACGCCTCCCTCATCATGCGAGAAAAGGTTTTTAAGCAAGGACTACAAGCAGACCAGAATTAAGGATTATTTTAAAACTAGTTAATTACATATTTACCTACATGTTAATTTAATACATTACATACCTACATTAATTCCTTCTATGAAATGCTGCATTTTATTCGTTACCTATGACTTTTTCAGTTATAATCCAGTAATCCGAACATTCCAATAATCCGGCACCCTCCGGTTTTTAATAGTGCCGGATTAGTGAGATTACGCTATAGTTTAGAGCTTATGACATAAGAGATACAATAAAAAACACAATGTGTTTATCATCACATTGTAATATTCTGGTAACAAAATTGTAAAAAAATATGAAGTAATTACCAAAATTAAAAAAAAACAATTGTATCATAGTGGCTTACATAAATCTACTTAGATCAGTATGGTAGTGAAAAGGTAAACGGTAAGGTGCTAAAAACCGTATGGTTCTGAAACCATACGGTACTATAAACCATACGGTACTAAAAACCGTACGGTACTGAAACTGTACGGTACTAAAAACCATACGGTACAATAAACCATACGGTAGTGGAACCGTACGGTACTAAACCGTACGGTAGTGGAACCGTACAGTACAATAAACCGTACGGTATTGAAACTACGGTACTAAAAACCGAATGGTAGTGGAACCGTACGGTACAATAAACCGTACGGTAGTGGAACCGTACGGTACAATAAACCGTACGGTACTAAAAACCGTACAATACAGAAGCCGTACCGTTCAAAAACCATTCGGTACTAAAAACCGTACGGTTCTGAAACCTCTCGGCACTTTAAACCATGCGGTACTAAAAAGCGTAAGGTACTGATCCCTTACGATACTAAAAACCGTACGGTACTGAAACCGTAACTAAAAACCATACGGTACTAAAACCGTATTTAAAACCATACGGTACTGAAACCGTACGGTACTAAAAATCATATGGTAGTGTACGGTTTTAAGTAACGGATAGTTTATAGCAGCGAAACAGTACGGTATTGAAACCATAAAGTAATAAAACCGTACGATAGTACTAAAAACCGTACAATACTAAAAACCGTACAGTACTAAAAACCGTACAGTACCAAAAACCGTTCGGTAATGAAGGAGAACGGTACAGAAACCGTACGGTATGGAAACCGTAGGGTACTAAAAACGTACGGTACAGAAACCATACAGTACAGAAACCTTACGGTACTATTAACCGTACTGAAGCCGTACGGTACTGAAACCATTCGGTACTAAAAAACCGTACGGTACTGAAAACCGTACGGTATGGAAACCGTAGGGTACTAAAAACGTACGGTACAGAAACCATACAGTACAGAAACCTTACGGTACTATTAACCGTACTGAAACCGTACGGTACTGAAACCATTCGGTACTAAAAAACCGTACGGTACTGAAACCGCTCAGGTCATCGGTCCACCTAGCTAAACTTAATTTTGTGAGTATGTCGGTCTCCTTATTTGTGAATCACAAATAAGGAGACCGACATACTCACAAAATTAAGTTTAGCTAGGTGGACCGATCATAAATTGTGATACGATCGCGTAGCGAAACTTCGAGCATACTCGTAGCTCGCTTCATCGCACGTTGGGTGACCTTGAGCGTTCTAATGGGGCCCATAATGCACCTATCAAACAACTATTATTTGTCGATTGACAATATAGGACTGAAATGGGCTTTCTGCCGAAACACGTACCTGCAAACTGCCGGCCTGAGATGCAATCATACCGTGAACGAAATGTTTTAAGTACTATTTGACCTCACTGCGCACCTACTTCAGATAACATCTTAGTAGTATCCTCATTCTTCATCTCATTTAATTTTTTACTTTGTTGCCAAGATATAAGGTTGGAAAATGTTTAATTAACTTAATTTCTTGTCATTATGTTGCGAGTTCTTCGTCTGATGTAAGAATAAATTTAATGAACAAATGTCCGTGTCGCACCTTTAAAGGTTGGAGACTACACTCGAAGTTATTGACGAATATGTATACCTGGAACAAACAGTTAAGTAAGATAGTAGGTCCAACTTCGCGAAAGAGATAAATTGTTGAATCCAACTTGCTGAGCAGCGTTCGGGAATCTTCGCAAGATCTTCACATTCCAAATACCGCAGAGTCTCAAGATCAGAGTCTCAATGTCTTTGACATGTGTTACCGCAAAATTTGTAGGCAAATATTTACAGTTAAAGTGGCTCCCGAGCTTTGTCAAACATTTGGAGCTATGTCTATAAGGCAAGGTCTGGTTGAACTGTTGCCCTGTAAATACGCACCTGTGAAACAACGCTCTCCATGAACGGGTCCCAAATGTGCACGACGGAGTCCGTTGAGACGGCGAGACGCAGCGATTCCAGGAAAGAAAGGGACAGAACGCCCTTCTTGTGGCCCGTGTACGTCCAGTTGCATTGCGTCGTTGCGTTACCGTCCCCCTGAGACAAATCATTCGTGTTTTTATCCACAATTGATAAGCCCTTGACATCAATTTCACCTGATTGTAAGTAACGATGATATCGAAGGTGGAAGTGGGCTTACCAATATTTTCCAACGCAATGGGGAACTGGATATATGTTATTTTCATACCGGAACACATCAATGCTGTTAACATTCATGTTTAGGAGGCAAGATTTAGATAAGATGGTGGTAGTCTAGCCAGGCAGGCTTAGAAATATTCTACACCAACCAAACCACCTGTCACAAAGTTAGATCCCGCCGGGAATCGAACCCGCAACCTCCTGATATGAAGCGCATGGACCAAATATTACGCCACGGAGACGGTGTATGAGACAATATTTCTTTTTTGTAAAAGTTTACAATGCCAAAGGCTGACGGCCTCATGGTGGGAAATGGCTGCGGCCAAAGCCAACCTGTAACACCAAAGATCAGTGCTTCGTCGAACCCGGGCTAATATGGAATGCTTCGTGTGCCGATAATCATGCTGGCCATCTCATCTTACCCGCCGATTGCTTCTACTTCTACGATTGCATCATATCATCCGAAAGACGTCCACTGCTGGACAAAGGCTTCCCCACCTACCAAGTATTTCCACGACGACCGGTCTTGCGCTGCCCGCATTCAGCGGCTTCCCGCAGCCTTCACCAGTTTGTTTGTCTACCGAGTGGGAGTCCTTCTTACGCTACGTCTTAAGAACTGCTAATTAGGTTGAGTCATTTATCAGTTCATTAAAAAAAATGCTTTTTTACACAAAGCCGGTGGGTCGGTCCAACCGATTTGTATGAAGTCCAAAACAATTTTACGATTTTAGTACGTATAGGCTCTTTGGGACAGTTGTTCAGTTTCATAAGATCCAACCCCTAAAGGCTTGCACAATCAACCTTTAACTATTTCGGTAACGACACAGCTCCTGTTAGTAATTTTAGTACTAAGTTCCATGTTTACCTTAAGTTCGTAATTTGCTGCACACTATCAAACTTTTACCCGATTCCACAGCAACCACAGTCTGACAGTCTTGTCCTTGGAGCCGCTCATGAAACTGATCTCCTTGTAGAGACAGTGAATGTACATAACAGAGGCGTGTGTCCGGTGAAGGTCTAACTATTGGTCTCATTATTTGCTAGAGATAAAAAGCAGTCTCCGTAAACTAGTAAGGCTGATTGATTCCGCAGCGACCACAGTCTGACAATCTTGTCCTTGGAGCCGCTCATGAAGCTGGCCTTTTTGTCGAGACAGTGGATGAATCGTTCCCAGCGAAGATCCAAATATTGGTCTCATTATTTGCTAGAGATAAAAGAGCAGTCTCCAAAAGCTAGTAAAGCATTATCAAGGTACCTGATTCCGCAGCGACCACAGTCTGACAGTCTTGTCCTTGGAGCCGCTCATGAAGCTGGCCTCGTTGTCGAGACAATGGATGGCGTGTGTCCAGCGAAGATCCAAGTATTGGTCTAATTATTTGCTAGAGATAAAAGAGCAGTCTCCGTAAGCTAGTAATTAAGGCATCATCAAAATACCTGATTCCGTAGCGACCACAGCCTGACAGTCTTGTCCTTGGAGCCGCTCATGAAGCTGGCCTCGTTGTCGAGACAATAGATGGCGTGTGCCCAGCGAAGATCCAAGTATTGGTCTTATTATTTGCTAGAGATAAAAGAGCAGTTTCCGTAAGCTAGTAATTAAGGCATCATCAAAATACCTGATTCCGCAGCGACCACAGCCGGACAGACTTGTCCTTGGAGCCGCTCATGAAGCTGGCCTCGTTGTCCAGACAATAGATGGCGTATACCCAGCGAAGGTCCAAGTATTGGTCTAATTATTTGCTAGAGATAAAAGAGCAGTTTCCGTAAGCTAGTAATTAAAGCATAATCAAAATACCTGATTCCGCAGCGACCACAGCCTGACAGTCTTGTCCTTGGAGCCACTCATGAAGCTGGCCTCGTTGTCGAGACAATGGATGGCGTGTGCCCAGCGAAAGTCCAAGCACAGTATATATATTAGTACTAACGTACAGTATGGACACTCCCTGCCGCTCTCTAGATTCGACCTCACCCCCCCCCCCCCGTCACTCAGATTGGCTGTAGATTGGGTACCAAACGTAAAGGACGAGCTACGCAAGCACTTTTATTCACTATATTCACTTTGCGCGCCGCTGTGATTTCGTTCACAAGCATAAAAACCAACCAGTTACCGAACGTAAAGGCCCAACTGAACCCTTTTTTTTTCATACTTGTCTTATATTGTAAACAACCACCGCTCGAACGAAAAACACCACTTTCCGAATACACCATACACATTATGAGACTATAAAACATTGTAAATGGTAACTGCGACGTGGACGTATGAATTAACACTGAAAACTGCTATTATTTTATACATCTTCTAACACTTTTTCCATAAAATTGCGAAATTGATAAAGGATTTTGTCACAGGATAAAAATCGACATGATAGTTTTGTTGCTTTGGTGTAGAGATGGTACGAAGTGAAGGACTGAATGAATGATTTTGAACTGTTGCGAGGTAAAAATTGGGTCATCTTTGGGCTCAACTGTACAATAGGGTACATCGATTTGGCAGTCCGCGATTTTTTGGTAAGAGATAGGCTTTAGCTGAACATCCATACCAAATTTCAAGGTTAGAAAACCAGCGGTTTTTGAGTTGTGAATTTTTGAAAATTGTATTTTTAGGTACTCTTTGGTCTTTGTTTTGTGAGTTTATGTAGGACCAAAGATGACTTATTACTGATTGTATAATTTGATTCCAAAGATTCATAATATGGGGTTAAAACCCCCAACAAACCTTCGGGATCCGAGGGGGATGTGGGAGTATCAAGGCGGGGAAAGCACGCGGGGCCGACTTGAGGGCAGACAAACTTAGGGGTAACATATCGAAAACCAGGGGGTAATCCGTCAAGGTCAAGGTCAATCAGTCAAGGTCATTTCAAGGTCAAGATCTAAGTCAATTTGATCCCAAAGATTCATAATATGGGGTCCGCGAGTGAGGTACGGGGAGTTCTAAATAGAAGCGGGAGCGAGCGAAGCGAGCTCGGACTTTCGGAGCACCCCGACTCGGATCCGTTAGGTTCGGAGACTGTGCGGGGAGGCGAGCTTAGCTTGCCTCCCCGCACAGTCGTAGTGTTAGGTTTAACATGAGAATGAAGAAGTAGGAGCCCCGAGTTTGTCGGCCCCGCGTGCTTTCCCCGCCCTAATACTCCCACATCCCCTTCGGATCCCGAAGGTTTGTTGGGGGTTTTAAATGGGTGGCGGGGGCTACGCCCCCGTTAGGGGTCCGGGCCCCGCGTGCTTTCCTCGCCCTGATACTCCCAAATCCCCCTCGGATCCCGAAGGTTTGTTGGGGGTTTTAAATGGGTGGCGGGGGCTACGACCCCGTTAGGGGTCCGGGCCCCGCGTCTTTCCCCGCCCTGATACTCCCACATCCCCCTCGGATCCCGAAGGTTTGTAGGGGGTTTTAAATGGGTGGCGGGGGCTACGCCCCCGCTAGGGGTCCGGGCCCCGCGTGCTTTCCCTGCCCTGATACTCCCACATCCCCCTCGGATCCCGAAGGTTTGTGGGGGGCTTTAAATGGGTGGCGGGGCCTACGCCCCCGTTAGGGGTCCGGGCCCCGCGTGCTTTCCCCGCCCTGATACTCCCACATCCTCCTCGGATCCCGAAGGGTTGTTGACGGTTTTAAATGGGTGGAGGGGGCTGGGCCCCTTGGACCCCATATCATGAATCTTGGTAATCAAATTGACTTCACGTTTTTTTAATAAGCGGTAGCGATTTGTCGGTCAAAGACTACCTAACAATTTACACCTCGCAACAACAGTTCAAAATCATTCATTCAGTCATTCACTTCGTCCCATCTCTACACCAAAGCAACAAAACTATCATATCGATTTTTAATCTGTGACAAAATCCTTTAACAATTTCGCAATTTTATGGAAAAAGTGTTTGAAGACGTACAAAATAATAGCAGTTTTCAGTGTTAATTCATACGTCCACATCGCAGTTACCATTTACAATGTTTTTTAGTCTCATAATGTGTATGGTGTATTCGGAAAGTGGTGTTTTTTGTTCGAACGGTGTTTGTTTACAACGAAAAGTATGAAAAAAAAAGAGTTTAGTATTCACACTGTTGCATTCAGTAAATAACTAACAAACATTTCGTGACCAATACCGCCGGTGTGATTCAACCCTACCTGCATTCTTGCCTATAGATACGTCAGTTATAATTATGTATATCATTTCTCGCTCGTTTGTATGGAGTGTCCGGGGTGTGGTCCAAGTATTGGTCTAATTATTTTCTAGAGATAAAAGAGCAGTTGCCGTAAGCTAGTAATTAAGGCATAATCAAAATACCTGATTCCGCAGTGACCACAACCTGACAGTCTTGTCCTTGGAGCCGCTCATGAAGCTGGCCTCGTTGTCGAGACAATGGATGGCGTGTGCCCAGCGAAGGTCCAAGTATTTGTCTAATTATTTGCTAGAGATAATAGAGCAGTTTCCGTAAGCTAGTAATTAAGGCATTATCCGTTTGTGTTTGCCATGGTTTGGAAGTCTTTAAACAGACTCCGGACCCAGACCGGTCGGAGCAAAGAAAACATGGTCAGGTGGGGATTTTTGGGTGAAAGTGAATTAAACTGTTTGTGCGGTGCAGTTCAAACGATGAAACATTTGACATCGTGCCCTACGTGCCCCTACATCTGCACGCAGGAAGACCTCATGACAGCGGCTGATAATGCTGTTAACGTGGCCAAATTCTGGGCTGCTACAGTGTAGTGTCTGCCATCGACACGCTAAGAAGAAGAAGGCATTATCAAAATACCTGATTCCGTAGCGACCACAGCCTGACAGTCTTGTCCTTGGAGCCGCTCATGAAGCAGGCCTCGTTGTCGAGACAATGGATGGCGTGTGCCCAGCGAAAGTCCAAGTATTGGTCTAATTATTTTCTAGAGATAAAAGAGCAGTTTCCGTAAGCTAGTAATTAAAGCATAATCAAAATACCTGATTCCGCAGCGACCACAGCCGGACAGACTTGTCCTTGGAGCCGCTCATGAAGCTGGCCTCGTTGTCGAGACAATGGATGGCGTGTGCCCAGCGAAGGTCCAAGTATTTGTCTAATTATTTGCTAGAGATAATAGAGCAGTTTCCGTAAGCTAGTAATTAAGGCATCATAAAAATACCTGATTCCGCAGCGACCACAGCCTGACAGTCTTGTCCTTAGAGCCGCTCATGAAGCTGGCCTCGTTGTCAAGACAGTGGATGGACTTGACGGAGTGCGTGTGCCCGATGAAGTTCTGCAGCTTGATCTGCTTCAAGTTGAAGCGCACGTCCTTGTCGGGGCGGCCGATCTCGTGCTCCCAGTAGATGAGCCAGTCGCCGCGCAAGTGCCTGACAGTTGCAGACAATGGCAATTTTAACCAATGGCGTGATGGTCAGTCCATTAGGTTCACGTCAGGAGGTTCGATTCCCGGCGGAGTCTAACTTTGCAAGAGTTGCTTCAGTTGGTGGAAGGGCATTTTCTTCTTTACAGCATTGATGTGTTCGGCTTGAAGATAAGGTAGACAGTTCCATACTGCGTTGGGAAGCTTGGATAGTCAGGTGAGATGACGCCAAGGGCTAACCAATTGTGGATAAATAATATAATTAAAAAATTGAATAATAGACTGCATCAAATAGTCGTTAACAACCCATTAACATCCCCCCCGCCCCCCAACTGCTGGCGCACGGGTCTCTTCCCAAACTCGGGAAGGTCAGGCCATACTTCACAAACAGAGGCCAAGTCCGGGTATGTGGAGGTTGTGGGGCTAGTGGCGGACCCCACTGTCAGAAGTTTGATAACAACCGGCACCAACGGCTTAACGTGCCCTGCGGCACACCCTGGACACTTCATACAACGGGCCAGAAATGACAATTCAAAAAACGAATGACGGAACAAAGAAAATGGCGGCAAAATCCTATACGTTCGACATCATCATCATCACGGTAACCAATCTGCATCAATCTGGGTGACTAGGGGGTGAGGTCGCAATCTAGAGAGCGGCAGGGAGTGTCCATACTGTATGTTAGTACTAATATATATACTTTGCCTGCGAAGCACGGAAACGGTCGAGAAAAATGCCACTAACAATCAAACCCATCCAAGACCGTGCTAGTAACTGGTACCAACTGCTTATCGTGGCTTGTCAAAGCACGGAAATGGTCGAGAAAAATGTCACTAACAGTCAAACCCATCCAAGACCGTGCTAGTAACTGGTACCAACTGCTTATCGTGGCTTGTCAAGCACGGAAATGGTCGAGAAAAATGTCACTAACAGTCAAACCCATCCAAGACCGTGCTAGTAACTGGTACCAACTGCTTATCGTGGCTTGTCAAGCACGGAAATGGTCGAGAAAAATGTCACTAACAGTCAAACCCATCCAAGACCGTGCTAGTAACTGGTACCAACTGCTTATCGTGGCTTGTCAAGCACGGAAATGGTCGAGAAAAATGTCACTAACAGTCAAACCCATCCAAGACCGTGCTAGTAACTGGTACCAACTGCTTATCGTGGCTTGTCAAGCACGGAAATGGTCGAGAAAAATGTCACTAACAGTCAAACCCATCCAAGACCGTGCTAGTAACTGGTACCAACTGCTTATCGTGGCTTGTCAAGCACGGAAATGGTCGAGAAAAATGACACTAACAGTCAAACCCATCCAAGACCGTGCTAGTAACTGGTACCAACTGCTTATCGTGGCTTGTCAAGCACGGAAATGGTCGAGAAAAATGTCACTAACAGTCAAACCCATCCAAGACCGTGCTAGTAACTGGTACCAACTGCTTATCGTGGCTTGTCAAGCACAGAAATGGTCGAGAAAAATGTCACTAACAGTCAAACCCATCCAAGACCGTGCTAGTAACTGGTACCAACTGCTTATCGTGGCTTGTCAAGCACGGAAATGGTCGAGAAAAATGCCACTAACAGTCAAACCCATCCAAGACCGTGCTAGTAACTGGTACCAACTGCTTATCGTGGCTTGTCAAGCACAGAAATGGTCGAGAAAAATGTCACTAACAGTCAAACCCATCCAAGACCGTGCTAGTAACAGGTACCAACTGCTTATCGTGGCTTGTCAAGCACGGAAATGGTCGAGAAAAATTTCACTAACAGTCAAACCCATCCATGACCGTGCTAGTAACAGGTACCAACTGCTTATCGTGGCTTGTCAAGCACGGAAATGGTCGAGAAAAATGTCACTAACAGTCAAACCCATCCAAGACCGTGCTAGTAACAGGTACCAACTGCTTATCGTGAATTAAAACGATTTGGCTAAATTCAAAACCAATCATCATCATCATATTCATATACGCCCCACCGAGGGGCTAGAGCCTACCCTGAATTAGGGCGATTGGGCCTTAGTTGACCACGCGGGCCCAGTGCGGGTTGGTCGACTTCACACACAACCTGCGAGTTTCTCCGCAGGCGTGTGCAGGTTTGCTCACGATGTTTTCCTTCACCGTAAGAGCGTCGGATAGATGTATTACAAACCAACAAACCACTCTGTCCTCCTGGTTGGATGGTTAGTATATTTTTTTCTTAACTGACAGCCTGCCCGGTTTGTTGGTTAGTAATATAACTTTTTGATTACTAACCGAACAACTTTCTTTCGTTTGTCAGTTGGTAATAAGCAAGTGACAAACTAAAGGTATATATGAAATCTAAATTCGAAATCACATTGGTACGTGGCAGGATTCGAACCACGACCTCCCGGACAGGAGGCGGCGGCCCTAGCCGTTACCCCGCCGACGCTCTAAAACAATAAAATCAAAACCAATAGAAAACCGGAAATATGTGAACAGTTTATATGGAACTTTCTATGCATACACCGTGCGTCGTTGGCAGACTATTACTTGTTATAGCAGTTCTGTCCTAATCACACGATATGTTACAAACAGTAACACTAGAGAGTCATCTAGGTAATGTGAGTAGTACTAAGAACTATGTAAGACAGAGCCTCTTCAAGGCAACTCAACCTTATTATGTAGATGATTTATGGAAAACTTGATAGATAGCATAATATTAGTTGTTAAATAAATAGTAACACCACCTTTTTAAAACCCCTCATTCTCCGGAATAACACGATCGATATAGATACTCAGAAGGCTCTCTATTTTCCCTCCAAAAGGTAGTTTGGGTCTTATACGATACAAACAAGATAGCGCACAGCTGGCTGAGATTATGCCAAAGTATATATATTAGTACTAACATACAGTATGGACACTCCCTGCCGCTCTCTAGATTTTGACCTCACCCCCTCGTCACCCAGATTGATACAGATTGATTACAGTTTGGTCAAAGTATACAGGGTGTAACATAAAGGTGTGGTGATACTTTAAGGTGGGCTTGTACCCATCAAACTGAACAACTTTCTCCATGGAACCCATAGTCAAATCGCAAAAAAAAAATTGAACTTCCCATACTAAGTTGGCATCACAGCTGATCGAGTTAGTATTTTATTTTATTTTATTTTAGTTTATTCGGAAAACAAACGGTATTTCTATGACTAAACAATAGCTAAGTGTAATTAATATATACCACTTATATGTTTTCGCATGTAGAAACAAAAGTCTTACTTGCCTTACAAATAAACAGTGGAGAAAAATACTGATATGAAAAAACAAACACGCAAGTCAAGGAACCCCGTCAAACCAGCTTTTCGCTAAGATAGTTTTAAAACTATTAGTTTTTGTATTAAAAAGATCGAGTTGAGGGATTTCCACAAGCTTGTTAAACTGAGAAGGAGCACGAATAAAAAATGTATTATCTCTATAGTTTGTAAAAGTAACTGGAGCATGCAAGAAGTTACCAAAATGACGGACAGGAATCCGATATGGAGCTTTTATATTAATTAGTGAAAGTAAATACGGCGAGTCTATTCTATTTTGAGCAATTTTGGCCAGACAAACAATATCAGCTATTTTACGTCTAGATTGCAACGGAAGTAAATGGTGCCTTTTGCATCTTGCCTCATAGCACCTATCGTAAGATCTGCACTTGTATTGAATGAACCTCATAAAACGTTTTTGTATTAACTCAAGTCTATTAATATATATATCATATTGAGGATTCCATATTTCAGAGCAGTACTCAAGAATACTACGTACATAAGAGCAGTAAAGAATTTTAATCACCTTCACACTCGCGAACTGAGAGCTAGTTCTCATTATGAAACCCATTGCCTTATTCGCTTTCTTTGCAATGTGATCGATATGCTTATCATATGATAACTGGCTGTCGTGAATAACTCCTAGATCACGGATGCTGTCAACCTTATCAATAGAGAGTCCCTTTAGTGTATAATTATAATTAATTAAATTAACTTTACGTGTGAACGTCATTGAGAAGCATTTAGAAACGTTAAGGTCCAATAGATTATTATCACAGTACCTTTCAAATCTACGTAAATCTTCATGTAAAAGAAAGCAATCATTAACACTGTCAATCTGTTTGAAAACCTTCATGTCGTCGGCATATAATATAAATTCTGAATACTTGAAACACGAGCTAATGTCGTTAATAAATATAATGAAAAGTAGTGGACCTAAAAGTGATCCCTGGGGAACTCCCGAGGGTATATTTTTCCATATAGACATGAATCCATTGATTACAACGGCTTGGGAACGGTTCTCTATATACGACGTGAACCACCTAAATAAGTTACCATGAATTCCAGCACTCAACAGCTTTAGCAGCAACAGTTTATGATCTATACGATCGAACGCCTTACTGTAGTCTGTGAAAATAGCATCTACCTGGCCGCCCGCTTTCATGGAGGATGATATGTATTCAACAAAAGAGAGCAGATTTGAAGTCGTTGATTTATTTTTCAGAAAACCGTGCTGTTCGGGTATGAAACTAGATGAAAGAGATGAATGTACTTGTGAGTAAACGATTTTTTCTAATATTTTCGCGAATATACACAACTTGGAAATGGGTCGATAATTTGTAACATCGTTTTTTTTACCACTTTTGTGAATAGGAGTTATAAATGCCGATTTCCATATATTAGGGACATAGCCCTCAGTTAAGGAACGTCTGAACAATAAAGTTAAAGGAGATGCTAAACATTCAGCACATTTAACAACAAAGATGGGCACTATATGGTCAGGACCAGATCCTTTGTTGATATCAAGTGACTCTAATAACCGTTGAACTATATCGGGATTAATTTATATATCACCTAAAGAAACATTATTATAAGTGTCTTCAAAATTTAAGGTACGAATACTATGGCTAGAAGACGAGGAAAGAAATGTGGACTGAAAATAGGTAGCGAAGAAGTCAGAAACCCCTTCACCTGTATCAGAAGTACGCCCGTCGTAAGTCATAGTGGAAGGTAGAGAGCTGGATCCCTTACTTGAAGATTTCACAAAGGACCAAAACAATTTAGGGTTTTTTACTATCGCATCTTCTGTGCGTTTAATATAAGAACTGTAACATTCTCGCTCTTGTTCTTTAGCCCTACTCCTGAGAAGTGAAAAAGCATCATAATCCGCAGTGTTACCGTAAGTGTGAAACTTACGTAGGTATTTAAATTTTTCTTTAAGTATTTTTTTAAGTGATGTGCTATACCAAGGTGGGAATTTGTTTGGGGTTAATAGTTTGTGAGGAACATATTTGTCACGAAGTTCATACAAAATGTTATAAAAATATTCCAGAGCAGCCTCGAGTGTGTTATTATTCAAATAACTGTCCCACTTTGTATTATTTAGACATAACTTTATACTATCATAATCCGCGGACTCGTAGAAATATTTAATCCTGGGTTTCGTTTTAAGATACTCAGTACAATTTAAAGAAATAGATACGTTAAGAGGCTTATGTTGAACGTCTTCGGGTACCAAGGGATCGTCGCAGGCGGTAACTGTAACGTCACTGTTACATAAAACATAGTCTAAAATTCTGTCGATATTATTTTTACACAAATTAAATTGATTTAAACTACACTGAGAGAGTGTATCAAAAAAGTATATTTGACTATTTCCAGAAATAGTATTATCCACCGGCTGCGCTAAGTTGCCGTGATCGTGGATCCAGTCTATTTTAGGAAGATTAAAATCACCTAATATAACGAACATATCATTAGGATACAAATTAACTAACATTGATAATTTGTCAGTAAAATTATTAAGCTGCGTATTGAAAGAATTGCCTAAACTCTCTGTACAAAGATAAATACAGCAAAAATGAATTTTGTGAAAATTAGAGGCTTTACTATTTTTTAAAGTGATAGTTATCCATATATCTTCCGCTGACGAGCGCCAATCGGGGCGTTCCACCGCGGCTAACTCCCGCCGAACGGCCAAAAGAACCCCTCCTCCATACTTTTGTTTAGTCGTCGTATAATCGCGATCACGCCGCCAGACCAAGTACCTCCCATCGAAAACTTCTTCGTCTCTTATGCCATCTAGTAACCAGGTTTCAGATATAGCCACGACGTCATAGGAGTTTAAAAACAAATTATGTTTAAAGGCGTGAGTCTTAGTTCGCAGTCCACGAGTGTTCTGGTAATAAACGTTCAGTATGTTAGCCATTTTTGATAAGATAACAATATCTCAAGCAAAACTGGAGTTGGTGTAGGCAGAATAGGTTCTTAGTATAACCATTTAACGTCTTAGCTAGTAATAATAATACAAAACTTGTATATGAAACTCCACGATCTAAGCTCAAATTAATAGCGTAGCATTTTTGGTAGGTAAGCTTATAAGCAACAGCAACGAATATCGTCATGTCAATATTTGAATAACATCTCCGAAAGAGTAACAACCAGACAGGTTCATAAAGAGTGGAATAAAATAAACTTACGTGTTCCAAGTTACGTGCAAGCAAATATTTTTTCAAATTCCGCACGATGCAAGCCGTCCCAGTCAGTATTGAGCATAAGCAAGCGAGTGAAAATCCCCTGACACATTCCGTAATTACGTGCGTAAACCGGTCGACAGGTTGCGTCGGCCCGTGATGAATAGAAGAATAGATAAGTGAACAAAAGACTCGATAACTGCGTATGGTTCCCAAACTTTGTGCATTGAGTTTAAATAAAACACATATAAATGTCGAGACAAATAAGAAAAAAGTTAAATAATTTTTGCGAGGTCCTTTTCGTTCTTTATGAAAATTATTGGTGAGGTGATTGACTTCCGTGCCATAATTTTGCAATGTTTGACCCAAACAAATTGGAAATTGTTGTCTTTCGCCAGAGATCTCGCCTTTCCCAGTATATTTTTGTTGTGTGGAGTAAGATGGTCGTTCACGTAGAAGGTGCCTTCTTTGGAAAAACCCATGCTTGAGAGATTTAATTGTTTACTTCTACGTGCTCCCGAGATGAACTCCTCCTTCGTGTATCGATTATTAAACGATATTATTATGGGTTTCTCAACGTTAGGTATGCGAGTGGGAATTCGTGCGATGTAGTTAATTTCTTCCTTCTTGATATTCAGGTTTGCAATTTTTCCAATCTTTTGTGCAATGTCATAGAGATTTTCACCCTTTTGCAGAGGAATGCCTCGGATTTCCACATTGTTGGCTCTAGCCCACTGGTCTCTATTCTGGAGCTCCTCATTGAGTCGTGAAACTTCAGCTTGCAGGGTGGGTACATCGTCTGTTAGTTTTTCGACGGCGGCAACTCTGGTCTCGAGGGCCTTGACTGTATTAGAAAAATTACCCAGAAGTTCATGAGCCATATCTAGGGATTTTGTAAGGTTCGTGATGTCGGACTTGATTGATTTGACGTCTTCTGCCAGGGATACAAGCGGGGCCAGTTGAATCATTATCTTACTCAGCTGTTCTTGCATGACGTCTAATTGAAGTGGTGATGTTTGCGTAGATGGGGACGAGGACGGGGTCTTTTTACACTTAGGGCAGCGCCATGTGTTCTTTCTGTCGCCCAATTTACGATAACCGTTTTCGCTGATTCCAGAACACTGGAAGTCGTAGCGGCACTCGCACACACTACACAGGGTACCGTCGGAGTGGCTGCCGCTACAACTAGTACACGTAAACATCGCGTCAAAAGATTGAGCACCACTGTCAAATATGATAAGGACAAGCAAGCGGGTGTTCGCTGTGAAGGCCTGAGGCTGACCTTTATGTTACACCCTGTATATATAAGTAGGTTTGGTTCTCGAACGTATGGGATTTCACCGTGATTTTGTTTGCTCCGTCATTTGTTTTTAGAAATGTCATTTTCACGACTTTCGTATGCAGTGTCCGGGGTGTGATTATGCCATGAACTCAATCCACCAATGTAAAATTCAAGATTTCGGCGCGTTCAGAGCTGCTTGTCATTTGAGTTACTTTTTATCATCTGTTTAAAATTTCATTTCGTTCTAAAAATGTACGAATTACATAGAAGTGCGTTATAGTTTTTCAGTATCATTTATGTACTAATTTAATGATTTTAATAAATTTTAAATTAAAGACTGGATGGAAAACAAAGTTTTTTTATTTCGTTTAGTTTTTCTGATTCCCGCGCTACTAAAACTGGCCTACTGTGCAGGTGCAAAAGGGGAGAATCACTTTCTGTCCTAAACTGTACTTTATCTGTCCCAAACTGTACTTTAATTGTCTTAAACTGTACTTTACCTGTCTCAAACTGTACTTTACCTGTCTCAAACTGTACTTTACCTGTTACTCTTAACCCCGTTGTCCATCTTGTACGCGACCGTCTCGAACCCCCTCCCCTGCCTCACGTCCTCACACGCGTCGGCGGCGACATCTATCCGGTTCCCGACCAAAGTAACGTTGGACCCGAAGCTGTTTGAGCTGGAGATGTGCTCCGCGTTTGTCTCGGACCGGGGAATGTCTATGCTTTTCCGGTTTAGCGGCTCGTCGCTGAAGGAGGACTGGAACCGTTTGTCTTGGCGAGTGTTTGCTGGTGAGCTGTGAAGAACACAAATATGTATACAGGTGTAACAAAATTGGTGTAGGAGCGGTTAACTGGGGCTTCTATTCATAAATTTTTGGTTTGTAACATCTTTCCTCTCGCTTTCCTGCGATATGTGGGAGTTCTGCCACTGAACACTTCTGCCTATAGCTTTGGCACAGTGCGCGAATGGTGTAGTTGTTCTTGAGAGTGCGCTCCAACGTGTCCATGCCTATGAACTGTATTAGTAACTATTCTACACTCACGTGATAGAACACTTCTGCCTGTAGCTTTGACACAGTGCGCGAATGGTGTAGTTGTTCTTGAGGGTGCGTTCCAACGTGTCCATGCCTATGAACTTTATTAGTAACTATTCCACACTCACGTGATAACACTTCTGCCTACAGCTTTGGCACAGTGCGCGAATGGTGTAGTTGTTCTTGAGAGTGCGCTCCAACGTGTCCATGCCTATGAACTGTATTAGTAACTATTCTACACTCACGTGATAGAACACTTCTGCCTGTAGCTTTGGCACAGTGCGCGAATGGTGTAGTTGTTCTAGAGGGTGCCCTCCAACGTGTCCATGCCTATGAACTTTATTAGTAACTATTCCACACTCACGTGATAACACTTCTGCCTACAGCTTTGGCACAGTGCGCGAATGGTGTCGTTTTTCTTGAGAGTGCGCTCCAACGTGTACATGCCTATGATCTTTATTAGTAACTACTCCACACTCACGTGATAACACTTTTGCCTACAGCTTTGGCACAGTGCGCGAATGGTGTCGTTTTTCTTGAGAGTGCGCTCCAACGTGTACATGCCTATGATCTTTATTAGTAACTACTCCACACTCACGTGATAACACTTTTGCCTACAGCTTTGGCACAGTGCGCGAATGGTGTCGTTGTTCTTGAGAGTACGCTCCAACGTGTTCATGCCTATGAACTTTATTAGTAACTATTCCACACTCACGTGATAACACTTCTGCCTACAGCTTTGGCACAGTGCGCGAATGGTGTCGTTTTTCTTGAGAGTGCGCTCCAACGTGTACATGCCTATGATCTTTATTAGTAACTATTCCACACTCACGTGATAACACTTTTGCCTACAGCTTTGGCACAGTGCGCGAATGGTGTCGTTGTTCTTGAGAGTACGCTCCAACGTGTCCATGCTATGATCTTTATTAGTAACTATTCCACACTCGCTGCTACACTGCCTGTAGCTTTGGCACAGTGCGCGAATGGTGTAGTTGTTCTTGAGGGTGCGTTCCAACGTGTCCATGCCTATGAACTTTATTAGTAACTATTCCACACTCACGTGATAACACTTCTGCCTACAGCTTTGGCACAGTGCGCGAATGGTGTAGTTGTTCTTGAGAGTGCGCTCCAACGTGTCCATGCCTATGAACTGTATTAGTAACTATTCTACACTCACGTGATAGAACACTTCTGCCTGTAGCTTTGGCACAGTGCGCGAATGGTGTAGTTGTTCTTGAGGGTGCGTTCCAACGTGTCCATGCCTATGAACTTTATTAGTAACTATTCCACACTCACGTGATAACACTTCTGCCTACAGCTTTGGCACAGTGCGCGAATGGTGTAGTTGTTCTTGAGAGTGCGCTCCAACGTGTCCATGCCTATGAACTGTATTAGTAACTATTCTACACTCACGTGATAGAATACTTCTGCCTGTAGCTTTGGCACAGTGCGCGAATGGTGTCGTTGTTCTTGAGAGTGCGCTCCAACGTGTCCATGCCTATGAACTTTATTAGTAACTATTATACACTCACGTGATAGAACACTTCTGCCTATAGCTTTGACACAGTGCGCGAATAGTGTCGTTGTTCTTGAGAGTGCGCTCCAACGTGTCCGTGCCTATGAACTTCTCGAAGGTTGTGTATGCTTGGTATGCCAAGTCCTCATCAAACACCATCAGGAGTTCCTCTTGCGCCTGTTAAAGAGCAAATTCTGTATAAAATCCTGGTCCACTGTGTTTTGTAGATTTTATACTAGTTATTTGATGATGACCATTCACCAAGTCACACATGTTTTTATTGTAAGAGGTGGCAAACGGATAAAAACAGCTGTCACCCGCTGGAACATACACTCAGCGGCACAGAAACTAGCCCACCTATTTTTTTATACAAAGAAAAATATCATTTTTTTAACAAAAAAAGTAAGTAGTTTAAGAAACTATTGATATAATGAGGGGTATTAAATCACAAGTGTGAAATTAAAACCGGAGCCTTGGCGAGGTTTTAAAACGTATCACACGAGTAATTTAATATCAAGTTGTGTGCCATTTCATACACTACTTGATCTAATCTCATACATTGGGATTGAACCTATAATAAATGATCAAATTAACTTTGATAAAAGTAAGAGTAAAAAAAATTCACATGTGCTAAGGCGGTTGCTGTCACAGACAGGTAAAAATTGGAATCAAAACAATTTTGTAATGCTACAAAAATAACGTGCCACGCATATGCGTTCCATTTCTATTAGACGGCAATAATTGATGGAATCTCTTAGGTGATATTTGCCCTGTATCGTATTGGTAAAAAAAAGTTTTATAAATTATTTTGTTATACAAAAAGTGTTATAATATGATTATATTTTTTTTTATTTTGGTATGGTGTTTTTAAAGTACTTCAATGTAAACTCGTTTTGAAGTTTATAGTTCGAATTTCACGATATGAGAATTGAGAATAGATAATACTGTTAAGAGTAATCGTTAGGTATATTTTTTCAATTTACGTAATAACAAAATACATCTAAAACCAGCATAACGTGTTCCAAAAAACCACTGAGGCTTAAATAGGAACGTTATTCAGCAGGTGAATTATGCAGGTTACATTTCTTGTCAAAGAGTACAACATTTTGCAGAGCCTCAGGAACTCAGCAGAAAGCTCAAAACAAAGAACATTATTTTTTGCCACAAAATTTATAAAAATTTGCCAATTTACCGTGATCTCTCATTTTAGCAGTCTATGTCGTGTTTGACACATAAATTTTTTTTATCTAAAATGACTAGCAGTCAACATCCCTATTAAATTATCTCTGCTCACGGTAAGGCCAGGCTGTGGGTTCAGCTGAGTCTGGGCCGGCGGAGTGCACCCCACGTCGGGCAGGTCGGCGCGGACAACGAGACCCCCCTGCACGCGCCACTCAGCCGTGCTGCCGTCGCGACACAGTTCCAGAAACCCTTCGTGACTGTCGGCAGACTCTGCCTCAAGATTCTGTTGGGTTAAACAATAAACTTTTTCTACTCCCATTTAGTAATTCACTTAAGGCCCAAAGGTACCTAAAAATCAACTTAAACAGGTTTTTAGAATTCATTTTTTTTTTTTTTTTTTTTTTTAAGTAGTTAACAGTAAATTTAAATTCTAGGAAAACATACTGGTATTATTGAGAATGGAACGTTATTAAGAACTGGAAACACGATTTAATAAAGTTGGCTCGATAGAATAATTTCGCAAAGGTACCTCTTTTCGAGCCATTTTATCCTCTATTTTCGGTTTTATTCTTAAAATAAGTAATTTGATAATATGATTTATTTACTAAAATAAAGTTCATAGGAAACTGATGGGAAAATATCGAATGGATTTTTATTTAAGATAAAGTGCAAAAGTGTGGTTATTTTCTTCCCTCTTTACACGTAAAGAAAAAGACAAAAACAGATTTTTAAGTACCATTGCGCCTTATTACATAACCTCAAATCATATCACAAATGTATTCATTTCTACAAGTCGTTTTACAATGATCATTTCAAAACGAGACAACTGTAAGTACTACAGTGAAACTTTTAAAAAATCAAGAAATAATATAAATCAATGGGTATAACTATGTAATAGTCAAACATAATCAACTAAAACGTGCAAAGTTTCATCAAAACCGTTACAGCCGTTTTTGAGAAAAAAATCATTTCAGTTTTTGTTGTATGACAGCTACTCTTCAGTTTAACGGTACGAAGAAAATTTTGAATCCCTCGATGAAATAATTAAAACTCCTTAGTTCTAAATTTGGTCCCACTAGGACTACAGATTTAGCCTTCAGAGCTAATAAAGACGGACGGGCGCACGGACAGACGGGCGGAAATGAGATGTTCGGTTTTTCGGAATGTGTTAATGATATAAAACACATTTTCATAAAAAATTAAAAACCTTTGTTTTTTCGCAATAACAATACTTCCTCTACTCTACGTACGTACGTACCGTAGTAAGGGATCGGTAGATAGATAGATAGATAGATAAATCATTTATTCATTGACAGTTTAAACATTTGACACAAAGATAACGTAAAAAACAAAAAAGTTAATCGGTACGTAACGAAATAATACGCCAGAAATGTCTATCCAGACAACAATGAGAGATTGCCGCCCGCAGGCGACGCGCGGCAACAGCGTGCGCGCCTTTTCCGCCCTGCAGGACCAACTTGCACCACTTATGTCTAACTGTACGAGTACACTCACATCAACCGAAACTGCTAGACAAGTAACCTTAATCGAGACTTCGCACGTGTTTACAGAATGTTTTTTTTTTTTGGATTTCACTTATTTTTGTACGAACCTAGTACAAAGATATAGGGGCTAGATAATCTGCTGAAATGGTTCCAGAAAAGTGTTTTGACAGTGCTTGCTTTGCGCTGGACTTGGCGTGGGCGTGCCCACAGATCAAGACTTGATGGCACATTTTTTATATATTGTTTTCGTTGGGACTTCACTTCTTTTTGTACAAACAAGAAAAAAAATCGGAGCATGTTTTTTTAAAAATTGTTTCTGAAAATGCCTATCACAATGAACAACTTTTGTTAAGGCGGCATTTCTCTATCACCATAGTTTACCTGCTCCATGGTTCCTCATCAGGTGAAAGAGGGATGAAACGGAAGCTGATGCTCATTTTGAAAGTTTTCCCTTTATCCGTAGATATTAAAACCTATCCTTGTACCAGATTTTAAATTTCTAGGTAAATCTATAAGTACTTTAGATTTTTGATGATCGGTGGGTGAGTGAGTGAGTCAGTGCCAAAATAAGGGTCTTAACAAAGGTACGCACTTTTTCTTAACTGGAGCTTGTACTCACGAAACTAAACAACTTTCCCCAAGAAACCCGTGTTCATATATATCTGTATATATAAAAGAAAGTCGTGTTCGTTACAACACTTATAACTCGAGAACGGCTGGACCGATTGCCATGGTTTTTGATTTGTTGGATTTGTTTCCGTCCCAAATAGCAGAATACATCTTAAAAACAATGAAAACGGGTTTTCCTTCCTGACGCTATAACTCCATAAGGCACGAACCGATTTCGCTAATTCTTTTTTTGTCGAGTTCGTTATTGTCAGGAGAAGGTTCTTATGTAGGGTAGGGTAGTGTAGTGTAGTGTATGTAGGGTAGTGTAGGGTAGGGTAGTGTAGGGTAGGGTAGGGTAGTGTAGTGTAGGGTAGTGTAGAGTAGTGTAGGGTAGTGTAGGGTAGTGTAGGGTAGGGTAGTGTAGTGTAGTGTATGTAGGGTAGGGTAGGGTAGGGTAGTGTAGGGTAGAGTAGTGTAGTGTAGTGTAGTGTAGGGTAGGGAAGGGTAGGGCAGTGTAATGTAATGTAAGGCGGTACGAAGTTCGCCGGGACAGCTAGTATTACATATATATTAGCTGTCCCGGCGAACTTCGTACCGCCTCACACTACACTACACTACCACTATCGCTACACTATCACTACCTTTACCACTACCACTACCACTATACTACTACTACCACTACCATTACCACTACCACTACACTACCACTACACCACTACCACCACCACCACCACCACCACTACCGCTACCGCCACCACTATCACTATCACTATACTACTACTACCACTACCATTACCACAACCACTACACTACCAATACACTATCACTACCACTACACTACCAATACACTATCACTACCACTACCACCCTAACACTACCACTACACCACTACCACCACCACCACCACTACCACTACCACTACCGCTAATCTACCACTATACTACTACTACACTACCACTACACTACCACCACCACTACCACTACCACTACCGCTAATCTACCACTATACTACTACTACACTACCACTACACTACTTTTTGTAGATATTACAGGAATGTTTAGGTCATTTTTTATACCTTGGGTTACATTATTAGAGTTTTAGTAAGGATCTCAATTTTTTTAAATATAATATAGCCTATAACAACCGTGGATAGTGTAGCTTCCCAACGGTGAAAGAATTTTTCAAATCGGTTCAGTAGTTTCGGAGCCTAAACAAACAAACAATCAAATCTTTCCTCTTTATAATATTATTTTTATTAGTATATTAGTAAAGATGTACTCACACATACATAGTATATATATAAAATTCTCGTGTCACAGTGTTAGTTGCCATATTTCTCCGAAACGGCTGGACGGATTTCCGTGAATTTTTCACCGGGATCTGAGAGGGTGAAGCCGCGGGAAACAGCTAGAAATACTATAATAATTTGCTGACCTTGTCTGCATTTTCGTCTTGTTTGGGCCAGTTTTCAATTTTCCCGGTGGCTTTGTCGAAAGCTAAGAAAAACCTGAAAGCAAGCAATTTGAAAAGTAACAAAACGTAACAGTACTTCATCATCATCATCAGCCGCCTGTGTTAGTCTACTGCTGGACATAGGCTTCCCCCATGGCTCGCCACTTATACCGATCCACAGCCTTGCGCATCCAGCTGTTGCCAGCAACTGTACGCAAATCATCACTCCAACTAGCCGGGGAGCGTCCCATACACCGTTTGCCTAAACGCAGTCTCCACTCCAGAACTCGCTTTGTCCGTCGGTTATCGGCTCTGCGACAGCTGTGTCCAGGCCTTAGCCACTGCAGTCGATAATTCACTTAGCTACGTCGATCACTTTGGCCACACCCCGGACACTGCATACAACGGTCATGAAATGACATTTCTAAAAACAAATGAAGGAGCAAAAAATTAAGGCAAAATTCTATACGTTCGAGAACCAATCTGTATCAATATGGTTCACCAGGGGGTGAGGTCACAATCTAGAGAGCGGTAGGGAGTGTCTATACTAGGGGTTTTTACCCGGGTACCCGTACCCGGATATACCCGGGTATTTGATACTTCGGGTACCCGGGTACAAACAACGGACGTACCCGGGTCTCGGGTAATTTTGATATGGACGTCGTTTTGCGTAAACGTTCCATTCCACACCGAGTTCAAATTAAGATAAACGCAAATTTGTAGGTATATTATTGGTATACTTTTTTGTGTTATTTATTTTGAAAAAGTTGTACGGATTATTTAATAGAAATATAAATTTCCTATGATTACATGTATTGGATTTTTGTAAAGTGATAGTTTTTGATAATACTTTTATAAAAAAACCTTTTTGGAACATTTTTCAAAAAGTTAATTTGTATGGCCAATAAATTGAGATAATTCTGATAAAACGATCCAATCACATTATATTATTATTATACCCTAATAATACTATATTTTTAGAAACTCTTATAAATTACTACAGTAAAAATAACCTTTTATTTAAATAATAAACCAGTGATAGTTAAAAATTTTAACTAAAATGTAAAAAAATATTTTAAAGTTATTGTTCTTCTGCGTCATCTACGTCAAAATCTGATACTTCACCAAATCCATCAAAGTCGTAAATAATGTCGTGTGAGCTCTTCAAGCTTTATAAAATTGGAGACTATCCTCAGGAATTAACTTGTACATCGATTGCAAATCAGCAAGTTTTGATGGTTCAATCGGTTTTTTGTTAGGACACAATAGCAGCAGATCTGTTTTGTCAATATTTTTAGTTTAACCTTTAAGCCTTTTTTCTATATTCCTTGAATTCTTCGTCCAGTGATGTTATCATAAAACTTAAATTAAAAATTTAAAAACACCCCGACAAAAAAACTTTTGAAAACTAGAAAATAATATGGGTTGGTCCTTTAAGTTTAATTTATGTTGTTTCTATTTCGATCAATCAGTTATCGCGTAGGAGGCCGCTAAGTTGTGAAGCATTTCCTAGTAACTTATTGTAGTAAGAGTTGTATTCTTTTTTTCATTTTATTGTTTTTTATTATTTTATATATTTCTCTAATTTGTCAGGGTTTTTTTAAATTTTTAATTAAAGTTTTAGTTCATGCTTTTTAAACTACATGTTTCTCAAACACGATAACTCAGCTGTAAGTTGGTGAGTCGGATATCATGCAGACACTAGGAGATGCTGCAGCTTCAGGTCAAGGTTACCATGTTCTATCTAAAACCTATTCATTGAGATTATTCCAATGAGCCCAAACACGATTTATCTGTTGTAAGTTAGTGAGGAGTTAGGTATCCTGCTAATTCCAGAAGGTGATGCAGCATCAGGTCAAAATAACCATGTTCTATCTAACACGTATTCCAATGAGCCCAAACACGATACCTTTGCTGTAAGTTGGCTAGGCGTTGGGTATCCTGTAGATTCCAAAAGGTAGTGCAGCATCAGGTCAAGGTTACTATATTCTATCTAACACTTATTCATTGAGACTATTCTAATGAGCCCAATATGATTTCTCTGCTGTAAGTTGATAGAGTTGGGTATCCTGCAGATTTCAGGAGATGCTGCAGGTCAAGGTTATGATGTACCTGGTTGGCTGGTTATATTATCTGAGTGGTAATTATCGTAATAAAAGTTGATTTTTGATATCTTTGTAGTTTTTTTCCCAGTTTCACAAAAAATACAAGAATACCCGGGTACCCGGGTATACCCGGGTATTTTAAAAAAATGTACCCGAGACCCGGGTATCCAAAATTGTCGGGTATTTGAAAACCCTAGTCTATACTGTGTGTTAGTAGTAATATAATATACTTTGGTTCTCTGGCGAATGACTTCGTTTCGGATTCTATCTTGCAGAGAAAATCCGAGCATAGCTCTCTCTCCATCGCACGCTGTGTTACTTTGAGATTGTGGACTTAGTTGTAACAAAATTAAAGTGCAAATGTATGTGAAGCGACCGGTTTTTTGCAGACTAACGATCCATGAATCGCCGAGTCTTTGTATTAATTTGTACTAAAATAAATTAAAAAACAAATCCAGATAACAATGATTAATTTATGTAAAGGTGGTTGATAGTTATATTTTTTTTTTGATCCACAACTGATAAGCCCTTGACATCACCTCGCCTGATGGTAAGTGACGATGATGCCGAAGATGGAATAGGGCTTACCAAGATTCCCCAACGCAATGGGGATCTGGCTATCTTATCTTCAAGCCAAATCACACCAATGCTGTTAATACTGATGCTTGGCGGCAAGACTTAGATAAGATGAAGGTAGCTAGCCAGGCGGGCTATGAAAATGCCCTACCATCAACCAAACCGAGTCTTACAAAGTTGACCCCGCCGGGAATCGAATCCGCGACCAAAAAAACAAATTAAAAAAAATCGATACTTCAAGTTCAATCCGTAATGCTAATGCTTGTAACGCAACCGGCAGTTTAAATAGTTCCAGCTAAAGATAGCTTCAAAATGATCGTCTAGATTGATCAACACCTCTGTAAAGGCGGCACACATAGATGTCTCCTCGTCATTTCTGGTCCAATCCGTAACGCCAATGCGTGTAAAGCGACCAGCAGTTTGCTGACGACTGATCCACGAGCCACGGAGCCGTTTAAATAGTTTCAGCTAAAGATAGCTTCAAAATGATCATCTACATTGATCAACTGACCTCTGTAAAGGCGGCACACATAGATGTCTCCTCGTCATTTCTGGTCCAATCCGTAACGCCAATGCGTGTAAAGCGACCAGCAGTTTGCGGACGACAGAACCACGGGCCACTGAGCCATTCGGATAGGTGCTGCGCGTGGTGGCCGCCAGGCGAAGAGCCGGTTGCAGAATCATCTTCAGAAACGTGTCCTGGAACATTTACATGTGTGAATAAAAGAGATTTATAACTATCTGGCCAATAGACGAAGCATCTTACAAAATCTATAGCCACTTTTCTTTTACATTTTAATAATAAAAAAAACTGAATACATACATTTTTTTCTACATATTATCTGTGGAAACCAGCCATTTCACAGTCTGATCCCTTAATACTACACGAAATCAAAACTTATTAGTGATTTATCTGGACTAGCCAACCATACTTACACGTATAAAAGAGTCTGAACACTGAACAACAGCTAGGTACTCACAATTGCCCCTGGTGAAAAGTCAACACTTCGGGAAACGACCCCGGGAAGACAAGACAGCGATCGGTGAGCTCTGTTTTGAGATATTGTAGTGTATTACCTAGCCCGATCTTTATGCAGTTTCGTTAATGTGGGAGTCAAGACCGCGACGGCCAGGGGATATTTTGTAACCGCAGTAGGCAGCGTCCGGGCATTACCCAAATCATTGTACTATCGGCCCTGGTACTTGTGGCTAGTTTCGTATAGACTGTGGCCGTTGCACAATGTCCGAATGTCACTTTGACCAGATGTCGGAATGTCTGGTTTCAAGTTAGAGACTTCGGGCATAGTACGAAATCTGGCCACAGTCAATACATACATAATATATAAGGGGTGTTTATATCCGAAATAGAATCTTGCATGTGTGTAAAACGACATAGGAGTAATTAAGCAGTATATTTCACAGAAGGAAGGCAGGGATATTAAGATTATTTGAGACCATCATCATTTCAGTTCTACACAATGTTACTGACTCTCACTTAGCGCGATCCAACGGCTTCCTGCAAGTTTGATTTGCTCTTTTCCAGACATTTTCATATAACGACTGAAGTTGCGAGAATATTACTTTAAATGTTCTCATACAAAACAAATGCGCCATCTGTAAGAGCTTGAAAGTATTACGTCAAAACTGTGTTGAATTAAGCCTGCTTTATTGTCAATCCATAGGCTCTACCCAAGTGCTTCCTTGATGATTTTGTCCTTGCGAAGTTAGTACCTGGGCAGACAAGCTTTGCTCTGAGTCTAGTCGTGTAGCGCCATCTGATGTTGAATAGCTAAACTAACAATATATTTTCTTTCGTGTGAAAACGGATTTTCTCAGGGATGACAGCTATCTATATAGACATGAAAAGTAAAACATTCCCTAAATACAAAATTTCATCCAAATCGTTAGAGTCGTTTCTGAGAAACTAATTAACATTTTGATCGCTCCAAAGCGGCAAATGGTAGATCACATGAAACTCAAAAACCACAGACATAAAAAGATTTCGCTCCCCTCGAAGTCCAAAGTCTAAAACTTTCACCAAGAATCTATAAAATCACAGGAAAAAAGTTTGCATTTTTTTTACCGTTACTATAGTCGGTATATGATAGTTTTTGTCTATTCCTCTACCTGTAACTGCTCCATGACCTTGACATCAGACATGTACGGCACGAGGTACTTGAGGAGCTGCAGGCAGGCGACGACGCCGCCCTCTAGCGGCGCGGACAGGCGCTTGCGACAAGACGCTATTAGCTCCCCCATGTGAGGAAGGTACTGGAATATTATCAGTTGCTCGCCGTACATCTCTGTTGGGAAAAGACAAATTGACAAACGACTTCGATCAGGAAATTGCGACGTTTAACCTAAGACGTGTTTTTCCAGTCATCGGTACACTTAACAGTCGGTATATTGAAGACTACTGAACCGATTTTGATGAAACTTGCACTGTTCCCTAAGTTGAATGTTGCTGTTGAATACAATAAAAAAGAATTATTACATGTCGATTTCTAGTTTCTGAGAAATACGTGGACAAGTACTTATACATACATACAATAGTGACACGATTAACTTAATTGACAGGACTGAACTAAATTTACGCATTTATGCAGCTTAAGCTTTATGACCTTTCGTAGATTTGAAAATAGGACCTTAAACATAAAAATCTACAAAACTCTTTTGTTAACTACCATATTAATGTATTTTTACATATATTTTATGTGCTTGATTTTATAAAGCTACACTACATGTATTTAATAGAAACTTATGTCCAGTTTTCAAAACTCAAAGACTTGGAATAGTGGTAAAATCACGTCATCATTGTTTATATCTAAGGGATCGTAAATATTAAGAAGTGCTTCCTTGATTTTCAAGATTTTAATGAATTATTCACATTTTTAGGCGCTATTTTCTAATTAGCCCCTTATACGTCTTCGTCGCCTTAAGCGGTTCGAGGGGGGTGCACGATACTTCAGTTTAATTTCCTGGAAACTTTTCATCGTTTATTAACAGCTACATAAATAAATAAAAGTTAAATTCTGACAAAGTATACAACGGATAACTGATAGATAGTTGAAGATAATTGAAACGAAACTTCATTTGTTAAATTCACTACAGTAGTTTCTGATGTACAACATTAAATGACGCTACTCACCAACTATGGAAGTGAGGCAGTTGATCACTTTAGCAGCGTTCCTGTCCCCAACGACTCGACTGTTCACGACCGCAATCTGATCAAATTCATCATTTTCATCTCTTTCAACTGAACTCAGATTTTCTTTCCCAATATAACAGAGGGTCAACATTTTGAGCAAATTCCTAGTTACATGTCTACACGTTAATACGGGGCCCAGTCTATGCGCTAGCCAGATTAGACTTTCATAGCTTATATCAGAAATCTTACATTCACCAGTTTCCTTATGCGAATCATCGTCGAGCTCACTTCGCGATGTGTTCGGAGACGGATATGTGCGTCCACTGAAATCTAGACTTTTAATGTCGCGAACATGAGACTTTCGCGTCGCATTTCTTTCTATGGAGACGTCGTCAGCAAAGTGCAAGTAACTCGTAAACATATTTCTGGTTGGTATTTCAATGGTAGGTGACATTGGCCCTTTAACAGATTCAGGTGTGGATACGACATCTTTCGTTATTACAAGGCTTGGTTCGTTTGTCACTCGAGATGCGTTTGGAGTAAAATATTTTGTGCTTGACGGAGAGTAGAATTCTGAGGACGGTGAAGGACTAGGCTCTTGGGCATTAGAATTGGTGGAGTCTATAGATTCAGCTGGTGATTTGCTTCTACTGCTGCGACTTGGCAGCCTCTCTTTGTCAGTTTCAAAATGAAATAGTTCATTTTCACTCCTATTATCTGAATCTTTGTCTTTCGCATCGTGCACTTCCACTTTTTCAACGCTCGGTGTGATAACATGTTCAGAACCGTAAGACGTATCGGGTGAGAAGATATCGGAGGTAGCCGACAGTGCGTTTTTAACGTTTTCGTCTGAATATCTGGGCTTCTTATTAGCCATCATTCGGCTATGACACAAGTGGCCCGGTGATCCCATTTCAGTACTAACATCTTTGTATCCACCCACTGCTTCTACTAAATGCTGAGTGAAGTTCTCTAGAAAACACTGCAGGCCTAGCCGCACCATCAGCTGAAGAAGGAATATGTTATGATACAATTTTATGAACTTTTGTTTTCCTGTGAGGTTAGGAATGTTTGTGCCGTCGACGTCAGTCTGTTTATGATGGTCGAGTTTATCTGCAACGAACTCGTCGTCTTCATATAGATTCAGTATGTGTTTAAGCAGCTTTTTCCTCGTCTCGGCCGGTCCCAGTGCTTTACTGATTGTGTCGAACAGATACCAGGCTGCTAACACCGAGGTGTCCTTGTTTTTCAGTAGTTCTATGTAATGAGGTAGGAACAGATCTAGAGCATCAAATTGAGACTGTTGCTGTTGGTTTAATAGTACGTCTAAATGGGCGACGCAGGCTTTGATCTTTCCTTCGGCTATTCTCTGCGTGAAATATAGGTTGGTCTTATCGATGTTCTGGTATGTTTCGCACTGGACTCCGTCACATTCGTACGTGTAGAGTATGCTGAGCTCGTTGCTTGTGAGATCATACTCGTGCAGTGTGCTCAGCAGTTTGTGTAGAATCGTGAAGCAATAGGGAAATGGTATCAAATGCTGCATGAGTAACGGTTGCAGTAGTTGAGCTGGTGACGGCGCAGGCAACCCCTTATCTGTCACCACGATTTTCTTCAAATTCTTCTCTTTCTTTGGATTCAATTCACTGCTCAAACTCAAGCTTGGAGGCTGAACATCCAGTAACAGGGAGGCCATGTAACTAACGCATTTTGGCAACGCACTAAAATTGTACTTTAACACTTTACGACAATTATTGTACCTGTCTAGAAAATTGTATGAATTGTTTCTCAATGGACGTATGTGATTGTGTAGAAATATCTCTACGATAAGGCACCCTATGACGAGCATGTCCTGTCTTCTGCTCTCTGTGACGAACTGCTTGTAAACAGCTGCGTCTGTCGTATACCTTGTATTGAATGTTCTATTCTTCCTCTCTTTAAGCACGCTTTCCAAATGCCCGTCTTGACTGAATCTCTTCAAGTAGCTCTGATCATATGAAGCTAAGAACATGTGATTTGTGAATGCTGTGTCATCAGACCCTTCCTTCGACGTCACGCTGATTTCCTTAACGCCTTGCTGCATAGGATAAAAATTAACCACTGAAATGTCTTTCTCTTTGTCGTCAACTTTACTAAAGAAACACTTAGTTCTAAAATTGTCTAAAGCTTCCAAGGACTGTATTGAAGCGACTGGGTTGAACTCTTTCGGCAGGTAAATAACTCCTTTGCCTAGCTCGGATCTTTGTACTCTGTAGTGCCTAGAATGTGAAGATGCTCTGGATTCAGTACTAGGCGCATCGTCTTGAGTTTGGTTTTTGGACAAGGAACGAGTCCTATTCCCCTTGAGTCTGGGACGCATGCGTTGAGCGGGGATGCTCAAACGGGAAACGTGTTGGGGAAGGCTGGTTGATTCCTCTTCGTCTTCCGAAATGTCGTCGGAGCTGTCTTGCTTGATGGTTTTCCCTGTGAATTTCAAGGTAATTAATGTGTTTACAGTTTATTTTTGTGATCAATGCAATATTCAAAAGTGTGCTGCTCGGATTAGGTCGCCCATTCAGGTTGGCTTTAAAGTGACAAATCGCGAAATATTTTTTTCTTGTCTGCTCAGATAAAAAAAAATGTTCAGATAGAAACTGTCAAGTTGAAGCCACTTTTTGAAACATGTGTGCGGTATCGATGTGTTATGTGTGTGCGCGTGTCTCCGACGACGTCTTAGCATATACGTCCCCACCGAGGGGCTCGACCCTACCCTGAACTGGGGCGATCGGGCCTTAGTCGACCACATACTATCGAGTATTTTGGAGTGGTTTTGATGTCTTATGTGTGCGTGCACAGTGTAAGTGCAGGTTTGGTGTGCTTTTGATTGCCTTCACATTGACTTCATCATCATCATATCAGCCGAAAGACGTCCACTGCTGGACAAAGGCCTCCCCCAATCATCAACATCATCATAATATCAGCCGAGACGTCCGCTGCTGGACAAGGATTTCCACGACGACCGGTTCTGCGCTGCCCGCATCCGGCGGGTATTCCATATCCATATTGAATTTACGTGAGGTGCTATGTGAACTTTTTTTTTATTTGAGATTGTCTGTAAAACATGGTGAAATTATACGAGCGTCATAAATATGGTAATCAGCAGAAATCAAAATATGGTTGATTTTTTATTTGCTAAAAAGCGACAAATAAAATGCTCTACTCGTAAAATTGGAGGATTTTATGCAATCAGAGCACAAAATATATATCTTACATTGTCAATAATAGGGATGACGATAGCATCAGCAATAAATTATGAACTCTTGATCACTGAATTGCCCTCCTACTTAAACTTCGGAAAACCTTACTCGTTTTGTTTTCAATCAAGTCTTCGATTTTTAATTCATCAAAATCTAAAAATGAGTACATAAATGACGCTGCAAAACTATGACATCACGCCTAGGTATTTCAAACATTTTTAGAACAAAATGTTGTTTTTGACAGATGATAAAAAGTAAATCAGATGACTAGCCGATTGTATAGGTTCTTTGGAAACAATTGTTCAGTTTCATGAGTAGCATCTACCATTTGCCACGAATAATGAATGTCCCCAAGTTTTGAACAACGGTGAATATAAAGCCAGGAACTGGACCTCCCCCGTCACGCCCATCGGCCCCCGCACGATTGCCCTGTCGAGACGTCTCCACTGGACGACTGTATGGAATATAGATTCTTAGACTGTGGCACAGGAAACGAAGGGTAAAATTCAGTGAGCGACCACCTGCGTAGCGTAATGGTTAAGTCCATAATTTTTTTTTTCGGCGGAGTCTCATTTTCTAAAACTCGGTTTGGTTGTAGGTAGGGCATTTTCTATGTCCGCCTGGCTAGCTACCACCATCTTATCTAAGTCTTGCCGCCAAAGATCAATGCTAACCTTCATGTGTTCCGGCTTGAAGATAATATAGCCAGTTCCCCATTGTGTTGGGGACTCTTGGTAAGCCCGCTTCCATCTTCGGTATCATCATCACTTCCCATCAGGTGAGACGATGCCAAGAGTGATATTTAAAAAAAGAGCGAGGCCCCAGTTTAAATCGTTAGCGGAAAAACTAATGCCAGTTTACACTATCGATGTGCACTCACACAGATGAAAAACCCATGTCACAAGTGATTTCACTATAAGGTTTTATGTGAACTTATTGATGCGGTCGTATCTCAGTGCGACTTGCGTGGTTGTGTCGATCATGCAGGTTAACTAACCTGAAGCACGGTCATTACGTGGATAGGTTTGACTGTTAGTGGGATTTTAACGACCGATTCCGTGCTCGCAAGGCACGTTATGCCGTTGGTGCCCGTCGCTATTTTTAATGGCTTAGAAGGTTTATACTAGTCGCTAAGCCGTCTAAGAAATAAGGCGTATGAAATACGTTCAAATATAATGCTGCGAACTGTCATAGTTGAAGCCACTTTTTGAAACATGTGTGCGGTATCGATGTGTTATGTGTGTGTGTGTGGGTGTCTCCGACGACGTCTTAGCACATCATCATATATGCTCTTATACGTCCCCACCGAGGGGCTCGAACCTACCCTGAATTAGAGCGATCGGGCCTTAGTCGACCACATACTATCGAGTATTTTGGAGTGGTTTTGATGTCTTATGTATGCGTGGACAGTGTAAGTACAGGTTTGGAGTGGTTTTGATTGGCTTCATATTGAATTCATCTTTATCATATCAGCCAAAAAAGGTCCACTGCTGGACAAAGGCCTCCCCCAATGATTTCCACGATTTCCTTATAGGCGGCTTATAAAACTTCTAACAGTGGGGTTTGCCACCAGCCCTAAAACCTCTAGCTACCCGGACTTGGCCCCACTGTGTGGAGTATAGCCTAGCCTTCTTGAGTTTGGGATGAGACCCTTGGCCCAGCAGTGGGAAAGTTTATTAACTCACTGATGTCCCGAGGCGCGGTCCAGTGCAGGCGCGGCGGCTGCGGCGGCGGCGCGCGCGGCTGCCTGGGCGGGTGCGGCGCGCAGAACACCTGATTGATAACACGACACGTATGAGTACAAATAAAACGTAAAATGTACGCCAGCTTGTACTAAAATTTCTCGATAATTTTTTTCATAATTTTTTTAAAGTGAAACTTTTGTTACATCGTCTCAAGCTTTTTCGTCTGTGTGTTGCGTGACGGCAAAGAGATTATTACATTGTGAAACTTTTATTACATCGTCTCAAGCTTTTTCATCTGTGTGTTGCGTGCCGGCAAAGAGATTATTACATCGTCTCAAACTTTTTCGTCAGAGCAGCCATGATCGTTTCGTCTTCTGTACCGTAGCTCCAAGACGAGAGCAGCCATGATCGTTTCATTCTCTATACCGTAGCTCCAAGAGGAGTGAAACTTTTATTACATGATCGTTTCGTCCTCTGTACCGTAGCTCCAAGACGAGAGCAGCCATGATCGTTTCGTGCTCTGTAAATGTTTATAATGTGAATAAAGTTTCACTTTTACCATGGTTTCATAAAACCACACACTCCTTTTTTTAATACAAAATTTGAATTTAAGAAAATTGAAAAAAATTTGATAATTTCATATTATATACTTATTCGTAATACACGACAATTCAATAGCTCCAACCATTTGTGAGTAAATCGCAAGTTTAAATTTCATTTGTAGGAGAACCATGCAAACACGACTTTTCCCAGACCAATGGGTATCACTATGTAATAGATAAACATAAACAACTCCGACATGCAAAGTTTCATCAAAATTGTTAGAGCCGTTTTTGAGAAGAAAAAAACAGTTTTTGTTGTATGACAGCTACTCTTCGGTTTAATGGTACGAAGAAACTTTTGATAAGCCCTCGATGAAATAATTTAAAACTTACGTCCCAAATTTACTCCCAAGCGGACTAAAGATATATAGCCTCTAGAGCCAAGCGTGACGGACAGACGCACGCACGTACGAAATTGAGATATTCGGTTTTTCGGTATGTGTTAACTGTTTAATGATACAAAACACATTTTCACGAAAATTGGAAAAATCTATTTTTCGCGATAACAACGTAGACGTACACGAGAGTGAATAAGCACTATTTGAGCTTGCGTGTTAAATCCTCGGCTGCATCGGCACTTACCAACAGGTGAGGTGCAGCCTAACGCACTCAATTTTTTAATTTAAAAAAAATAACACTTCTCCTACCATACCTACGTACGTACCGTACTACGGGGTCGAGAAAGAGGAGATCCGTAGAAGAACTAAAGTAGCGGACATAGTAGAATCGCTACATTTAAGTGGCCGTGGGAGGGGCACATAGCTCGTAGAAAAGCTATCATTATCATCATATCAGCCGAAACGCCTCGACTGCTGGACAACGGCATCCCCTAAGGATTTCCACAACCGGTCGTGTCCTGCCAGTCAGCAGCTGCCCGCGACCTTCTATAGGTCGACGGTCAACTGAGTGGGAGGCCTGTCTACGATACAGCTTTCGGTGCGCGGTCGCCGTTTGAATACTTTACTAGTTTTTTCCCAGACATTCCGCTCATAGCATATACAAATTAAGTGTTCTTGATGAAAATTGTATACATATATTTTGTCGCAAAATATTTAAGCGTCATTAAGGAGAAAAATATTTTTTTCAATACAGTTGCTCAAAAAGTGACACTTTATGCCAGTCAAGTGTGCGCAAAATTGATTTTACCGCACACGTGCTTTTACTTTACCATTTTTTTTTAATTTCTAGCCCGGAGGAACAAGACATTTCTAACAAATAAAAAATTTAATAACCAGAGATACAGAATCTTCTTTGAGACGTTTGAAAGGAGAATTTTAAAAGAGGTTGGTTGTAACTCCGGAGGTTAGTACATAATGCTAGCTGATTAGATTGTCTTTGGGCCTTTGGGTTATATGTTTGTGAAGAAACGAGAATAAATATAAATGAAGCGCATAGGTTACAGAAAGGAATAGGTCATCTTTTCCAAGGAGGTTTTAATGCTTACATTAATATTATTCCAAGCCTTATTGTATCTGTTTATGGTAATATTTTTAAAAAACTTACGCATGCGTACTTGTGCCTAGCTAAATTAAATAAGGCGCAATTTTCGTAAACTGAATTGTGTTGTTTTGAATACAAACAAAATTATGAATATACGTGTAATAAAAAATATACTTATGTGTATGTATAAGAAAAAAACAAAGTGAGATTACTCCCCGGACATTTAAAATGAGTCAAAAGTCGCGTATAATGAACTTTGGTTGCCGAAACCTTGTTAGGTATGTACCCATGTATTTTATTGTTCTGTCACAGTCGTTTTTATTTTAACAGTTTTCTCACAACTGTATTGAAAAATGTTGTATGATACATGGGTGTAAAAGAAAATAACAAACTCATGACGATGGTAAACCCTCGCCTGCGGCTCGGGCTCACAAATGTCACTCGTTTGTTAATGACCTTTTTACTACCCTTGTATCATAAATAACTATTGTTCAACAGATTCGCCCTCGTGGACATCGCTTTTTCCCGCGACTTCGTTACCCCCGCTTTATTTCCCTAGCCCGTTGGAGTTTAGGAAAATTGGGCACATATTTTTTACCTATATTACGTATTTTGACCACTTTAATCCATCACTATGTAAATATCATCGCTTTTGCCCGCGCCTTCATTCCCGCTGTATTCATTCCCTATCCAGTGGAAATTTTGAAAAATTGGGCACCTTTTTTTACCTTTAAGTAAATACTTATTTTGGCCACCTTAATCTGTCTCTGTTTGAAAAATCTTATTACCCCGTTTATTGATTTTACATTTTAATCCAGAATACCTTATATCTATGTCTCAAGCAGCAAAAACAAAGGACTTGCACATAACTTATGAAACTGTTGGAAAAACCGCTCTCAGCTGACTTCCCTACCTATAAACTACCTACGCCAAATTTCAGCTTCATAGGTCTAGTAGTATTCAAGATTTCAAGTTCAAAGAGTGAGTGAATGAGTGAGTGACCTTTCGCTTTTAATCAAGACTAACGGATGGCCAGCGCCGTTACCCGCGCAGATCCCGTTTTTAGGGTTCCGTAGCCAAAGGGTAAAAACGGGACCCTTTTACTAAGACTTCGCTGTCCGTCCGTCCCGTCTGTCCGTCTGTCACCGGGCTGTATTTCATGAACCGTGATAGCTAGACAGTTGAAATTTTCACAGATAAGTATTTCTGTTGCCGCTATAACAACAAATACTAAAAATAAGAAAAAGTGAGTCTCCCTACAAAACACGTGTTTTTTTTTAACGTGAAGAAACTAGCGCCATCTAGTATGATGGTAAGGAACCCTATGTGTGCGGTACTGACTCGCACTTGGCCGGTTTTTTGCCGTTTTCGTGAGAATTTCCCACAATCCTTTCTTAGCGAACGCCTACGTCTAAATTGCTATCTGTATGCCAAATTTCAGCCCGATCCGTCCAGTGATTTGAGCTGTGCGTTATGAGTATGAGTCAGGACAAACTATTTTATAAGTATAGATTACATTTTCATCAAAATCTCAAAGTCGAATTTTCAATCACATAACTTTCTATTAATAACTTCGTCGCTTGAAAGTAAAAAAAAAAAGTATAACCATATTCTGACTAAAGTTTTGTAAATTACTCACTTGGACAGTGCAGCCTCTCCGCACGTTTGTATGACCATCCACCAAGGACAAGGACACGTTTTTCGCCTTCACCGACGCTGTACCTGTTAACCTGTTTAATTAAACACACAACAATAAGGGTGATGAACATTTTATTTCTTATTTTGGAAGAAAAAACTATTATAAAAATGTGCTGTCAATAACCTAACATTTCGCGCTGTTTTTTATTAAAATTTACAGCTCTTGTGCAGTACAGCTACGTGACGAAGACCTAGACCCCCCCCCCCCCCTCCCCCTAAACCTCAACCCTTGTGTCCATATGTCGTAAATTGGAAACCCCTTCCCCTAAAAAAGTCACTTGGGATAGGTACGTTCCATTATTTGAGGTTAGGTGAGGATTCCGTAAGAAAAGTATCCAGCTTCACAAAATATGTTGGTCTTGGCCAGATTATCGGATCTTCTTAAATAAAATTGAACTATTAAATAAATCTTGATTACTGTATACTCCGTGGCGTAATGGCTAAGTCTATTAGCTTCATATCAAGAGGTCGCGGGTTCGACTCCAAGATGATGCCAAGGGTTTACCAATTGTGAATTTAAAAAACTGTAAAGAATAATGAAACCGTAACTCTTGCAACCCCGGATGCACTTCTATAAAAAACTAAAACGCATTTATTCACCTACTCCTTCCCACTGTCAGACAATACACGGAAACATGGGTATTAAGGCGCTCGACTTAGCGGTTATAACTACGTACACGGGCAGCGCGCGAATTGCGGCGGCGACTGTACGGCGTTCTAGCGCTCACAACCGAATGACGTGCGGAGCGCGGCCTGTAGGCCGCGCCAATGTCTAGGTACTTATCTTGCCTGCTCGACCGAGTGACCTTAGGTGGAACCCCTATGAATAATTTGAATAACTCACTTGTAGCCAAAAGTAATATCGATCCAATGATGGAGGTTCTCGGAAACATGCGTGCTCTCCAACGCTTCTCTGTGTTTAGTGATGAACTCTTCCACACAGCTCGCCCAAGAAGGAATACCCAAGTCCTGCAAGGAAAATACAACTAAAATTATTTTGACAAGTTTACAGCCAACGCTAACGCCAAAGGTTCCTTTCTGGTAAAATTGGTAGAAATCTCCTAGAAGAAATGGCAATAACCTAACCAATTTAAAACACCAACTGCATCTAAAGCCTCATAAAGTATCCTATTACATTCAGGGGACCAAGATGATATAAACGACACCTGGCACTCAACAATCCACGAAGCCATTTAGTCTCAGCCGAAGAAACAGACATATATACTTTCATACATACTTACACCAAGAAAACATTAGCCTCTTTCTTGGACAGTCGGGTAAAAACAATAATATACGATTATTTTTGTCAAGTCACTAGTCCGCCGCTTGTCAAAATTGTCGTGACAAGACCAGAGATGCACCAATACTCTTAGTGAATTTTATTTTCTGGATAGTTATTTTCGACGCTGAAGTGGAGTCCAATTCACAGGTACCTCTTCATGTGAATCCACAAGTTTCATCATCATCATATCAGCCACAAATCGTCCACTGCTGGACAAAGGCCTCCCCCAAGGATTTCCAGGACGACCGGTCCTGCGCTGCCCGCATCCATCGGCTTCCCGCGACCTTCACCAGGTCATCGGTCCACCGCGTGGGAGGCCTTCCTACGCTACGTTTTCCGGTGCGCGGTCGCCACTCGAGAACTTTACTGCCCCTTCGGCCATCTGTTCTACGAGCTATGAGACATGGTCGCTTACTATGGGCCTCATAAGAAGGCTCAAGGTCACCCAAAGGGCATTGGAGCGTGCTATGCTCGGAGTTTCTCTGCGTGATCGAATCAGAAACGAGGAAATCCGCAGGAGAACTAAAGTAACCGACATAGCTCACAGAATCGCTAAACTGAAGTGGCAGTGGGCAGGGCACATAGCTCGTAGAACAGATGGCCGATGGGGCCACAAGTTTATTGTGTTATAATTCTTAAAATTGATGCCACGGGCATAGTAAAGGGAAAGAATAGTAAGTCATCTTCCGGCCCGTGGGAGAGTTCATACGCTACTGCTACGCAGATACGCAGGGCTGTGCCAATTACTTTTAGTTATGTATGTAAGTTAGTTATAATGTTATTTTTCAACCCTGCTTTTACAGCTACTAAGTAAAATATTTTTTAAAGTAGTTGTGAATAAATTTCTAGAATGTTCGCTGCGAATATAAAAACCTTAAATCTAAAATAGTAGCAAAATAATTTCAAAATAGGTACATACATAAAATTCTCGTGTCACAGTGTCAGTTGCTTATTTTTACTATGCCACGGGACACGTTTTCTTTATAATACGTATACATACATATTGCTTGAGAATTATCAAATGTCGAAATTTAAAAATTATTTATTTATTATTTATTCATTGTGTTTTGAAATTGAAATTATTTTGTTATTTATTTTATTCAACCGACTAGTTATAATAATACTCATACGAAAACTAATTTCGTTAAGTAATTTTGTATTTTATTCAGCATGTAAAAAGTCAAAACAAAAACCAACAGAGACTACAGTTCGTGCCTCGTTCACAAGGAAATAGACGAAACAAGAGGCGCGTTTATATTTTTTTAAAGCACGAGTTGAGTTGTAGTTATATCGGCAACACAAATATCGCTTATGCCGATATATCGGCAAACTCAAAATATCGCCGATATATATCGGTATCGGATGCATCCCTGAAGTAAATCTCGCATCACGTTAAATGAACGCTGTGGGCGTTGGCTGCGCGCAATCTATTTTAGCCCTAACACATTTTAAAGTATAAAATGTAAGATAAACGCCGTATGGCTCCCGGCTTCGAATAGGGCCGTCCTATCTCTAACCGTGGGTGTCCCGTAACAGACGACTAAGGAACTAACCGAGGATAGGCAGCAACGTCCTTTCCGCGTACTGGCCACCATATCGCACACTGCAATCGCCGACCAGGCATAGCGTCCATGGTCACCATCATCATCATATCAACCGAAAAACGTCCACTGCTGGACAAAGGCCTCCCCCAAAGATTTTCGTGGACCGGTCCTGCGGCTTCTCGTGATCTTCACCAGATCACCATAATCATATGCTAAAGTCGACTGATTAGTATAACGGATGCTTCTTCTTCCCCCTCCACTGCGCCCAGCTTTTTTTTCGTGTCGTGAGGTATATAGCATGTAAGTCGATCTTTTAAGGACAGTGTCTGGATTAAGAAGCGTCAGTAGCTCAACGGCAACGAGTGGTCTCAGAACCAGGGCTCCCGGGTTCAAACCGGACGGCCAATGTACCAATGAGTTTTACCGATCGTTTTAGCGGTGAAGGAAAACATCGTGAGGAAACCTACACATCTGATTCCAAGATGAACACGTCAGTAGATGTAAATCTAAATGCCCTAAACGTGATCGCGGGTGATGCTAAGTGCAACACCAGGCAACCGCCGTCTGTCTATTGGATTGTACGGTTAATTGTGCCACACAATAAGAGAGAGAGAGAGAGAGAGAGAGTCTGGATTGTTCCTTTTCGTTAACACTTACTGGCAAATCCTCATGAATGCTTTTGAAAACTGTGGGATCGGTATAGAACTCCGGGATGCACTCATCGGGGGTCCACTCCTGCATGCGCTGGATGGAGGCGGGGTACTCGGCCGGCACCCATTTGTTGCGGACATGCTTACAGAGAATCTCCTTTGGTGTTCTGTCAAAATATATATATAAAACATACTCGCACTTACAGTAAGCGGTCGTCGCTCGAAAGTATAGAAACGAATAATAAAATGCGGTCAAGCGCGCGTCGCACCACGCGCAAAGTAGGTTACCGTAGTCTTTTCAAAATATAAATATATATCTTTAAAATATAAATTTAAATAAAGCGTCGGTGGCTCAACCGGTAACGACTCGGTCCTCCTAACCAGAGGTGCCGGGTTCAAATCCGGACGGCCAATGTACCAAGGAGTTTTTCGAAACTTACGTACATATACTCACCGATTGCTTTAACGGTAAAGGAAAACATCGTGAGGAAACCTGCACACGCCTGCGAAGAAACTCGCAGGTTGTGTGTGAAGTCGACCTTCCCGCACTGGGCCCGCGTGGTCGACTAAGTCAGGGTATGCTCGAGCTCCTCGGTGGGGACGTATATGAGCTGATATGATGATGATCTTTAAAATCAAAGTTATTTTTGCACGGTGAGCGAGTCCTACTCACACTTGTTTCGATTATTTTGAATAAGTATATGTATTTGTTTTGTATTTGAATTATATGCTGCAGTGACCGAGCGAGCGCAGAGTAGCGCCGCCATTTAATTTAAACAGAACACTCTGGTTACCACCAACTTAACTAACCTTGATGGCAAATTTGTTCAGTTGACAATAACTAAAATGAACAAATCAAGGTAGTCTAACTGTGTTTCGCAACAATTTACCAAAAAAAAAGAAATTTATCCCTTTTCCCGTCACCAGTTACAAAGTAATTGCTTATTATTGTAGGAACGTCGGTGGCGTTACGGCTAGGGCCGCCGCCTCCTGTCCGGGAGGTCGTGGTTCGAATCCTGCCACGCACCAATGTGTTTTCGGATTTAGATTTCATATGTACGCTTATCCGACGCTCTTACGGTGAAGGAAAAACATTGTGAGGAAACCTGACGCGCCTGCGGAGAAACTCGCAGGTTGTGTGTGAAGTCGACCAACCCGCACTGGGCCCGCGTGGTTGACTAAGTCCCGATCGCCCTAATTCAGGGTCTGCTCGAGCCCCTCGGTGGGGACGTATATGAGCTGATGTAATGATGATAATTTGAAACGTAATGACGGCCTCCTAAACACTTTTTTCAGTACAAACCTGCGCGCCAGATACACATAGCACGTGATATCGGAGAGCGGGTCGGTCACGTGGTGCGGGATCTGCTCGGTACAGTTGGCACCGTCGAACGTCACGTCCAACTGTCTGTCGCCCTTGTTCAGCCGGTACTTGGACTTGCTGAGGTCGCGCCAGTTCCGCCCTGCAACGTGAACAGAGTAAACAGTATGCACTAGGTCACACCCTGGACACCTCATACAACAGGCCAGAAATTACATTTCAAAAAATGAATGACGGAACAAACAAAATGGCGGCGAAATCCTATACGTTCGACAACCAATCTGCATCAATCTGGGTGACGAGGGGGTGAGGTCGCAATCTGGAGAGCGGCAGGGTGTGTCCATACTGTATGTTAGTAGTAATATATATACTTTTACTAGGTTTTGCCCAAAGCCAAAGTGGCCATCGAAGCCGAACCCGCGTGGACATCGTTTTTTAGGGTACCGCAGTCAACGAAGAACCCTTATAGTTTCGCCATGTCTGTCCATCTGTCTGTCGATCTGTCCGTGGCTTAGTTATGAGACAATTAGTACTAGAAAGCTGTAATTTGGCATGGGTATACTTATTAACGCAAATACGCCTACCAGCTGTTTTGTCACCGGATTTTTTATTTTATTTTTATTTTTTTCTAAGCTAGTAGAATGATTACAAATCACATGCAATCATTTAAAAAAAATGTAATTTCCGTAGTAAGTGGGTTAAACACGCAAATTGGTAATATAAAATCTCGAAAAAAATTTTCGGGGCAAAGAGGGGATTAGAGTGTTAGCTCTTAAATTTGAAGAAGATAGAGGGGGTGATTTTTTTTGTTGTCATACCCTATCGTGAGGGGTATTGACTAATGTTGAATGGGTTTTTCAAAACTACTTCATTTACAGAGTCAACCCTCATCACCCCACCAGATAAACCGGTATTTCAGGACAACAGCTACGAAGGTTTTCTTAGTTTAGGAGTAGTAGTCGATCAACTTAAGTTGTATGGTTGGATTTGTAAAATGTTCAAAGATTTTCCATACAAAATGTTCTTTTACCAACTGCAAAAATAATTTTGTTTTTCAATATATATGTACCAATGAGTTTTTCAAAAAAAAAAAAAACTTACGTACATACTTACCGATTGCTTTAACGGTGAAGGAAAAACATCGTGAGGAAACCTGCACACGCCTGAAACTCGAAGGTTGTGTGTGAAGTCGACCAACCCGCACTGGGCCCGCGTGGTCGACTAAGGCCTAATCGCCCTGATTCAGGGTAGGCTCGAGCCCCTCGGTGGGGACGTATATGAGCTGTAATGATGATGATGAAGACTTACGAACCCTACTCACACTTGGCCGGTTTTATTATGACTGTCTCTTGAGGGATTGTGGCGTGCGGAAATGAGGTTTTTTTTTAATCGCTCGGAAACTACCCATGTCTAATATTAACTATGTTAATTAGTAAGTGTCTAGTATATATCACTTCCCATCCCCTCAAATTTATCTGTGTAAGAAATCAAGTTAATCTGTTGCTCCATTGCAATGTGAAAGATTGACAGCAAAAAAGTTTTTCCAGATCCCCAGGAACTATGCCGGCAGGGCTATGCTATTTTACGGGATAAAGGTAGCCTATGTCACATTTCACCCCTATTACACTTCCTCATTTATTCTGCGGATAGTGATGGAGTGGAACTCCTTGCCTGCATCTGTGTTTCTCCACTCTTACAATTTGGGGATCTTTAAGGCAAGAGTGAATAGGTATCATTTGAGTTTGCGTGTACCATCCTCGACTACAAAGTCACTTTCCATCAGGTGAGATGTAGTCAAATGCACTCAAATTTTCAATTAAAAAAATGACACTTTCAACCTCGACAACTTCACAATCACATTGATCCATTGCTCCATTGCAACAAGAAGCAGTTACGTGTTATGACACATAGGATTCTTATCAATCTTATTTTTTAATTTCACCTTCACATTCACCTGTCAATGACCTCCACCTCCACCTGAACATTTGTTTGTAAAAATTAAATTTAATATTTTCGTACTTATGTATCCTTCTTACTTTTCTAATAATGGCTAACATAATTTGTGTGTAAATTTTCCTCGAAAAGGAATATGGCCTTAAGTATGATTGTCATTATTTTATAACCATACTGTGTACGTGGAGTCTCACAGGTTCCTAAATGCACTCGCATTTTATTTTCAAAAACTATTTTCAATCGCTTTAAAACTAAATTAACATTACATATGGTTTCTAATAATACAGTTATGTGAATATAATATTAACTGTTATTATTGGATTAATAGATATGTGAAAAATCCAAAATTCAGGCACATTTCAGTCTAAATTTACTTAGGTTAGATTTAGAGCAATTTGAAGCACCCAAACCTATTTATATAACAAAATATATATTTTTCTTTTAATATCAATATACAATAGACTAAAAAAACACTTCAAGAAACACATAGTGAAAAATTCGACAGCAGTCTTATTACCTATGTGATTTTATTGGCAGTCAATGCACTAAGGATGAGAGCATTCAATATCAGATTCTTCTCTAAGGTCCTGACCCTAGTCCCGATCCTAATCCTGGGCGTGATCTTCATTGTCAATCAAATCAAATCTAAATAATTTATTTTAAATAGGTGTTTACTTACACACACTTTTAAATAGTTAAAAATAACTTATTTTAAGTATATAGTACAAATAATGTCATAATTCAGATTACAGTCTCAGGTAATAATGGTATTTGTTCCGACTCAGGTACCTAAAAAAATTCAATATCCTCTTCATTACTTTTTCTTTTAGGGCGCTGAAGAGAACTTTTGGATGGTAGTTTTACTATTTTCTGCCTTATATCCTACAAAATCTGAATATAATCTCCCATAGAAAATATTTTGTATGGCAACAATGGACATGTAGCCTGAAAGGCTCCGATCAATATTCAAACGCTTATTACTCACGTAATATGCATCAAAAGATGCCATTTTCTCCCTAGTTGATCATTTTCCCACTATAACTAAAGCTACTGAGCCATTCAACCACGGGGAGTGGGGGCAAGTGTGTGAAACTAAGAAAAAGAAAACATTGCAGAGTCTGTGCAACTCAACGTCCATACTTAAAGGTTATGACCTTATGGGCCAAAAAGTCAGTGGTTTCCGTGCCAGTCAGAGTTAAGGTTTAGGATGGAGCTGGAGCAAGAAAGCATAGAAATGGGATTTTAGTCATATGACAGACTTTTTTTACTGTCTATGTCATGTGTGTACTCTACAGCAGGCTAAGGTGGGAAACATTCGGCGCCAATAGGACTAGAGAAGATGAACTATGCAACCTGGTGATCGGTCACATAACAAAGTACTGCAGAAGGAGCTTAAGGTTTGAGGGGGGGACGCCACCGGGGTCACAGTAACCATTGTACCACCATGGGAATAGGGTGTAATGAGTCCATCTAGAGACTTGAACACCTGCCTCCCACCCAATAATAATAATACTGTCTATGTTCTAATTTTATCAGCCTCTGTAATATATCCTAGACGACGTTATCAACAAAACAAGAATGCATTTTCGCCATATAATAAAGATAGATATAACTTATGTCACTCAGGAATAATGTAGCTCACTTTTTAATTAGCTCATTAGTTCTAGAGATTACTTTCCTACAAACAAACTTACAAACCTTACATCTTTATAATATTAGTAAATTAATAAAGAAAAAACATAATTACCACATCTAGATGCAAAATCTGTGACCCACGGTACCATGTAGTGTGCCTGAGGATCACTGGTTGACCTCCCAGCAATCATGTTCAAATAGAGCAAATAGTCCAGGTTGGATATCCTTCCACGCACCCACAGCATACACAACTTCTCTAGCTCCACCACCGCATTACTCCAACAATCCTCAGTTTTCTTTACTTGAGAGCCTTGACTACTTGTGGCTGCAGGAGATGGCTGCTTACTCCTATTGTACTCGTAGATCAAAGAAGCATCTAACTGGTGTACATTATTCTTTATAGAAGGCAGAACTTGTAACCATAAATTCTCAGTTAGATAAATATCTTGTAACTGTAGCGTGCCTAAACTAAGCCCTCTATCGCTCATTGCTTTCGATACACTGAGTAACTGGTAAATAAGGTACAAGCCTCTTCCATAATTCTTCTCTATCAATGCTGGGCTGAAGTTTAGGCAGTCTAGAAGGTTATTCTCATAGTGTCCTCTATAAACTATAAAGAAGTTATTGTCAGTTTCCAGTGTGAACATAGCTGCTAGTAAATTTACATGGGTATTGTAAGATTTTGAAACATATTTGTTTGGGATGAATTCTTTGTATTCTATGGGTTGACCTGTGGCATCGTTCATTCTAATTATATTACATCCATACAGTCGCAATATCACCTCGGAAAGCAGCTGATCGTGAGCCATAAGGTTGACAATGGCTCTATCCCTGGAATTGTCACTGTTCTGACAATATTTCTTGTAGGATTCTTTCCACAGAGCTCTCTGGTTGTTCTGTGAGACATACTGGAGAAGCTGCGAGAATGTTAGTGGCAATTCTGAGCTGTTTTCGTTGAGCTTGTACCGTGGCAGTGGTAGAACTTTGGACACCCTTTTGCTTAGTACCTACAAACAATACAAGATTGAAATTAACTATTTTTATGACCAAGCGCTTGTATAGGATGTGGTACACTTAGGCCATACTATGTAAGGTTCGTACGTACCCTGATAAATATTTTTCGCCACGGGTAAGGAACATTTTCACCAGGTTGTAAGTTAAAATCTTGAGTTAGATTGTTCAGCGAGCTATCAAGTTTCTTTAGCCAAGCACTGTGGACGATGGCCGTGAAAAGGCTAGGGGATTCTGTAGGGAATATATTCTTGCTATTAATTCCTAAATCTTTAGCGATATTATCCATTTTTGAACATTAAATCTCTTTGTTTTTTGTTTTGTTTTATAGCGAGCGAGGTTGGTCGGCGGATAATTATTTGTCAATTGTCATTTACTGACAATGACATTGACAGTTCAATTTTTTTTTTGTTTTCTTCTCTCCGGCTTTCAAAAGCGCGGAAAAGGCAAAGGTGACTAAGACCATACAGCCAGGTCTGACGTATTTAAGCTTCCTTTACTTTTTTGATTTGTAATGCTAGTGCCGGTGCATTACAAATCTTCTCTCAAGTTCTTGACAGCATTTGCAGCAGTTAAATTCTGAGGTGGAACACCCAGTTGCTGTAGGGCGTCCATAAAACTGCACCCAGAGCAAGTTGGGTTCTCACGTCCTCCTTCGTTTTATTTTCTTGTTCTCCACATTGCTTACGTGCACTAGGAGTACGTTCAGGCGACCAGTTTAAAAATCGTACTGGATAAAAATTCAACTGACAGGAACGTTAACCGTACGTTCAGACGCGTCCATCGGCGAAAAATTCAACCAGTATAAATTTTAAACACCCCGTTCAGGCGCGCACCGGAAGTGAAGATTTCGACTAGGCAGTATAAGTTTTTGCTACCTCCAGACCGAGCTAAAATTTAACCTACTGTCAAATGTGACATTAATCTTGTGTTTGTTTTGTGTGCGTAAATAGTGATTCGTTATATTTCAAATATTTTTTGTGTCATTCGTTCTTGTGTTTGTTTTGTTGTGTGAGGAAATTGGTACATAATCGTGTTTAAAAAGTGAAATAATAATGGAAACGGACCTTGAAATGAACGTTGTCATCACAAATGATGGTAATTTAGTGTTTGATGATGATGGGCGTGTATGCCTCTGTAATAAAGAAGGTAAGGAGGCTTTGAAATTGCTGTGTAGGTTACATACTTACTTCCAAGCTTATTTGATTGCGTACTTCCTTGCAGTTTTACGCTCCCTTTTTTGTTTTCATATTATTATCTTTCATAATTTTGAGTACCAACCTATTAATTTATTCAATAGATTTAAATCCTGACCAAAAAACATCCGTCGTATTATAACCATGGTATATCCACAGTTTGAGTTTTCCTGATTAAGCATCTATGGAGTTTTTACCCAATTCATCCAGTGATATGATAAAAGTCTTATTCAAACTCCTATTTTTACTCGTAATAAAAAAATCTAACTTCCTCAAGGAGGTAGGTAGTAAGAACCTATACTTATTACCTTCCATGTTTCAGTTAGGTAGTGTATTTTTGATGGTGCTAAAATACCAAAGTGAGATTTAGAAATAGCATATGAGAAAAGAGTGCAACTAATAAATATAACTTTTTTTTTGTTGGGGTTTTATGAGAGTTTTTCCATTTAATTTTGTAGTTTTAGTTTTAAACTTTCACTTGTGTATTTTGTTTGTCCATATCTCAGAAAAGATAAAAAAGGGTATATAGTTACTATATGTAATGTAGGCATGACTTGTTTTAGGTGCATGAGCAACACCCACTGTGCTAGACATGCCAACAATTTGAGATTGGCTCATAACCGCTCAAACACTAATGTGGAACATCACACACTAATAATTTTGGTAGGACTGTACAATAGGGTCCATCGCTTTGGGGGATGGGAGTGGGGGGGGGAGGGGGGAGGGGGAGGAGGGGAACCCTCCCCTAAAAGATGGAAGTTAGGAGGGGGGTAGTTTTCGAGAAAATGAATTTTGAAAATTGGTAATTTTACATACTCTTTGGGCGGAAAACCGCCTGTTGACGATGCTTACGTTGAAAAATCGCTACCGCTTGTTAAAAAAAAAGCTCATCTACTTCTGTGACAGCGAAAAAATCGCTGCCGCTTATTAAAAAAAAGGTCACCTACTTCGGTGCCGGCCGAAATCGCTACCGCTTATTAAAAAAAAAGCTCATCCACTTTTGTGACGGCGAAAATCCAAAAAGGTGGAATCAAATTTGAAACGCAGAGGGCGGACAAACTTGAGGGTGATAAATCGAAAACCAGGGGATAATCCGTCAAGGTCAAGGTCAATGTCATTTGCCCCCTCCCAAGAGGACTTCGCTCTTTTTTTACCTAACGCATCCGAGTCGGGGTGCTCCGAAAGTTCGAGCTCGCTTCGCTCGCTCCCGCTTCCATTTAGAACTCCCCGTTCTACACTCTTCCTACAGTGTTGGGTGGTCGACGGAGCCCCTTCGGGGCTCCTACTTCTGTGTTCTCATGTCAAACCTAACACTACGACTGTGCGGGGAGGCGAGCTTAGCTCGCCTCCCCGCACAGTCTCCGAACCTAACGCATCCGAGTCGGGGTGCTCCGAAAGTTCGAGCTCGCTTCGCTCGCTCCCGCTTCCGTTTAGAACTCCCCGTTCTACACTCTTCCTACAGTGTTGAGTGGTCGACGGAGCCCCTTCGGGGCTCCTACTTCTGTGTTCTCATGTCAAACCTAACACTACGACTGTGCGGGGAGGCGAGCTAAGCTCGCCTCCCCGCACAGTCTCCGAACCTAACGCATCCGAGTCGGGGTGCTCCGAAAGTTCGAGCTCGCTTCGCTCGCTCCCGCTTCCATTTAGAACTCCCCGTTCTACACTCTTCCTACAGTGTTGGGTGGTCGACGGAGCCCCTTCGGGGCTCCTACTTCTGTGTTCTCATGTCAAACCTAACACTACGACTGTGCGGGGAGGCGAGCTTAGCTCGCCTCCCCGCACAGTCTCCGAACCTAACGCATCCGAGTCGGGTGCTCCGAAAGTTCGAGCTCGCTTCGCTCGCTCCCGCTTCCATTTAGAACTCCCCGTTCTACACTCTTCCTACAGTGTTGAGTGGTCGACGGAGCCCCTTCGGGGCTCCTACTTCTGTGTTCTCATGTCAAACCTAACACTACGACTGTGCGGGGAGGCGAGCTAAGCTCGCCTCCCCGCACAGTCTCCGAACCTAACGCATCCGAGTCGGGGTGCTCCGAAAGTCCGAGCTCGCTTCGCTCGCTCCCGCTTCCATTTAGAACTCCCCGTACCACACCCTTCCTACGGACCCGCATGCTTTCCCCGCCCTGATACTCCCACATCCCCCTGGGATCCCGAAGGTTTGTTGGGGGTTTTAAATGGGTGGCGGGGGCTAAGCCCCCGTTAGGGGTCCGCTTCGCAGACCCCATATTATGAATCTTTGGGATTCAATTTACTTAGACCTTGACCTTGAAATGACCTTGTATGATTGACCTTGACCTTGACGGATTACCCCCTGGTTTTCGATTTGTTACCCCAGAGTTTGTCCGCCCTCAAGTCGGCCCCGCGTGCTTTCCCCCGCCCTTATACTCCCACATCCCCTCGGATCCCGAAGGTTTGTTGGGTGTTTTAAATGGGTGGCGGGGGCTACGCCCCCGTTAGGGGTCCGCTTCGCGGACCCCATATTATGAATCTCGGGGTTCCAATTGACTAACACCTTTTTGTAATAAGCGTTAGCGAGTTTTCCGATCAAAGAGTATGTAAAAATACCGATTTCTAAAGGACCAAAGAGTACCTAAAATTACAATTTTCAAAAATTCATAACTCAAAAACCGCTGGTTTCCTAACCTTGAAATTTGGTATGGATGTTCAGCTAAAGCATATCTCTTACCAAAAAAATCGCGGACTGCCAAATCGATGGACCCTATTGTACAGTTGAGCCATAATTTTTGAAACAAGATGCCCACTGCGTGAATAGTTTTAAAAGCAGACTGGACAAATGGTGCAAAGACAATCCAATTTAGTGCAGCATACTTTAGTGTGGACTTGAACTATTTTAAAGACTAACACATACATATTAATTATACCTACCTCAGCTATAATATATATTTATTTATTTATTTAATAGGAAGACTTACAGCTAATGTAACATTATAAAAATCAAACAAAAAACAGAAAGCCACTCAAAAGTCCTCACTAATAGAAACATAAGATGATCAATACAGAGAGTCAGTCGCGGACTTTGCGGCAGTCATATCGTGCTACGGAACTTTGTCAAATTAAAATTAAAAAAGCACTTGTTTGGACTTCTTGTAATGTTACAACCTTAGAGGCTTATTCAGTTAAACTCGTCCAGTGTTCTCAAAGTGATTATTGTGGTTTAATTAGCGAAATTCTTGAAATATACTTTCGACAAAACTGCTCATACAGTGTGCTGTGTACCCTCAGTTCATCATTTAGGTGCCTACGTAAACAAACAATCAATCTTACTTGGATCGCGTGTAGCGACATCTACCAAGATCTATTTGAATTACCATAAGCGCTTGACTGGAGACTGATAGCTATGGCAGTACAGTGCACTACTTGCGGAAAATTCATCTCGTCTAAAGATGGCGTTAAATGCACCAAATGTGCAACCCATAATCACAGAGCCTGTGTAAACATACCTGTGGGAGCTCGGCTCCTTGATTCCTGGATCTGTGCGACATGTAAAATAAATGACCAAAAAAATAAGGATAACTTAACCACCACTCGTGAAATCCCCGACGTATCACTTACTCTACCGCCACCGGCCTCAGGCGAGCCATCCGCCTCCGCGGGCGACCTCACTGGAACAGCCCCGTCAGAGGATCTTATGCGCCAGTTGGCTTCTGAGTTCAAACTTCTGCGAGAGGAGGTACAGGCCGCTCGTAAAGAAATTCAGGAATTACGACATGAGGTAGGCATAATCGGTAGTTCCATTCAATTATGCGAACAGCGCATAGATAAGCTCGACAGTCGTATGGATTTATTAGAGCATAAACTCAATAAAAATAGCTCCACCTCGTTCGAAAGAACTTTCGCTGAATTAAGAACTGAACTTAATGACAAAGACCAGCAACTGCTATTAAACGACGTGGATATCGCCGGCATTCCAGAATCCAGACAAGAAAATCTTATTCATATCACTCTCTCTGTTGCCAAAAAACTGGGAGTCTCACTTGAGGAGCGAGACGTAGTGAGCGCCGAGCGAGTCGGCCCGGTCCGTGGGCTAGTGGAGGGTGCCTCGCAGCCACCGCGGCCGCGCGTCATCGCCGTGCGTCTGGCGCGCCGCGCTCACCGCGACAATCTGTTGCGTGAGGCGCGCGTGCGCCGCGGCGCTAACACCGCTGACATGGGCCTAGCTGGACCGGAGCGCCCGTTCTATGTAAACGAAAGGCTAACGCGTATTAACCGCCAGCTCTTCATGAAGGCACGAGATATTGGAGGGCAACAAAAGTACAAATACATTTGGACTCGAGATGGCAAAATTTTCGTACGAAAGGAACACGGATCTGCAAAGCATCGTGTGCGATCAGAACGTGACCTCGAAGATATTTTTGGTTCTCTTGTCGTTGGTCCTCCTAAAGTTTGAATTATTTTCGTATAATGTATTGAGTATTTTGGTTTGTAGCTTGTATCCAAATAGTAGTTGTTTAAATTTTTTCAAGGACGCGACAGTCATAGTTAGTACCGTAACTTATAATTTAATAAATGTATTGAAAAAAATGTATTGTAAAATGTATAAAAGGTTGCTAATATATTATTCATTGGTATATGTAATTTTTGGAAAACACAATTACAATATGTTTAAAAGTGAGGCTAAACTAATTTTGATATTATTGAATTTATTTTTGTTCCATGTAATTAAGTTTAAAAAACAACCCTGCCAGCATTTATTCTTGTACAATTCGAATCCACAAAAGGTCCTAAGTTAAAAAATGTGAAGTTCGGTTTGTTTAATGCAGGTTCTTTGAATACGGGGCACGACGATCTTATAGCCGCCATGAGCCGCCTTGACCCAGATGTTCTCGCTATAAACGAGACATGGCTGAGAGAGGGAGAAGATGCCAAGGCTCCAAGTATACCAGGCTATAGGTTTCGATTCACCCCGCGCCCCTTTACGATGAAGCGAGGAAGGGGTGGTGGAGTTGCATTTTTTATAAAGCGTGGTTTTAAGGCTCGAGTTATTAAGCATCCCTCGGGTAATATTGAGCAGATATGGTTATCGTGCTCAATAAATGGACAGCGACTTGCAATTGGCACAGCTTACCGCCCCAGTTGGATAAACCCTGACATTTTTTTTGACTCATTAACAGAATCAATAACATCATTTAATTATCATGATCAAGTCATAATCTTAGGTGATTTTAACATCAATGTTTTGGAGCCACATACTTCTTTGGCGTGTAAGCTTAATCAGTTTCTTCAATCTATGAACTTAAAACAAGTAGTGGATAAGCCCACTCACCTGTCTTTAGGCAATTCAACCCTCATAGATTTAATCTGCAGCTCTACCGACGTAAAAGATGTAAATGTTTCTAACATCACTGGAAATCTTGGGCATGCTATGGTCACGGTAACTTTGAATATAAAACGTGAAAAAATATTACCCAGAACAATCACTTACCGACCTATAAAAAATATTAACCTAGACAATTTCAATAAAGATTTGTCTAAAATAAACTGGGAAACTATTTGTAAAGCAGATTCAGTTGACATCATGGTTAGCGAATTTAATAAAGCTGTTTTAGCAATATTTGACAAACATGCCTCACATAAAACTATCACTATTAAAGACAGACAGGTACCCTGGTTGACCGATACAATAAAACAAATGATTTGTTTGCGCAATGAAGCATTCAATAGATACCGTGTTTCTTGTCTACAGAGCCATAAAGAATATTACAAATCGTTAAAATCATTAGTTAATGCAAGTATTTTTAATGAGAAACGAGCATACTACGATTACCAAATTAATAATTTTGCAAATGACAGTAAAACGTTATGGAAAAATATCAAGAAAGATATACCCACAGGTTCTAAAAAGCCTGAATGTCTTACTCACAAATTTAATAATCCTAACAATATCAATGACAGTTTTCTCAACGTCCCAGGCACTGAACTTGTGCCTCTTTCTGAAATAACGTTTTTCGAATTTAATAATTACGGTGAGGCAAGATTAGAACTGAAGCCTGTAGATGAAAGTGATGTTGCAAAAATTTTGCTTACACTAAAATCCAATGCTTGTGGTACTGATCAAATTAATATTGATATGATTATGTTGACTATGCCCGAAAGTTTATCTGCTATCACTAAAATTGTGAATAAATCAATTGAAACAGCTACTTTTCCTTCTCTTTGGAAAGTGGCACTTATCACTCCTTTACCTAAAGTAAATAACCCTGTAGAAATTAAAGATCTTCGACCAATTAGCATTCTTCCATGTTTATCAAAAGTTTTAGAAAGAGTCATTTACGTCCAATTAAACAAATATCTCGAACTGAACAACATACTCCCAGATGTACAGTCTGGTTTTCGAAAGGGTAGAAGTACAACAACAGCTCTATTAGATGTCGTAGATAGTATATTGGTCGAACAGGATGCTGGTATGGGTACTGCTCTGACACTGCTTGACTTTTCAAGAGCTTTTGACACGTTAAACATACCTTTACTTCTTTCAAAACTTTCTTACTACGGTTTAAGTCGCAGTGCAGTTGCTTGGTTCGACAGTTATCTTTCCGCTCGGTCACAAATTGTCAAAATTCAAAAAGAAGATGGATCCTGCATTTTATCCGATGCTAAGTTTTTAAATAGAGGTGTCCCGCAGGGCTCCATTTTGGGTCCTTTGCTTTTTATATTGTACAGTGCTGATATAACTAAACAAATACATAACTGTAGGTTTCATCTCTATGCTGACGATGTCCAAATTTATATCCCACTAAATATTTCTGATGTGAGTAGCAAAATCTCTAAATTAAATGAAGATTTAGATCGTATAGCGATCTGGTCAGAGAAAAACTCCCTTGTTCTTAACCCAAAAAAGTCTAAATTTATGATAATTGGTACCGCAAAACAGGTAAGTAGGATTAATTTACAAAATCCATCAGTTTCTATTTTAGGACAAGACATAGACCAAGTTAATGAGGCTAGGAATCTTGGAATAATTGTTGACTCGAAATTGAGGTTTGAAAATCATGTTTTAAAATTAGTTCAGAGTTGTTTTTATAGATTAAAGATTCTTTATAAAATAAGGCACTTACTATCAGAAACTATGCGCATTAAACTCTGCGAGACCTTGATATTGTCAAAACTTAACTATGGAGACTTAGTTTACGGACCGCGTTTGCTTTCCAAGACACAACGCATAATACAGAGAGTGCAGAATGCATGTTGCCGCTTTTGTTATAAAATTCCCCCGCGTAGCCACATAACTCCATATCTAAATAAGGGATCTATATTGAATATGACCTCTCGTAGACAAATGCATCTCGCAAGTTTGGTTTTCGACGTGGTCCGGTATCACAATCCTGAATACCTCTACTCCAAACTACGGTGGTCAAAATCTGTTAATAAATATAACACGAGAGCGTCCCTGTACCTATTAGTACCGCAAAAACATAGAACTACCGCTTTCAATGGCAGTTTTCGTTATTTGGCAACCAAGTGCTGGAATAATCTACCTCCACCGCTCAGAAATCCTATGTCTAAAATTACCTTTAAAAAACACTATAAGAGTTTTTTATTAGAAAACCAAAAGCTGCTACAAAAATGACTACCAATTCTATGGATACAACCATAATGATAAAAAAAATGTTTAGATTAGATAACCTATGTATAAGTAGTTACTAAATTAGATTTAAGTATACATATATATTGTTTTGTAGTTACAATACACTAAGTAATATTTACTAAACCTTATATTTAAACTGTCGCGTCCGCGCCTGACTGACAGCCGCGGGTACCAACAGAATACCAGCGCTTCGCCTCCGAGCCTAGCATATGCTGAGTTGGGGCCCTGTGGTTGCAGTGGCACCTCATGAATATATGTCATTATTATTATTTTATATTTACCTCAACTTTTGTTACGTATTATATATTTTGGTGTGGTGTTACTGAAACCAATAAACGTATTTCTTTCTTTCTTTCTTTCTTTCAATACAGCAACTTCGAAAGTTCACGGTAACACGCAAGCACCGATATTCAACAAAATATTAAAGGTTAAACAAAATAAAAAGTAAAAATACAGCACCTTTATGGTCAGCGGGCTAGTCCTCGAAAAAAGGCCGACTAAGCATTTGTCTCGCCACCGCCACACTTGTACAAAATAGATCTAATGGGTAATCCTTACATAAATTGTTGAAATTATTGCTTGCTCGCAACAGATATGAATTCTGCCTGAAATTGGTAGATATATATATATATATATATATATATTAAAACATAATAACAATAATTTATTTAGGAAGTTTAAGTAAAATTTTCTACCTTTTTGAAGTGCAGTCAGTACATACTTTTACTAGCCATACTCCATACTAGATTAATAATAAATATGAGCACCAGAAAACATAGGACCGATGACCTGGTGAAAATCGCGGGAATTGTGGTCATTGTGGAAATCCTTGGGGGTTTGGTTTTTGTCTAATATGATGATGATGATAGCTATGTATATGCGTTGTTATAAGTGCTTCTCTTTCTAACGAGCAGCGACTGGCCTACTTGTACTCCCTTGTAAAAGGCAGCAATGTATTAGTGAGTTTCCTTTCTTTATGTAGTAATTAGCACAGTCTAAGAATCCGTAAAATGGTCCAATTCCTTTGATGGTGTGAGTTACATGCGGTGTTTGTCCAGTTGGAGATGTCTTTTGGCTTATGATGTTATTAAGGTGAGTCTGTAAGAGAAACGAAGTAATCAACATAGCCCTTAGAATCGCTAAAATTAAGTGGGTGGGGCCCTTGGTTCATAGGACAGATGGCCATTGAGGCAGTTAAGTTCTCGAGTGGTGACCGCGCACCAGAATAGTAGCTAGGCAGGCCTCCCACTCGGTGAACTGACAACCTGGTGAAGGTCGCGGGAAGCCGCTGGATGTGGGCAGCGCAGGACTGGTCATCGTGTATATACTTGGGTAGGAGGCCTTTGTCCAGCAGTGTACGTCCTTCAGCGGTATGCAAGATGTCTAAGGTGATCAAAGCGAGCCCAAAAATGTCGTCTTGAGTTTGTACTGGGTCTTTCATTTCTAATATATTTTTAAAGATTTGATATGACAGAGAATTACTTTTTGAGGATGGCCCACTAGACTGGAGGTTTGGGGCGGGCAAACAACTAACTATATTTTTGGGACCATTGGGGTGTATGTTAATCTCGGCCTCGATAGGCCTGGGTTTAGTGGGGCTAAAAGGCAAAGGGCCACTGGCCTTAGGGAACTGCTTATTACTTATTTTCCAGAAGTTTCTGTGGACTAAGTGCCCTTTTAAGTGCACCCCTCTGTTCTTGTTAGAGCACATAACAGATAAAATTACGTTATATATAGGTATAACATAATGTTCCCCCTATAAAGCCAGGCACAGCTTTGGTGGCCTAATTTTACTTAGTAGCTATACAGAATTCCCAAGTTTGATACCCTAACAGCAAGTTTTATTGGTCTATACATAAAATACTGGGCTATAATAAAACACGTAATCCATATCAAGTGGTTTGTTTGCTTCTTTATGTAAGCACGTATATTAATATAATTATATAACATACATAAAATTTGCTTAGATTAATCTTAAGTGTATACTTATTTTTAGGGTTCTGTACCTAAAGGGTGCCAATGGGATCTTACTGAGTCTCCGCTGTCCATGCATCTATCTGTCTGTGCTGTTTTTCATAAACCGTAATAGACAGTTGAAATTTACACAGTGTGTATGTTTCTGTTGCTGCTACAGCAACAAATAATAAAAAAATAATAATTTAAGAGCCCCCATTTAAGATACGTGTTTTTTTATTGTAAGATGGTACGGAACTCTTACGCAAATCAGACTCGCACTTTGCTTGTTTTTTTTAGTACCCTACTACAATTATTTGTATTTTACTTTTTCAGGAAACTACTACTATGTTTCTACAGATATGTTGCCTAACAATTTTTTTGAAGGTACCTGCCTTTTTATTCTTTTACACATATTAAATGTTTTGGTTTTGTTTGTAGATTAGTGATGTAATTTGATATTTTTTTTTACATTATTACACAAAAAGTTATAGTAGTTAAAAAGTTATAAAGAACAATAGAAAGCGGTTTTTATTAAGTACTATGCTTACTGTTTTAGATTTTTCATCGTCATTTAATGAACCTGAAAGCCAGGCCAGGTGTGGACAGAGGAAAGAAAACCTTCAAATTGAAGGTAAGTTAAAAATATCTTAGTAACATTTAAATGGGACCGGAGTGGTCATTTTCACAATGTAGTCCTTTAGACTGCATTGAGTGGATTTAAAGATCAAAGTAAGTATAGGGTCACAATCCTCAGGAAGCAATATAAAGAAAAATAACAGTGGTTATTTTTGAGTGCCGGAAGTGCCGACAGACATGAAAACTTGAACAAAACTTTTGACAGTTTTATAAGTTTTGACCCTGCGAGTGTTCCTGGTAATGTGTCCGCGACGGTATCGGTGACGGTGCCGCGAGTTCAATAGTTTTTTCCCATCTCAAAAATGCCCAACGCGCCTAAAGAAGTTTTCACTTCACAAACATATTGATTGACTTTGTGCCATAGGGGTTAGTACTTCCTACTGCTTGCTCATTATATGAAGGGTCGATTCCTACCCAGAATAAACATTAACCATTATAAGTTGTGCATTTGAATTATGTAGAAAATAAAAACAAGAAACTTAAAAATACATGCTTTATTTTCCTTAACATTTTAATGTGTATGTTGCAGCCATCTGGTTAAATCTGCCATTTTTGATTGAAAGGCTAGCCCGTTGATTGAATGGTGAAATTAAATTGAATGACTAGGCCGAACGTTGATTGAACAAGCGTCACTCAACGTTCAACTAGTTGGCTGATTGTAAGCTAGCCAGAACGTTGATTGAACAACAGTGTAGTGTAGTGTGTAGCGTGTAACGTTTCTTCTTCTGCGCAGCATTCTGCTACCCTTGAAGGGGAGCCTCGCTTTGCGAGAGTCTGGCGGTGGCGTTATAAGCCTTAATTGGTGTCCGGAAACTGCTAGACGATTCGATGAAATTTTGTTCCAAGTTAATGTTTTACTTCTGACTGTATAATCAATCAAACCTGACCGAACCTAATATCACTCGCTTCGCTCGCTCATTTACAGTTTTTGAGAAAAACAAATTTTTGTCTTCAACTCCCTTTTTGTTGTATGGGTTTTGTGGCGTGTAGTTATTAATATGGATTTTAGAAAAATCTACTGAGTAAAGAACTGTAAATGAGCGAGCGAAGCGAGCGATATTAGGTTCGGTCAGTTTGCGAGGCCCAGTTGTCCTTTAGTCATTCAATTGAATGTCGCCATTCAATCAACGAACGAGCCTGTCAATCAAATGGTAGATTTAACCAGATGGCTGCAACATATACATGTAGTTACCCAGTGCATCTATATAAATTATATTTTTGTGGGAAAATCAGTTAAGATTTAGTTTAGGTAGTCCACAAGTACGTTACCAATAAGTTCAACAGTCTTTGGCTCCCATGACAAAGGAAATCCTAGTTTTGATCTTTCTAAATTGATACAAAGTGTTTACTTATGCCTATTTCAGAGCAGTTATTGCAAGTGGAGTCGATGAGCCAGCCCGCTTTGTCTCTATTCAGCAAGAAAAATCAGCGGCAAGAGGCGACGAAAACAGCACAATCTCTAGGTATCCTTTATTAACACGTTTTATTATTAAATTAATTGTATAGTTCCTCACATGCAAGATTATTTGTAGTTATGGCTTTGTTTGGCCTATTTCAGAGCAAGTACCGAGGGTAGATTCGATTAGCCAACCTGCTATGTCTCTATCCCGCAAGAAAACACTGAAGCTAGAAGCAACACAAATAGCACAAACTATAGGTATCATTTAGTTAATTTTTTTAAGATTAAATGTAATGTGTATCACACTTAAGCGGCTGTGGGCAGGGCAAATATCTCGTAGAACAGATGGCCGTTGAGGCAGTAAAGTTCTCGAGTAGCGACCATGCACTGGAAGACCTAGTAGTAGGCGAAGAGAGACCTCTCACACGGTAGACCGATGACCTGGTGAAGGTCTCGAGAAGCCGCTGGATGCGGGCAGCGCAGTACCCATCATCGTGGAAATCCTTGGGGGAGGCCTTTGTCCAGCAGTGGACGTCTTTCGGCTGATATGATGATGATAATAATATAATACGACACGTCATCGCGCGCAAATTTCATTCTAATTACAGCTTTTGTCATGCAGCTTTTGTCACTAGCATCTGCAAGCTGGAGTTCGGAGCTGCTGTATGGGATCCTCATGAGGGTTAATATTCCCTTATGGTTAAAAAAATACAGAGAAAGTTTGCTCGTTGGCTCTATAAAAAAACCTACGGATACTATCCTTACCTCTACCCGTCCTTGTTCGTTTCCTGGATGTTGGGTTTGGATACACTTGGTTTAAGGCGCAGGCTTTTGTTGTTGGTACATTACCTGTCGATCATACATAATGAGGTGGATAGTCCGTCAGTGTTGGGGAGGGTCGGGTTGATAGTGCCGACACGCATCCCCTGCACGTCGGCGGGCTTGGTGACGCCACGCCGCAGACCACCCCTGCTACAACGGCTGCCTGCGCGTACGCAATATGCCCGCCACGACCCTACTTAGAGCTTTTTCACTTCTCCAAAAGATGCTCACTCAGCGCGAGGATATTGACATGTTCGCAGATCCATGGGCTCACTTATTTAATACAGCTAAGTTATTCTTAAATGATTATGTGTATAATGAATATGTGTATAGTGAATATTTTTTTGTTGTCTATTATTTGTGGTGTTCTATTTTAAACTTGACATCTTATTATTTATTATCAATAACTTAATTTAATGTGTAAGTGCTTTGGTTTAAACTGTAAACTTACACTGTGACTAAATAAATAAATAAATAAAATGCCTATTTCAGAGCAAATACCAAGTGTGGAGTCGGTGATCAAACCCAGTACGTCTCAGTTCACCACGAAAAAACAGAAGCGAGAGGTGACTCAAACATCGCACTCTATAGGTATCTTTTATTTGCATGTTTTATGATTAAATTTAATATATGTTAATACTTCACGTTATCGCTCGCAAATTTCATTATACTTACAGCTTTGTTCGCGTCTATTTCAGAGCAAGTACCGAGGGTACAGTCTGTGAGTCAACCCACTCTGTCCCAATTTATCACAAAAAAAAAACAGAATCGAGAGAAGACACAAACACCACAATTTATAGGTACCTTTAATTACACTTTTTATGATTAAGTTAAATGTTTATTTCGTCACATGCAAGATTATTTCTAGTTATGGCTTTGTTCGGCCCATTCCAGAGCAAGTACCGAGGGTGGATTCGGGGCGTCAACCCGTTATGTCTCTATCCCGCACGAAGACACTGAAGCGAGAGGCGACTCAAACATCGCACTCTATAGGTATCTTTTATTTACATGTTTTATGATTAAATTTAAGATAAAAGCGTCGGTGGCTCAACCGGTAACGACTCGGTTCTTCTAACCAGAGGTACCGGGTTCAAATCTGGACAGCCAATGTACCAATGAGTTTTTAAAAAACTTACGTACATATACTTACCGATTGCTTTAACGGTGAAGGAAAACATCGTGAGGAAACCTGCACACGCCTGCGAAGAAACTCGAAGGTGTGTGAAGTCGACCAACCCGCACTGGGCCCGCGTGGTCGACTAAGGCCTAATCGCCCTGATTCAGGGTAGGCTCGAGCCCCTCGGTGGGGACGTATATGAGCTGATATGAAATGATTAAATTTAATATATGTTAATACGTCACGTTATCGCGCGCAAATTTCATTATAGTTACAGATTTGTACGCGTCTCTTTCAGAGCAATTACCGAGGGTACAGTCTGTGAGTCAACCCACTCTGTCTCAATTTGTCACAAAAAAACAGAATCGAGAGGAGACACAAACACCACATTTTAAAGGTACCTTTAATTACACTTTTTATGATTAAGTTAAATGTTTATTTCGTCACATGCAAGATTATTTTTAGTTATGGCTTTGTTCGGCCTATTCCAGAGCAAGTACCGAGGGTGGATTCGGGGAGCCACCCCGTTATGTCTCTATCCCGCACGAAAACACTGAAGCCAGAGGCGACTCAAACAGCGCACTCTATAGGTATCTTTTATTTACATGTTTTATGATTAAATTTAAGATACCATTTAAGATAAAAGCGTCGGTGGCTCAACCGGTAACGACTCGGTTCTTCTAACCAGAGGTACCGGGTTCAAATCTGGACAGCCAATGTACCAATGAGTTTTTCAAAAACTTACGTACATATACTTACCGATTGCTTTAACGGTGAAGGAAAACATCGTGAGGAAACCTGCACACGCCTGCGAAGAAACTCGAAGGTTGTGTGTGAAGTCGACCAACCCGCACTGGGCCCGCGTGGTCGACTAAGGCCTAATCGCCCTGATTCAGGGTAGGCTCGAGCCCCTCGGTGGGGACGTATATGAGCTGATATGAAATGATTAAATTTAATATATGTTAATACGTCACGTTATCGCGCGCAAATTTCATTATAGTTACAGATTTGTACGCGTCTATTTCAGAGCAATTACCGAGGGTACAGTCTGTGAGTCAACCCACTCTGTCTCAATTTATCACAAAAAAACAGAATCGAGAGGAGACACAAACACCACATTTTATAGGTACCTTTAATTACACTTTTTATGATTAAGTTAAATGTTTATTTCGTCACATGCAAGATTATTTTTAGTTATGGCTTTGTTCGGCCTATTCCAGAGCAAGTACCGAGGGTGGATTCGGGGAGCCACCCCGTTATGTCTCTATCCCGCACGAAAACACTGAAGCCAGAGGCGACTCAAACAGCGCACTCTATAGGTATCTTTTAGTTTCATTTTTATGATTAAATGTAATGTATGTCATACTTACCAGTCATACAGACCATTCGAGCTTGTTTGAATGAAGTTGAGATGGAGCTTGTGAAGTCAGTTAAGTTTCTCGGTGTACACATTGACTCCTCTCTAAACTGTAAAGACGAACTTAGTAAAATAGAGGGCAAAATCAGCTCAGCATGTTACGCCCTCAGAAGTTTAAGAGATGTGATTACCTTAGAACAACTTCGTTCCGTTTATTTTGCACTGGTAGAATCTCATCTCAGGTACAGTATTTTGCTGTGGGGCAATAGTTATGATTATAATATAAGGAAAGCCTTCGTTATGCAAAAAAGAGCAATTAGGACTATCGTTCGTATTCCCCAGTGGGAGTCCTGTAAAGACCATTTTCGTAGGCTGAAAATTCTAACTGTACCTAGTCTGTATATCCTTGTGCTGCTCACATATTTAGTAAAATGGCCGGAAAAATATGAAACACCAGAGGATAGGCGATCTCGTTTGGCGACGCGTCGATGTGATATTCCCCACACAATAATTCCAAGACTGAGAATAGTAAACAGGTATAATTTCCAACCCAAAATATAGAGAACTTACACAGTTTTAATAGATGTGTCGTAAATAATAAATCTGTTGATGCGCATTATTTGTTTTGCACAATATTTCTATGAAAATTTCAAAAGCTGTAACGTAGTTAGACGCATTATTAATTTCCTTGTCCTTATCAAGGACAAAACTCATTATAATATTCATGTCAAGGATCGATCGGTCTACTGCGCATGGCAAAGCTACCGGCGGTACCAACCCACTTTCAAGTCTCGAATTGCAGATATTTTGTTTGAGTCACAATAAATTCCGAGAACACGCGCCACAATTGTAATTTCAAAGTTATAGAACCTTTTTAATTAGCTAATAGCGCCACGTCATCGAAATTAATGAAATCACGAACATAAATTTTACTTTTAACAGCTCCTGATAACAATATGCTCTACTTTATCGTCCGAAACTTTCGACGCCATTTACAATCCCTGGACTCGAGATATCACCATCGTTATGATCAACAAGTCCATTGTGTTGTTATTACAATCGTAAAATATTATGATCCAATAAATTTGGATTTGTGTTTATAAAGCAAAGAAATTTAGCAGCGAGCTTTTGACAACATGCCAAGAAGAATTAGATATCTGATTCATCTAATAGCTCTATCTCGTTTTATCAGGAATGTTTCAATGGATTCTGTAATAGCCACGTTGGAACTTGGCCTTTGTGTCTCTGACATAAACACGAACACGTGTTCAATAGCTGTTGCTACGTGTCTCACAAATAATAAACCGCGATGTAGCATGACTTTGTTGGTTCGTAATGCTTTATAATTGTTCAGATGAATCTTCCGTATTATTTCTGAATCAGTTTGGGCTTATACGTTAAATAGTCGAAAAAAAGATCAAAGAATCTCTGGCTCTTATTCTGAAAATTTTTTTTCAGGTGCTTAACCTGCTACAGACGTTCAAAAATAATTGTGACGCAAAAATAGCTATCATTAATATTAGAAGTGATGGTCACTTGTGTAATGATGTAGAAAACTTAATAATTTGATTCAAACTTTATCTGAAAAACCCAGAACGATAACATATCAAGAGGGTTAAAGGTTGCAACCAGTTTCAAATCCCAATTTTTATGTAAATTACATTCTCGGATGTCTTATCAGTGAATGAGGATGTTCATAGGATAAAGCTTCTACGTAATTGGGCGGAAAAACCAGATATTAGTTGTTATCAGTGTAGGGTCCCAGAGTGCAAAGCTATTATCATGGACAAACATGTTTACGTAAATCAAGTAGGTTCTAAATGATTGCACAATTATTTAATGAGCATAATCATCATACAATGACTGCAAAATTAAAGACAACGTATGAATTTCGACAGTAACTATTGTTTAATGAATTCGTACGAACCAATGTCAGAATGATCAAGAACTTGGTCGTATACGTGTAACTTTTGGTGAGAGAAAATAACAATTCAACTCAAGCCAAAGTATGGGTTTGAAGTGATGAAATTTCGTGGGCAGATAATGAAATTTAGAGGTTGGAATTTTATCTTATTATCGACTGTAAGTTAGCAAGTGTCCTAGAAAACCTAAAAGGTTATCGTGCAAGAAGGTTAGGAGTTCACAATTATTGAGAGATAAGAGGACGTAAGTACACGGAAAAAAAATTAAAAGAAAAATTACTACAATTGTATGAAAAATTACTATTTTACATCGTAATCGAGGACCAGAGATATTACACTTTAAAATTTACTGTAGTTTTACCACTTATTACTTTCCAACATCGTAAAGTTAGGTAGATGTATAGTAAATTTTAAAATGTACTCTATTGAAAAGTGAGATGGTGAATCTCTGGTTCTGGATTACGATGTCAGATAGTAATTTTTCATATAATTTTCTTTCCGTGTAGGTCAAATAATTGGTGAAATATCAAATATCAAAAACTAATCGAAGCTGTTGGATAAGATTTCTTTAAAGTTATTAAAGATGATGTAACGTATGAGTTTTTGAATTAAAATAATTTTCAAGTAATGAATTTAATTGGATTTAAGAAGATATTGATCTGTAATGAATCATCGAATCTATAAGCTTTTGTACTTCTGAACAAAAATACTGATTAAAAGTCAGTTATACACCCCCTTGAAAAGGCTCTAGACTTCCGGAAAATTTCACTATTTTCCCTGTCAACCTTCCAGGAGCTTAGGCGACCTTCGATTAGAATTTTCACACCTGAAAAAGCCTCGCCAACGATTCAGATCGAAGCCTGCGTGACGTCAGAGTAAAAGGTAAACACAGTGACCATAACCTACCTCAACTCAATGTTGTAAGTGCAATGACCCGTTACTTCACTATCTGTATCATCTTAAGTGGAAGGTCAGGACAGTTCATATGGCGAAAGGTTATCTTTGTGTTTAGACTAATTTTAATGTCAAGGTGTCTGACTTCTTCCATTGTGATTTATTATGATCCATAATGGACTCATGTCACTTTATCGCTCGTTCGATATTCCATGCAGTTCAGGTGAAGTATCTCCATGTCGAAATCTTCGATTTCAATGAAACTCAAAATCATGGTCAATAATGTCGAAAGTAATGGATCGGCATAATTTTTTTGAGCGAAAACTTGTTAGTTGCAGAGATATTCTGTCTTTTAGATGTAGGTTGTCATCAGTTTTTGCGCTTCTTAACTGACTGGATCATCGTACTCATAAGCATTTGTGCGTTATGAGGCGTGTAAAATTGTGTTACCGTTGGTTTGTTGTAACGCCAGTGACTCAGCTATTAGTAAGGTGCTTCCATGAAAACAATTAAAAGACCGGGTAAACAAACATGTTTTCCTCATTAAATCTCAACCTACTTCTGACCGCATGACTGAGATAACTTCAATAATTAGTAGTTGTGGCAATTGTTTACGCATGCTATAAATGTCAGTTATTACCACGCTAATACCCATTTGTTCCTTGAGAATTTCAATACGGATGTTATGAAATACTTTAGTCCCCGATACCCGGAAAGAAAAGCCCCGTTAAACCATTTTTACTATTTTTTCAAGATGTTTCCAGAGTAACCTCTGAACCCTTATTATTTTCTACACACTTCAGGTTTGAATTTGTGCGCGCTTTATTTATGAAATTAAATATATTTTCATGCTTATGATACATTCGACCAATTACAGTATTACGATAGTTGTATGATAAACTTTTCCAGAATTTTTTACATTGTATATCATCGTAAGTATTCTGTTTTTAAACAAACAGAATAAATTAACCAGTAATTATATTCAAAACATGCTTGTTATCAACGCACTGTACTAAATGTACTTAATTGCGCTACTTCAATCCTGTTGATAACAACGTAGTTTTATAAACACATTTGTGCTTCCAATCCGGCCAAGCCCCGTGCCCCGTGGCGTGATAACGAGTACGTGGAACTAGATGACGCAATATACTGTTTGTTTGCCCTCGGTATAAAAGCGGCACATGCTCGTGACTTCATCGCCAGTCAAAGTTATTTTCCGCAGCTTACGCATCGGCTCGGAGCGTTGACAGTAATGATTATACATTTTTGTGGAAAGAAAGAAAAAGTTATTTTATCAAAATGTGAGTACAGCTTTTAGTTTTCAGTGGAAAGTTATTTACAATTTGAAATGTGTTACGGTGATAAGGAAGATTTCCAGTGGAAAAAAGTGAAAATATTGTGTAGCTTCCGAAAATCATTTAAACATTGAAAGAAAAATTTTAATTAGGACAACAATTGTAATGATAATTGGCAAATTTCATCAGTTACATTTTTTGACAATGCGACTGCTAATTATTAACTCAATATTCAAATAAGTATTAAGACGGATGAGAGAAGTTTTATAGCAATGTAAAAAAAATCGTCACTTTTTTCAGTTACGCGCCATTTTCTTTACCAAAATTCAGTAGTGACGATAAAAATAATATTTTAAACAATAATAGGTTAAGATCCAAAAAATTTTTTTATAAACTGATGTAATATAAGAGGATGTTGGATCTAAGTATTCATCTGAATGTATTTTTATGTATATGTACATGGTTTTTGTTGTATAGAGCCTGAAGAAGCTATAAAATATAACGAAACGTGGCAATTGAGTACAGTTGAAGTATTATTCATTTAGATTTAACATCCTCTTATATCACATCAGTTTATAAAATAATATTTTATCAATAAAATGATTAAATAAAAAGACTTATTTACTCAAAACTTGTACAGTTGAAAAAGTTATTGGAATTTACTTGAAGATTTATCATAAAGAAGTTTTACTTCTTACATGTGTACACTCGTACACGTACATATTTTTTTTTTTGAATAGTTTTTGACATTTCTGTTTAATATTTCCAGGTTCAACGGTTCCGTGGGATCAAGAATTACGCCGTAGCAACCAGAAATATTCGTCAAAGTCCGAAGATAAATTTGAGAGGAGAAAGTCAAAGCCGTATCAAATTCCCAAGAAGGGATCGCCGAAAAGTATGGACAAGGAGTCATATGACGAAGCAAAGAAACAGCTTTATTTAAAACGATTGAATTGTAAAAATGAAACTGCCAAGTCAACTGCTCAGAAAGCTGATTTGAGGCCGGTATCTTCAACAGAATCGACTACCATCAGGGATGAACCATCAATGGAAAGTCCTCAGGCTAAAGAAATTGCTGCAACCGACGGTGCTAAAAGTACTGAAGGAAGCAGTCACTCTACCGAACAAGTTAATGATGAGCAAGAGCAAAGCATGCCGGTAATAGACGTAGATGGAATTAGTGACGTCGTCAATAGTGAAGATCAGTCGCAACAAGAGCAGCCCGGGGAAACCAATGGAAACCAAAATCAACTTTCGAATAATTTCGTAGTTGCACCAAAGTCTCCATCTCCAATTAAGCAGACTCCTCAGCCAAATCAACACCATGACCAAAGAATTCGAATAAAAGATGTCCGGACTCTTACAGCACCTTCGAACAATCAAGAACCACGCGTTGACATTTCAAACACAAGGCAAATTACTTCTCAGCTTGCACTAAATACTGATCTATGCAACCAGATTTTAAATGCCAGGAGGAATATGATCATTGCCGCGCAAACTTCTTCAAATCGAACAGATCTGACCCAGCCATTACCAAAGCCTTTAACTCAACCATCACCAGCCAATATTCAGAATCTGGTACACCAAAAACCATCAATTTTCATTGCAAATAGCATGAATTGTGCTCCGGTTGCAGGCATTATGACCAGCTCTCAAGGAATCCAGCATGTAACAGGAATGAATACAGTATCTGCTACTGACCCAAGAGTTGCTTACTTTGTCGCTAGTGTCGCAGCTCCTCAAAACCTTCCACAACTTAATCAGAGTCCTATCTTTGTCTATCAAGGTGTCCAGCAAAATTTACCAGCTTCACCAGAACACATGCTAATGCCTGGACAAGGGTTACTTCAAATACCCACAACACAAAGTCTTGATCCTAGACTTCGTGGGCAATATCATCCGATCAGTCAAGTCCCACAGTATCAACCTGTCAGACCATCTTTCAATAACAATCCAACGAACGTACCAAGTCAGTTTCATCAACCTCAGGAGATCCAACATCAAGGACAAAGGACAGTCAATCATCAAGATGCTCAACGACCACAAGCTCCTGTCTACATTCCTATTTTTCCCAAAAACGATAGACAAAACCCAACCCTTCAAGGAGTCAAAAAGACAACGCCACCACCCACTTCGTCAAAAATTCGAATCTCAGTACATCAAGCAATATTAAGTGCTCTCAAAAAGTATCCATTGAATGAGCAAGAGTTGCAAGCGATTCTAAGTAATATTCCCAAGAGACAGATAAATCTAGGTTTGATGATTGTCCTTCGAAACATCGCAGTCTTACAAGAACATTGTTTGCACAAATCCGAGATGTCTGCGGGTTCATCCGACCAGTCATCAATGAAACCTTCACCAGTCCATCAACATGTGGGTCAAAATCCACGCCCGCAAGTTGATCAATCTAATGAAGCGAATCCGACGATGAAACGGGTCAAATTTCAAGATGACCCTGTCACGTCTGCTACTAAAAAAACGATGGTAGCAGATAGTGGGCATCAAACAAACGTGTGCATGTCCGAACCTCTGTCGTCACCTAACAGTGCAGCATCAGATTCAAGAATTGAGACGGATCATGAAGCAGATTTCGACTATGAGATGTCAGTAGATGAAGCGCATGCGGCAGCCAATGAGACTGATCAGACTAGACGAAGTTCAAGAGACAGGTCGACTGCGCAAAACTCGCTGTCAGAGTTGGCCTTGCAGCAACAAATGGAGGAACAATTTGCAACCTTCTGCAGTCAAGTTAGCTCCATTTTGCACAATACGGCAAAAGTGTTCGAGTTATTACGGAATTCGCTTCTCGAAACTGCTAAGTCATATCAAACGTTTTTTGATAACAAAAGAATCAATGCGTCAGAAAATTTAGCAAACCACGTGTCATCTTCTAGCAGCGTCGCAGAAGAAGTCCCGCCGGTTGTTGAAGAAAGACAGAATTCAGCGCCTAAGAGACGAAATTCTAACAACGGGAATCAGAGCAATGGCGTCAGTCAAGCACCAAAAAGAATCTACCAGAAAACTTCCAAGCATCTGCTTTCCACACGGCAGTTTGTTCTACCACCGGAATATGATCCCGACGATACAAAATGAACTCTGAAGTATCGGAATCATCTGCCCGGGCACTTAGAACTTATACCTCACAGCAACATTTATGTCAGGTACAGTGAGCTCACACGTTGCGAAGAAGTATCGAATTCTTGCGAATCATTAGCGCGAATGATGTTACATGAAGTCTTCAACGAAAAAGCTCTGGGTGTATGTGCATCGATGACTGAAGCAGTAAAGATTAATTGCAACACGGACCCAGATGCAAGGCCTCCATTAGATAACTATGGATCTTTATTCCTTCTCAATTACGTTATACAGTATGGAGTCAAACTTGGTTGGAGTATTAATGTTGCAAAAATCCTTAATACTTTAGATCAGGAGGTCAAAAAAATACGATTTAAGTACGCTGTTGAATCTAGGTTTTGTTGATTACATCTTAACGAATATTTATGTGAATAGTATGAATTTTTAGTCTAATTTGCCACTAGTTCTAGCCTAACTTTTTTTTTTTTTTTTTTTTTTTTCCTCAAAAGCCATCAAATAAAAAGGATGCGTTAATTATGCTTGTTATAAGTTCATATCGGGTATTTTGATTTGGCAGTTGTAAACCCACCATTTTGTGTTCTTACATTAAGTTTTAGGTTAAGTAACATTAACTGTAATTTATTCTGATTTTTATTCGTGTTTTGGTAGTTTCGGGAGTGTTTTATATTGCAGGGATCGATAATTATCAAACAGGATTATATTTTGTAAATATTAAAAAGGAAATTAATATGCAAATAAGCGGCATGTGTACTAATTAATTTTTTCGGGTTATTTGTAAATAGGACTTCTAGTATAAGAACTAAAATGATGATCAATGCAAGTATTCTAAGAAAATTATTTTTTAAATTTTTCACGTTCATCAAAGACTTTGTGTTATTTCAAATATAGGTTAATCATAATGTAATTTTTGTCTACAATTAGATAGACCAAATGTTAATTGATAGGATTACTTATTTGATTTTCGTAAGACTACACCAAAGACTGTTGAAGATCTGAAATATTAATTTGTAAATGTGTAGCATAAGTAAATTATTACTATTGTACAGTAGCATAAGAACTGAAGATCATGTAAATTATTTGAAATAAAAAATTTGATATATTGAAATTACTGTTTTAAAAATCGTTTTATTGAACCCTCCGGCACAATCGTGTCACTACAAGATATGTACTTATGCAACTAAAGAGCCATAGATTTTTACATCTGCAATAATGTCATTCAAGCGTTGAAAATCGAAAAGTGCATGACTCAAAATGTTTAATCGACGCTATTGTACTTATAGCTGAAACATAAAATTCTGACTCTTTAAAGTTCAAAAAATCTTAAACAATGATTGCATCTAAATTCTTGATTAATGCGAATTTGAAAAAAATTAAAAGGAATTATTAACTTTTGTCTTTGGAATTTATTCTATTAACACACTGTACCCGACATCAGGCGGTAAAGATGTTCAATTGTCTCCCATCCAACTTGAAGGCGATTAGTAATGTGCATGTATTCCAAAGACTTTTAAAGCGCTTTTTGTTGGAAAAATGCTATTATAGTATTGATGAGTTTTGTGAGAGTAAGTGACTGTATTGTTATTTTATACTTTTGTGATTGTTTTATGATTTATTGAAATGTGATATTGCGTTATGTGTGATAATTTTTAATATTGTTTTCCTACACAAAGTATTTTGTTAATGGAATAAAATTGAATTGAATTGAATTGAACTTAAGCAGCAGTGATCAGGGCACATATCTCGTAGAACAGATGGCCGTTGAGGCAGTAAAGTTCTCGAGTGGCGACCGTGCACTGGAAGACCTAGTAGTAGGCGTAGGGAGGCCACTCACAAGGTAGACCGATGACCTGGTGGAGCTAACGAGAAGCCGCTGGATGCGGGCAGCGTACTACCCATCGTCGTGGAAATCCTTGGGGGGAGGCCTTTGTCCAGCAGTGGACGTCTTTCGGCTGATATGATGATGATAATAATATAATACGACTCATCATCGCGCGCAAATTTCATTCTAATTACAGCTTTTGTCATGCCTATTTCAGAGCAAGAACCGAAGGTGGAGTCGGTGATCAAACCCAGTACGTCTCAGTTCACCACGAAAAAACAGAAGCGAGAGGCGACTCAAACATCGCACTCTATAGGTATCTTTTAGTTTCATTTTTATGATTAAATGTAATGTATGTTTTATGATCTAATTTAATGTATATTTTGTCACGTACAAGTTTCTTTCTTTGTCACGTACAGCTTCTCGTATATTTAATCTTATTTCAGAACAAATATCGGGAGTATCCAAGACAAAAAGCCCACAGCAGTTCAGTGAGCAACTACACTATACAGGTATGTTGGTGCTTCTTAAATAATTTGAAACTATGTATTATAAATCGTTCGTCTCTCAGAACAACTGTCTGCTGAACAAATTTGTCCGCCTATTAAATCTTATATTTCCTGTATTATATCTTTAGAACCCTCAGTCATCAACTAGTAACGCGGTCTTAGAACGCGGTACGCTGTTATTCGTTCTTCTTTCATTCGACCTTCTTTTCATTCCATCTATTTGTTCTTTTACGCATGCGCTGACACATGTGACTCAAACTCCATTCATTTTTGCTATCTTTTAATAAATTTAATAAATTATTTTTAATACCTTGATATATATTTTTTTCTATTTATTCCATACAATATTTTACAATTGTATCGGAAATTTACAAAATAAAAATAGGTTATGAAAACGAGAGAAAAAAAAACCAATTACACTAATTATTACTTACACTTCGTTAAAATTCAAAATAGTCTAAATTAAATGCATTCTTAAAAAAATATTTATGATGCATATTCATGATTCTAAATAAATATGTTATTGCGTCTACTTATTCCTACAGTTTATAAACTCGTCTATCCTATAGAAACACCTCTCCAATTGTATCATCATATCAGCCACAAATCGTCCACTGCTGGACAAAGGCCTCCCCCAAGGATTTCCACGACGACCCGTCCTGCGCTGCCCGCATCCATCGGCTTCCCGCGACCTTCACAAGGTCATCGGTCCACCGCGTGGGAGGCCTGCCTACGCTACGTTTTCCGGTGCGCGGTCGCCACTCGAGAACTTTACTGCCCCATCGGCCATCTGTTCTACGAGCTATGTGCCCTGCCCACTGCCACTTCAGTTTAGCGATTCTGTGAGCTATGTCGGTTACTTTAGTTCTCCTGCGGATCTCCTCGTTTCTGATTCGATCACGCAGAGAAACTCCGAGCATAGCACGCTCCATTGCCCTTTGGGTGACCTTGAGTCTTCTTATATGAGGCCCACAGTAAGCGACCATGTCTCAGTTCCGTAAGTCATCACTGGCAACACACACTGGTCAAAGACCTTAGTCTTGAGACAGATTCCAATTGTATATGATCCTGATTCCTGAATTGTTTATGATCATGTATCACTTTAAATTCGTTTGACAGACTATTAAATAACCTAACTGCTTGATACCTTACACTGTGCGCTGACACATTTAATTTTGGATTAATCGCATAAGGTAAGTCGGTCCTACGGGTTTTTTCTCTTTCGGTTCTTTCATTAGGTGTTTCGTATCTTTCAGGTCTCTTTACAAGATCCGTCAATATAATCAGTATATAAAGAGCTCGTAATGTTAAGATTTCTAGTTCTTGAAAATGTCATCTACAAGATTCCCACTGCGGTATTCATACCATAGTTCGTATGGCCCTTTTTTGCATAATGAACGCTTTGTTTACGTTATATGCGTAACTATTCCCCCAAAATTTAATACTATACCGCAAGTGTGATTCGACTAGAGCGTAGTAAACAATTTTGAGATGTTCAATGTTTAACTCATCGCGTAAGCTTCGTAGTGCGTAACATGCTGAACTGACTTTTGCTTCTATTCTGTCTAGTTCACCTTTCCAATTGAAGTAACAGTCAAAGATTACTCCCAAAAATTTAATACTTTCCACAGTTTCAATTTTTTTGTTGTCCAAAATACATTTATGGTTTCCTTCTTTTTAGATGTGGTTCTGAATGTAAATATGTTAAATAAAATGGGACCTAAAACAGAGCCTTGTGGAACACCCCTTTTTTGGCAGTTAATTTCCTTTTACTTATAGTTTCTTTGACATTATGTACACATTTAATTTCAACAGGCTCCAAAGCCTCGAGCATCGCCGCAAAGTCGCCTGTCTATCGGTGTTCTACAGGATTCATTTCGGAGAATGTGCCCTGGAGCTTCACAACCTCATTCCCCCCTCTCCATTTCATCATCGGACGACCAGGCGCGGAGGGCGGTTCCATCCCTTTATAGTCAATGTTCCACCTTTACGCACGAAGCGTTTTGCGTCTTCGTTCATCATGCGAACGGCCAAGGAGTGGAATTCCCTTCCGGCATCTGTATTCCCCGATTCGTATAATTTAGGAATCTTCAAGACGAGAGTGAATAGGCACTATTTGAGCTTGCGTGTCACATCCTCGGCTGCATCGGCACTTACCATCAGGTGAGGTGCAGCCAAACGCACTCAAATTTTTAATTTAAAAAAATAATTATTGATACCTGTTACTCAAATAAGATTTTAGAAGTTTTAAAACTTTTCCCTGATTACCATAATGAAAAAGTTTGTCAGTTAAAATATTATGATCAATTGTATCAAAAGCAGCTGTCAAATCAAGAAATAAACCAGCAACTCTCTCTTTCTTGTTCAGGCTCATAATAACGTCATCTAATAGCGTATCTATAGCCTCTACAGTACCAGTAGCTTTTCGATATTCGAACTGCCGATTGCTCATAATGTTTTTAGATTAGTGGTTCACTAGTCTTGTCTTAAGTAGTTTCTCAAAAATTTTTGAGAAGGTTAGTAATAGCGATATTGGCCTATAATTTTTTAATTCGCCTTTAGAACCTTTTTTATGTATACTTTCTAAAAGACCCACTACGGGTCTTTTACTTCAACTTCAACATTAAATTAAATTCTGTGAGCACGTACGGCTTTTTTTATAACCCACGCCCTACTTATCTACCTACCGTACCCTACTCCTTCCGTCGTGCCAAAAACTTTATATAAATTTTGAACATTATACCTTTTATGCGACGGCCACCTAGTAAGTTCATACATAAGTGCAAAAAGTATAGAAAAAAACTTTAAAAAATGTATTCAAGAGCAGAATCAATCCATCAGATACGGCACATGAAGCTCACATATTTTTTATATTTATATTAATTTGGGAGAAATTGATACCTGTGATATAACCATAGCTTTAATTTTAATTTGCTATTTTTTTAACTTGATAAAGTTTTGGAAGTTAACAAGCTTAGATTAATGATAGGTCTCGTTAATTTAAGTTGAAAAGGTTAATAACAGGAATATTGTTGGGATGGCAATATGATGGTCGACATCTGAAAAATCCGATGCTGGTGTCCCCAAAATTTTCCTGGCCTAGAATGTCATTCTTCAGAATGTCAGATGAACATGCATCAAATCGCTTTAATGCATGTTTTAAATAGTAGAGTAATGCTATGTGTTTTTGTGATTTCAGGTCATACATCTGAGGATGAAGTGATGTGTTACTACGGACACTATTATGATTCACCAGATCCACATAAGGACCAGGATCATCAGGAGTGCGATAATTTAGGTATGTATACAGAATATCCATTATAGAATACGAGAAGAGTATTACTTACTTACTTCGCTGGGTCAGCGATTCAGCATTCACTGTCTGTTCGTGGACTTTACTAAAGCATACGACTAGAGATTATAGCATAATTCCACATGCCGACAAAACTCATCAGAATAATCATTCGCCACGAGCACTAGCAGAATGTTGACTGACTCGTTGGCTCAGTGGTTAGTGCCCTTGACTACTGATCCGAGGGTTGTGGGTTCGGTCCCCACCCAGGGCAAGCATTTGTGTGATGAGCAGATTTGTTTGCTCTGTGTCTGGGTGTTAATTTATCTATATATGTATGTATTTAAACGTATATAAGTATGTATATCAGTCTCTGGTAACCCATAACACAGGGAATCCTACTTTGGGGCCAGATGACCATGTGTGATTTGTCCCAGAATATTTATTATTTATTTATTTATTATAATTAGAGTAGGTGGAAATCTGACTGAAGAGTTTGAAGTAGTGACCGGACTTAAGCAGGGAGATGCTCTATCGCCGATCCTATTCAACTTAGCTCTCGAACACATCATTCTAAAAGTTTTATTGATAGATGAGGGAGTAGAGCTGAGAGACGGAATACCTCCATATGAAGAGATACAAGGATCTAAAAGCCAAAAGAAAAGATCTGTTTGTACAGGGCACAACCTAAATCAATATCCGCGTTGTCAACGCGCTAAGATGTGCCGCAGCCCTCCATAAAAAGTTAGTGTCCGAGTTAATCAGCAGAACTACAAAGATCCGATAGTATTGCTTACGCGACAACTCTTAGGTCAAGATTTAACTACTTAAATTAAACTTAAAGGGCCAAGATTTCTTAATTATAAATGACATTGTTCGCTAAAAAGCGACAAATGGTAAAATTAGGTGCTCACATGTCACTAAGCAACTTTCTCCAAGGAACCTATTACAATCAGGGAAACAAAATAATTGACTTCCCCTTACTAATAGTCAATAATATTAATCATTTGATTTCAAATTTCTGTATGAGAATGAGGGTCGAACTTTTTTGCGTCGATTGAATATTGATGCTATGACTGTTCCGTAAGTAAAGTTAAATAGTTTTATGATTAGGTATAACGATCTACAATTTTCGCTTTTCAGCTAATAAAATGTTATTCCTGTACAATTTTTTTTTCAATTTATTTATTTATTTTCAGGCTTCATTGACCCATAAATGTGTTAATAACAAATACAAAAACCTTAAATAACTATTGTTAGTAGGGTACAACTAAATATTCAAAGAAAATAATTATTATATAAGAAATTAAATAAAATGTACAGCCATTACAAATACCTATTCCAACTAGTACTTTTTTTGGAACACGGAGTAAAATAAAGAAAATGACGTAAAAGCACTAAAAGGTCGCCAGCATAATAACAACTAGTAAAACCCAAAGATTTAGTGAGAAAGATATAGTATATACATCACGATGGTATTGATATGTTATGGTATCTATAAAACTGTACTTATGTATTTTGTTGATAAATTTTTAGTAAACTAGGAAAACATGAACATCTCCAATGTCAAAACTTTTTTTTTTAAAAAAACGTGAGATTTATTTTACCTTGAAGTATGACCTGAGGCATCCTTGTTCTCTATGTTTATGCATTTAAATGTTATGATGCTATTATATGACAGACTGGAACGGATAGTGTATGTTCTGCAAAAGTGAATGATTTCAAAAACTGAAAGCTAATTTCGTTGTTACAGACAATTCAGAGGAGAGACCAGTAACCGAGCCAATATACAGTCCACAGGAACAGGAAACACCACGTATAATATACAGTCCACCACCACAGGAACAGGAGACACCACGCATAGGCACAGGTACACAATAAATGGGCACATTCAATGATCTAATGGTCTAGTATAAGCGAAAACTTCCATTTGTCGTTCCTTACATTTCCTTTTCCTAGCAGCTAAACCAATGGTCCGATTGACATCAAATTGAAATTTAGAGTTTTATGATAATATTTCGAAGGCCATACAACACAAAATAACAAATACAAAAATCTCAGAAATGGCTCTAATGGCTCTCTCTGTTTTGATTAAACTTTGCTTATAGTAGGTAACTGTTGTTAATGTTCAATTAAGTGCTAGAGTATTGGCAAAATTTCTTAAAGGGTAGCTGCCATACCAAAATGGCTGTACCGATTTTGATGACACTTTGTATATAGTAAATATTCGTTAACTTTTCCACTAATGGGGCACAAGCCTCTTTTTAACGTAAAACGTCTTTAAAATCGCACAATACATACGGGTACCAGGTCAGAAAAGTAGACCGTTACGAATTTGTGTACAATAGTCTTACCTTTATAGTCATAAAATTTTATCTCATTAGTCATAGAAACATGAATCTAATGTCATTGTTTATCTTTATAGTCAGCTCGCTGTTCTTTTTTTATTAAAAATTTGAGTGCGTTTGACTGCACCTCACCTGATGGTAAGAGCCTAGAGTTTGCGTCGGGGCCGGGTGGGGTTCGGGGGAAGAGCACTGCCAGAGGCGTCTGTATGTAGCACCCGGGTGCAAACATTACCCTAGCGCCCTCTAGTAAGCGTTCTAAACGCTGTCAAAATGGAATAGGTACAAATAACAGCTCATCAAGTTACCAAAGTTTGGACAAAGGCCTGCCCCAAGGATTTCCACGATGACTGGTCTTGCACTGCCCGGCTTCCCGCGACCTTAACCAGATCGTCGATCCACCGTGTGGGAGGCCCTGCCAACGCTACATCTTTCAGTGCGCGGTCACCACTCGAGAACATTACTACCCTAACGGCTATCCTTTCTAAGAGCTATTCGACTTGCTCACTGCCACTTAACTTTGGCGGTCTATGTGTACGTACTTATAATATTTAAATAATTATCCTCCAACTCCTAACCGTTAAGGAATTGTACATTCCATCACAAGCTCAACAACATGAGCTGATGACTATCAGACGCAAGTACTTGAATAACTTTAGAAAATATATGAAACACATAATACGTGCCGTAAATTTAAGGGTTGCCCTCGATTTCCCTGGGATCCCATCATCAGTACCTGACTTGGTGACAATGGAAACACCTTTGAAGTATAACCTTTCAAACAAAAAATAATTTACCAAATAAGTCCAGGCGTCTTCCAGTAATCGGGGAACATACTTAAAAAAAAAGATTCTGGCGAATTGAAAAAGTCCTTCTTTTTTTGAAGTCGTTTAATTATAGGCACGTAAAAATATACTATCGATGTAAATTTATACAGCCTATGTAAATTCTGAATAATATAGCTATTAAATGTAAAAGAATAATTAAAATCTATAATGTATGATTTTGGGGTATTCCCACAAAAGATAGACCCGCCTGGGATTGAAACCCGCGACCCCTGGCTTCGTAGTCCGGAGCGTGATCAACTCGGCAAAAGAGTCAGGAGTAGTACAGACGCATACCTACAATCAGTTATCAAATTCATTCCATAACACTCGCCACTCAGTGATACACAAAACCCCATGTTTTATTAAAACTTAGTTGGTCAAAAGTTACATTAGGTATGGTATGGTAGTAGGTACATACATATGTATTAAATTAAACCACTTGAACTTACCGCTTGTTCCGCACTACACTAGAATAAAAAAATAAAAAACTCGAAGCAAGTACAGTACACGGTATTTTGATATCATTGTCACTCGCTGTATTGTTATTTTAACGACCTCTGACCCCGGTGAAAGTTGCTATAAAATTGTGTCAGCTATTAACAAATTTCACCTTACATATCATTTAATGAAAAGAAAAGCCAACCTTTTTATATTTACATGTTTACTCAAATATAATTCTTATTCCATTGCGTCAAGGCTTCATCAACATCATCATCATATCAGCCGATAAACGTCCATCGCTGGACAAAGGTCTCCCCCAAAGATTTCCACGACGACCGGTCCTGCGCTACCCGCATTCAGCGTCAAGGCTTACTCCGCAAAATTACGGTATAGCTGTAGAACACAAAGCGCCACGAGTACACATTCCATTAAGACATGCCGCGCGCACGACGTTTAAACAAGGCAATTCGAACTCTATTTTTTATTCTGAAAAGCCAAGTTTGCAACGATAGTAGGCGTGTTTTCAAACGAAGCAAAACAGGTGCTGGCACGCGCCTTTAGGTAGCAATGCGACACTCACTATTACCTACACCAATAATAATAATAATCTTTAAAATTATCTGTTTAAGGTTTATTTCATGTTAAACAAAAGTTCCTACTAAAAAGCCGCTCTTTTTTCTTTGCTATAACTACACAGGGTGTAAAAAAAATGGTGTAGGTCTCGTTAACTGGGGCTTCTACTCACCATACTAAATAACTTTTGTTCAACGACTTTGCTGAAAACGTAAAAAAAATCTTTACTCTTCATACAAATCGATCAACTGATCGACCGATTTTGTGCATTTTAGTATGGAGGGTCCAAATTTTTTTTTGAGAATTGAGTATGGGTTTCTTGGAAAAAGTTGTTTAGTATGACGAGTAGAACCCTCAGTTAACGGGACCTACACCAATTTTGATACACCCTGTATATATGAACGCCAAAAAGAAAGGCGCGCCTCGCACGAGCGGCTTTTTTGGTAGGAACTTTTGTTTAACATTAAATTTAAATAAACCTTAAACAGATAATTTTAAAGATTAATTTTGTAGCTCCCGATGCCATGCAAAATGTATGCAAACCGGAGCTCATTTTACGTGGGTTAGGTTATATCGCGTCCGGCATCATAACACGGGTGCAGTAGTGCATAAGCCGGGGGGCGCGCGGCGAGTGGCGCTCTGCGGCGCCCCCTAAGACCCCTAAGACCGCGGCGCCCGGGTGCAACGCACATCCTGCACCATAGGTAAAGACGCCTCTGAGCACTGCATAAAATGACCGAAACCGGTGCACTCACTTTTCTTTTCAGTATAACTCCCGACTCCACGGGATAGCGCGGTGATTATTTCGTGTATTTATAGAGCTTATTTAGACCAATCGAGTAAATTAAAAAAAGTTTAAATTAGACAACGTTTGTAGTTAAAAAAACCAAGAAATGTAAAAAAAAATATAAAAATGTCAGCCCGTGAGAAAGCCAACCAGAAATATAAATCACGACTATCGTCGGAAAGAGGGGGTTATGAGCTACGCATAGGTACCCCCACAGTCCGGCGCGGAGCGAGCAAGGCGGTTTCCGGAGCGTCTCAAAGCTGCGAAGGCGTGACTCGTACTTGATAGCGCTGTGATTTTTTCGTGTATTTATAAAGTTTATTTAGAACGATCCATAGAAGTACAAAAGTCCCACCTGCAAGGTCACTGACGTCAAAATCTTACATGCCAATATCTCTTCGTAGATCCCTCGTACTTGGACTCATATGAATTGTCTCGACCAGATCTAGCCACTTGGGGATCAAGTGTTTGGATGCTGAATATATCTGTGTAAATATTTATCGTAGACTCATTGTTATTTTAATCTTTAACACTGAAACCGACTCGCTGATATATAGACGTTTTACGTTAAACCAACTGCCGTGTGCCCCAACATAGCACCACTCGATATTTTTAGTTAAAAATTTTGGTGCGTTTGACTACATCTCACCTAATGAAAAGTTACGAAGCAGTCAAACATAGTACACGCAAAATCAAATAATGACTATTCACTCTCGCTTTGAAGATCCACAAATTGTAAGAGTCCGCATAATAAATGAAGAAGCGTAACTGCGCAATAAGGCATCATCATCATGCGGATAGGCAAAACATCGAGAACAAAGGGGTGGAACCCCTTTCTGTGTCTTGTTGACTGAATGATTCTCTTCCTAAACTCGGGAAGGTTTGGCCATACTCCACACACGGAGTCAACCCGAACTTGGCTTAGACTTGTAGGTCTAGTGGCCAACCCTAGTGTCAAAAGGCACCAACTCTTAACATCAAGAAAAATGCTACTAACAGTTAAAACCATCCAGGGAATGACCGTGCTTCAGGTCAGTTAACTTGCGTGAAGAACCCATTTACGCAAGTCGCACTGAGTGAGCTACGACCTCTTCGCAGTATTGATGAATTATAGGATGATAAAGTATTTTATACAATTTGACCAAATTATGCTGTCCAGATTTTTTCCCTCCAATACAATAATATTATCCTTTCACGAAGCTGAATCGAACCATGGTTTAAGATTTACCCACTAATCCAATTATAAAAACAATTGTTACAGATGTAAGAGCACATTGGACACATCGGCAAATATTACGCTTAATTAATGCATATAAAGACAATAAAGCGATTTTTGAATCAAACACGATTAAAAATTCTGTAGCTTGGCGACGGATTTCCGAAGCGGTTGTTTCGCACACACCGAAACAGTGCGAAGCAAAATTTAAATATTTAAAAGGAATTTATACCAAAAAAAAGATAATATGGGCAGCGGTAGCAGTGGTGCACCTGCTATAACATTTGAATATTACGAAGAGTTTGAAGAAATATTCAGGGCCGAGCCCAACATTGTGCCGGTGTGCCTCGCCTCCAGCAGCACGCATGACGCTCAGCCCGCGCCTCCTGCCGCCGCTGCTGCTGCAATCGCCGTTTCCTCTGGTCCCATCGCCGCCACCGCGAACACTGCTCCCCACGCCTCTGTACGGCCAAAAACCAGAAGATCAAGACTGGAGGCGCATTTTGAAAAATTTCAAAAGACTATGGAACAACGCGAGAAGGCTAGAGAAAAGAGAATAGATAAGTTAATTGAGTCGCAGCAACAATGCACCGAAAAAATATGTAACATGTTACAAAAATTTATTGACAAAATGTAAGGATCCAACAAAACGTAAATATGAAGGGAGCCAAGTTTGATACAAAAAATTAACCGAGATCTAAATGCTACCCATTTATGTATAGGTACCAAGTTCTTTATGTTTTCTTAAATCATAGCTATGCTAGTATCTGTAGTAGGATTTGAAAAATTCAAATATTTATCTTAGACATCTATAAATAATAGAGAATTTACAACGGTTGCTAAAAGAAAATTTGTTATGTGCTGTTAATAGAGAAAATTGGCAAGCTTTCACTATGCAATTATATTTATGTTGGCGTATACTTATAAAAAGTACGCTTTACTATTTAAACTTGCCAAGTTACACCATTTAGTAGCACAGAATATAACAAATATTATTCAATTGAAAACCGTTGTAAATTATCTTTCATATGGAGATATCTAAAATAAATATTTCAGTAAGAAACCACTATAGAACTTGGTATCTACCCATTTAGATCTCTCTTAAACTTTTGTATCGAACTTGGTTCCCCTTCACATTTATGAAAATAATAGACATATAAAGTATATTTTTACAACATATTGTTTATAACACAACGATGGTGGTGGTACGGAATCTCAGTGGGCGAGTCCGCCTCGCCCTTGGCCGGTTTTGATTTTATCCAATAGCCTATTTCGATCTCAAATTTCATGTTTATAGTCACCTGGAAATGGTCTATATAATTATTTTTGGGAGTAGTGGTGGCACGGAACCCTAATTTTGCGAGGTCGACTAATTGGCCGGTTTCTGTCTTTCCTTTGTATACGCCCAATAACCTACCTAAATGCCCAACAAGTTTCTAAGTCACCTGGAAGTGGTCTATAAGTTTGATAAGTATAAGTTGGTAGTGGTAAGGAACCCTTATTTCGCAAGTCTGACTCGCACTGGGCCGGTTTTTCGAGTTTTTTCTTTGTATACGCCTAATAAAACTCGGTGCCAAATTTCAAGTTTCTAAGTCACCTGGAAGTCTATAATTTTGATGAGTGAGTGAAACAGTCAGTCAATCAGTCATAAAAATAGTGATTTTCGACCGTCAATATCTCAGAAATAGTAAAATTTTTAAAATGGGATTTTATGCCATCGAGGGGTCTTATTAGACACACTAAATCGCAAGTGTTTAATAAAAATAAATAATGTTAGTCACACAGATTTTAAGTAACGGGTAGGGCGAAAGTGGCTTGAAATGCTTCGTGCAAGACACCACGTCTGGTGTCGCCCTTTTTTTTCGTACTTGGCTAATAGTAAAACGTGTTTTTAGATTTACAATTATTTAGTTAAATTAGTTTGATTGTTCATATTTTTATTACATAAGTAATCTGGTGTATTTGTTCAATTCACAAAAAAATATAGATGCACATTGCTTCGGTGAATACAAACCTACCTACGAACCTCGGAAACGCAAAGCTAAATGATTATTGATTTTTTTATTTTAGTTATAAAGTAGATAAAATAAGACATTTTTGCTTGCATTCATAATTATATTATTTCTACATTACTGCAGCGGCCAGCAAAAGAGGCATTTATGGACGGACATGTAAATGTGGGCCGAGGCACACATACGTAAGTCCATCAATGCCTAGTTGTGGCCAAGGCTTGTATAGTACTTTTCTCAAATATTGCGCAGAAATTAAAACTTCAATAATTATTTTTCAAAATCAATGACGAACAACAATATTTTTTCACGTGCCAGTGTTCATTTGTTTTTTTTTTTATTAAACAACGTTCTATTTGAAAGTCAGTTCGGAATTTAAATAAAACCTTTGATAAGTTACCTCCTTGGTTGCCACGTTTCGGAGTAAAATATTAGTAATTTATTTGGCCGCTAAACACGACAGATATGGATTTTAATACAACTTTTGCCTGCCGCTGTTCGCATGTATTTGGCCAGTACAGCAATTTTGATTTATCTCGAAGAAGGTTGTCAAAATAATGCTCAAATTTCCAAGCATGTTTGAGAAAAGTATCTTTTTACTTAAAGGTAAAAACCAGTATTTTTTATTGTTAAATAAAGAACTGTAAATATTAAAGTTGTCCCACATTTTTTATGAAAACTGTTTTTACTTATTTATAAAAGTTTGTTATTGTGATATCCATTGTTATCTTGTATGATTTATACCGTAGGTGTGTATGAGTATCTATATATACCTATAGTTTAAACATCTATAAAATAGTAAATAAGTAGTCATAAGAGAGGTTTGTTTTAGCGATAAGTATTCCTGTTTACATATTCATAAACATAATCATTTGTACATCTCTGCACTGCACACTGTAAAATGTTTTAGTTGATTTGATTACCGATATGATGTAACTAATACTACATCATCATATCAGCCGAAGGACGTCTGCTGGACATAGGCCTCCCCCAAGGATTTCCACGACGACCGGCTCTGCGCTGCCATCCATCAGGTCATCTGTCCACCGAGTGGGAGACTTGCCTACGCTACGTTTTCCGGTGCGTACTATTACAACATAAAGGTTAATAAAAACAGTACTCGTTATTGTTTATTACGTTCCATAAATTACGTGAACTTAAAATAGAAAAGGGGGTCCAGCAAAATTTAAAAAAGGAAAGGGGGGAGAAATGAAAATGTTACGTCAACTTTTCAATTCAAAGGAAAATTGATGTCAGCGATTGTTTCCTAATTCTTAAGGTGTGAGATTTTTCTTAGACCACAAGGGGTGTGAAAAATACTAGTGTATAACCATGTCAAACAAAATACCTTTCAAGAAAAAATTAAAGGGAAATGTCACGTAAGGAAAAGGTGGGGGTCATATCTCACCAAATCTTACAAAGAGGGGGAGAATAAAAAAAACTACGTAATTAATGGATCTGCATTAAAATGTTATATTAACATGATAACCTTGTATTATTTAAACAATACTCACGTGTGTTATACAGTACATACAGGATGTCCAGTAAAACATGTCATGACCTATCAAAATTTAAAATTTGATCTCGAGGAAACCTTACGGTTTTCAAAATATGGAGTTTCTAGGATTTTGAGATTCTTTTTACTGTAAAATGTATAATATTTTAGTTTTCATCAAATAGAGTATCTCACAGGAATAAAAGCGGAAAATTTTCGAAAGTATGTATATTATGTTAGTTATGATTGTTAAAGATGAACAAGTATTTTCTGAGAACACGTACATGACAATTTATAAAAGTTGCATCTTGTAATATTTACACAGTAGGTATGCATGTATAATACCTCCAGGTATAGTATTAAGATTAATAATATTTTTTTGTTACTATCACAGTGGTGATCTTGAAAGATCGTTAAGTTTTTTGTTAGAGAACACTAATGTACATATAAATTTACAAAATTTGCTAATAACCACTTAAATCTGAAAAGATTCATTATAAGATGATTATTACAGTAGGTATGTAAATACCTCTAGGTAAAAAGTATTAAGAATATAAAGAAAAAATGGATTTTAAAGATCGTACATACGGATTTACAAAAGTTGCATTTTGTATGATTTTTCCTTTATAAAGACCAAAACATCACTAGATTTTTTTTATTATAGTACTCGTAATTAAGATCGACAAGTACTTTGTTTCAGAACACTTTACATTCAATTGCCTAAGTATGTTAGTAAGTACTAATATGTACATATACTCGCACTTGTATACTTTGGCCTAAGTATCCTAGCAGGAATGTTATTTTCAGTTAGTTTGCCGCCAAACATCAATTTTAACAGCATTGATGTGTTCCGGCTTGAATATAACCAGTTCTCCATTGCGTTGGGGAATCTTGGCAAGCCTGCTACCATCTACGGCATCATCGTCACTTTCTATCAGGTGAGATGATTTTTTCTCAAACACTGATAGATCAAGTTTATTCAAGAAAATATCCGATAAACTTGCAAATCTACAAAAACTAAATAAGTCTGGCCAGGACTTTATTTTGTGACCCTGGATACATGTTTAAGGCAATCGACTTTTATGAACACATACAAAAGTTGTTGATTATCAGTTAGTCCAATTAGATTAATACAATAGGCATGTTAAAAAAGATTTTATTATGTATAATCATAATATAATCTTTTTTAACTCTATGCGTACACACATTTCGCTCCCCTTTTCTAAATGTAGAGAAGACTAAAAAAAACAGTTAATAGAAAATTTTTATCTTCAGTTTTCCGGGTTTCGTACACCCAGAGGGTAACCAACGAAACCCTATTACTAAGTCTACGCTGCTGGCTGTCCGTCCGTCAGTATATGTCTTTCTGCTAGCGGGCTGTAATTAAACCATAATAGTCAAACAGTTGAACTTTTTACAGCGTGTATTTTTCTATTGGCACAATAAAAAATTGAAAAAGCGAAAAACGTGTTTTTATATGTGTTTCAGAGTAATTAAAAACGGTACCTTGGTGTGATTATAGTAATAATTTTGAGGAAAAACAACAAGTAATAAAAACCGGCTAAGTGTGAGTCGTAGGTACTCACTCGCGCTACAGAGTCCAAACTGAAAAAAAAAATGTGACACTTGCGTTGATGTCTTTTGTTTGTAATGAATGACTGATATTATTGTCATAAACATACTTGTGTGGAGAGGTGTACGCAACTCTCAGCGCGAGTCCGACTCGCACTTGGCCGATTTTTATATTACCTTTCTGTCATTTTAAGCTTCACGCAAAAAACGGCTGTAACGATTTGAGTGAAACTTCGCACGACGATACCTTATATTTCGGAGTAAAAAACATTTACTTTTTGTACCGGAAATGTTGAGAATAAATGGAGGAATGCCAATAAATAACAATTATCGTAAAAAATAATTGATTTTAGTGATATTTGGCATGATATTTTCTACCATGAGCAAACATATTTTTTATTCCAGATTCTCGAAGGGTTCCTTCAGAAAAGCAAGTAGGTACAAAGGCCAGCACCCCAAGCAGTGCGATTCTGATCCATACGCATACATTTTAAGAACGGTACAAAGTCAAAACTTTACTGTCTAGACTGATGTGCTGACCTCTGTACATAAAGTGTATCTCTGGAATGGCTGAGTATAATGTATTAAGTTGAAACCTTTACTATTTGACTAGACATGGCATGACAATTAAAAGGTTCCCGCAGTAAGAGCTGTTGGGTTAGAGCTGTATCTGGAATGGCTTAATGTCGTATTAAATATGGTATAACCTGATTATAATTACGAAACCATACTCTTGATCACTAAAAATCGAGGGGTTCCCGAGTGGATTGAAATAACCCATTGATTTTGTTTCTGTTGGGTGTGTCAATATCACAGGTAATTAGAAGAACTATATAATATGTTGAACATGCTAAAACTCTTGAAAAAATACTGTTTGTAAATGGTATTTTTTTAAGAGTTTTAGAATGTTTACGAAGTGATTGATTCTATAAGGGTTCCTTTTGAGGTACGGAACCCTAAAAACGATATCCACACAGGCCAAGCTGCAGGCAAAAGATAGTAACTATTCAATATAATTATCAACTTAACAATTACTTATTACAATGTTCTCATTAGTAAATTTCTGAAACGATGACCATCATTTAAGTGATCGCGACGACCACCACCGACATCTTCATTTTCTGGGCCCATTCTTGCCCTCTGCGACTGCAGAAATCCTTCGCCTTCCGCTATTATAATTTCAATGTTTTCGCTATCCTCATTGATGAGGCATAAGTTATGTAAAACACAACATGCCAAAATTGTTGGAGGGACTAAATCTATTCTATTCATATCTAAATATTTGAGTCTTCTGAATCTTCCAAATAATAATGCAAATGTTCTTTCTATTACTTGTCTTGTTTTGGCATGCCGTGTATTAAAATTTATTTCTCTTTGACCAAGGTTACCGCGATCAATAAATGGTGGAATGCACCATGGCATTACTGGGTATGCTTTGTCTCCGATTATGTACTGTCTCTCGCTAAAATATACCCGCTGATTGGCCTCAATATTTTTAAATATTGGGCTATTAGTAAATATTCTTCTGTCGCCCACAGAGCCAGGGTATCCCGTAAATACGTCTGTCAGTTTCAGATTTGGTAATGATATACCTTGGACTTGAACTGCATGAAAGCTTTTGCGGCATATGTATACATGGGGATGTTCTTTGGGAGCTTTTATTTCTACAAACGTTCCATCAACAGCACCTGCCAGAAAAGAAAGTTTTTTAAGCAGTAGTCTTTCATATTATTATCATATACCTCCTATCCTAAAATATAAATATATACATTGTGGTAAATACGAGAGGTTTTCAAAAGATGCCTAGAGGTCTACAATTCTGTTAATTATATGCAGTTGGTTAGTTATAATTTTTAACCTCCGTTTACTAAAATGGTCCGTTAAAAGTCCCGTGACCAAGTAAATTTATTAAAAATAGGGGGAACAATCAATTAAACATTTTCTTAATAATACATTTTCCATAGTTAATTACCACTTTCATTTCCAAATTAATTATTACAAGGAAGCCTATATTTGCTAAACAAATCTTCCATAAGTGCAAGTAGTCATTTTTCAAAATAAAAACTGATTAAGGTACATAAATCACATATAATTCGACAGGGAAACCACTGCCTAATAGAAGAAAGCGGTATTAAATGAGAAATAATTGGGTTTTTCAACTGACTTCAACCGACCTCCTAGGAGATTCGTATATTTAACTCATATATTTTTTATGTGCGACCATGCATCATTTTTTACAGAGTAGTCCGATTAAGAAGTTGGTTCCATATAAATTTTATTAAAATTGGTTTAGCATTTTATTTTAATTACGAAAAACAAAAAGGTAGCATAATTGTAGAGTGCGATTGAGTCAGTTGTTTTTAACATTTGTCAAATATTTTCAATTATCTATTATACAGTGTAAACTCTATATAGCGACACTCAAGTAACCGGGCATTTTGCGACGGTATTGAGAGTTTTCGTTATACAGAGAGAATTTAGCGTCAAAGTAAACCAACTGGAACCAGAAAATTTTGACGTTTCAAAGAGTGAATCGTTATATCGAGTGATGTATTAAAGAGTTTACACTGTATATAAAAATGAATCCCTATTTCCCATGGTCACGGCATCACGCGTGAACGGCTGGACCGATTTTGCTAATTCTTTTTTGTAAAGTTCGTTATTGTCAGGAGAAGGTTCTTATGTAGAGTAGAGTAGGGTAGGTTCTTATGTAGGGTAGGGTAGTGTAGTGTAGGGGTAGGGTAGAGTAAGGAAGGGTAGGGTAGTATAGTGTAGTGTAAGGTGGGACGTAGTTCGCCGGGACAGCTAGTCTTAGATAAATATAGATTTTAAACAACTTTTTGTTTTTTTGTATACTATTGATTGTATAAAATATAAACCTAAAACTTAAATAATATTAAAAATAGTATATTTATGTCCATACAAATCTTAGAAAAATATAGATTTTAAACAACTTTTTGTTTGTTTCTTTGTATACTATTGATTGTACAAAATATAAAACTAAAACATAAATAATAATGAAAATTGTTTATGTGTTTTATTGTTTTGGTCATAAAAAATTGAATAATCGGATTAAAAAAACCATTACAAAAAGTTACTCACTTTAAAATAAGCCCAAAAACTCGAAAATCGTTTGGAATATACTCAAAATATTTCGAAGGGTCGAAAAACTGAATGAACTATAATTATTTAAAAGTAATTGTAAAAAAAATTCACCTTCATGACATATTTCCTTGAAATATTTACTGGTATTTCAACATATCAAAGTTAGTTGACTTGGTGGCGGGACACATTGTAAATTAGATATTTCAATCTGGGTTGTTAAAATTGTGCATTTGAAATATTAAGTCATATGTTTTTAAGCAAAGGGCAAATTACAGACTAGTCTGGGGTAATTCTATAATTATTTAAAAGTCAACTTTATTGCGCTTCAACCAAAGGTTTACATTCCTTTTCAAATTCTGCTTACCCATTATTTAAAATATCATTTAACTATGTAAATAGTATCAGTACAGCTTTAGAATTTCACAATTACTAGAAATAGAGTGTTGGTTTTTTAACATTTCACTTATGAGCGTATTTACATAATAGTTTCCCATACAAATTAAAAACCGGCCAAGTGCGAGTCAGAACCACTCACATAGGGTTCCGTTCCATTATATTAAATGGCGCTGGTTTCCTAATGTTTAAAAAACACGTTTTTTGTATGGAGAACCCCCCTTATGTTTTTTCCAATTTTTAATATTTGTTATAGCGGCAACAGAAATACATCATCTGTGAAAATTTCAACTGTCTAGCTATCACGGTTCATGAAATACAGCCTGGTGACAGACAAACAGATGGACGGACAGCGGGGTCTTAGTAATAGGGTCCAGTTTTTACCCTTTGGGTGTGGAACCTTAAAAATTACTACTTCTTGAAAATGGATGGGGCGATTCTAATAAAACTTTATGCAAGCTACAAAATTGTAGTTAGTGAATAGAGATTTTAGAATTTTTTATTTTAAAAAAGATTAGCGAATTTTAATATTACTATAAAAACTTTAAATTACTATCATTTAGTGACAACAAAATTTTTTTGAGAATTTAATCTATTCACTAACTAGAATTTCGTAGATTGCTTATGTGTATAAAGTTTCATTAGAACCCACCCATCCATTTTCAAGAAGTAGTAATTTTAAGTTTGTATGGCAAATGCTTAAAACTGAAATTGTAAATATGCTCTTAAGTATTTTCATGTAGACAAAAAGAAATGCAGGACTATCAACGCTTGCTTGTAAGGGTGAGGAGATCCATAGGAGAACCAAGGTAACCAACCTAGCTCAAAGCAACTTGTGTGGTAGTGGGCTAGTGGGGCACACAGCTTATAGAACAGATGGCCATTGGGACAGTAAAGTTTTAGTGTGGCGTCCGCGCACACAGGCCTCCCACACAGTGACCCTATTAGATGGTAATGGTCATGGGAGGCCATTGGATGTGGGCAATGCCAGGACCGGTCATCATGGAAATCATCGAGGGAGGCCTTTGTCTAACAGTATAATACATCTACAGAAGTACAAAAATACCTATGCATTCTCTTAAGCCTCCGTAACTTGCAAAGGCCTCATCTGCCTCCAATTTTTCTTCTTCATTTGGCCACTTTATAACTCCTTTGGCGATTTCATTTAATTTCTGGACCACATCTTTAAAGGACACAAAGAGTGAACTTTTTGCCAAATCAAAGCGTTCACCAACAGATCTGTAACAATTATTAGTATTATTTAAGTGCTTAAAACACTTAGTAGCACAAACACCCAATTCATTTTGATACAAAGGGACATGCAAAAAGAAACTACTATTTTTTAAATCAAGAAAAGAAAGGAAACTGTAAAGTACAGTGATTAGATTAGATCACTGGCTACAAATATATCAAAGAGTGTTGAAAGAATGTTGTGACATTCTACTTGTATATTCATACTTATTTCCATATAGAATAGGGACTGCCTAGTAAGCCTGTCATCTGCAGAAACATCACTAACTTCAAGTAAGATGATGCCAAGGGCTTATCAGCCTGTGTGCGTTCTTAGTGACTAAAGAGCTTCATGCTTGCTTAGTGGTCATAAAACATCAGAAAAACAGTTTGTATTTGTGTGGCTCATTTCCAGGGCCAAATTTGAATATATGTATAATACAGGTTCACAAATATGTAACTAATCAACATTACCTAAATGAATCTGGAGTTGCAAGTAACCACAACACTGATAATAGCTGTTTTCTAACAGCTACACCATTTGTCAGTTGTGGCCCCAGTGTTCTCTCCAGTTCCTCGTAAGTCACCAACTGCAGCCGAAAATGTGACTGAAATTCTTTGTCCGTTTGGTTAGCAACAGTTTTTTCAATATATTTGAAAATGCGATGAGGTTCTTCCTTGATCTGTGCTGCTATGTGAAAGGCTAAAATGTCTTCGTCGTCATTGTCACTTTCTTCAGCAACTTCAGTAGTGCTAATCAACATTAAATTATTTATTTGCATCCACACATTCATAAACACTCCAGACAAAAATCTCTTTTCCATTATTACAAAAAAAAAATTTCCAAAAAATAAGTTTATCTGCTACCCAAACTGTCTAGAAAAAAAATAATTGAAGGCATAGACATAGGATTTACGCTAATGGCAAAATATATATATTAGTCCAATGGTAAAAGGAGTACTATCTTAGGTACTTATTTTTTTTAACTAAGAGTCACCACAAATCCGCACAGATTAAATCACTTTCTGGAAAAACATAAGAAGAGTCACCACGAAATATAACATTCCATATCGACAATAGGTATACCTATAGAGTCACTTCCTCGAAAAACTTAAGAATAAGAGTCACCACAAAACATTCTATACGAGTCTCTTTCTCGAAAACATCCAGATGCCAAAAATTCACTAAATAGTCACATGCAGAGGCTAAGTTACACGCGGTAGTCACGCACGGGGCCGGACGAGAAATCAAAGGTCTTCCAACGCTATTCGATATGGATTCGATCACAACAATAAATAAACTATAGACGGTAAAATACACAGCACAACCATAAAATAAATTAAAAACGCCAAGGAAGGAACATGAACAACGAATTGTAATTACTTGTACCTACTGTCAATCTGACATAACGATGACATTTGGAATCATTAGGCTAAAATTTCGTCGAATGTCGTTCAGAGCGTCCCTCCAGTATGGTTTTTATCCAGTTCGATTTTTAAACTGGTCGTCTGAACGCACCCTAGACGATTTTCTCCAAAATGCACCACTTCTTGAACAAAATCCTAGCAGAAAACAATGAAAAAACAACAAAATAAAACTACGAATGCGTCTACCACAAATCCCGCCAAAAAACCTCCTTGACAGATCAATTCGTAAACATAGAGGGGGCGTACAAATATAGGGCTACACTTGCGTAAAGCAATCGAGTCCAATAGTGAAAGAGAAAGAATCGATTTTATTACAGGCTAATAGATAGGTCACCTTTGCTAATAAAGTCTGTGCGGAAAAAGAGCTATTGGTGCGTAAAATGAAAATAACATTAAAAACATTTCATTTAGACTTAACAATACAGAATCTGATAACATTATATTTTAACACTAAGATAATATTAATCTGTTATTCTAAGATGTGTAACAATCGCACCAAAAACGGATCAGTTTTAAAACTAAAACGACATTTGTTTTAATGAAATACAGATTTTACATGTTGACAACGTTTATTGAAGAATAGGTAACGGACATAGCTCACAGAATCGCTAAACTTAAGTGGCAGGGGGCGGGCACATAGCTCGTACAACAGATTAACGTGTAGGGGTAGTAAAGTTCTCGACTGGCGACCACGCACCAATTGTATACCAGACACGGTTTCGACTTTTGTTCTCTGAGACTTTTCTAATTTTAACTGAAAACGGAACATTTGTGCGTCCCGAAGCTTTCCTCGGGGACACCGGGACTGAGTGCGAAATAAAGGGACATTCCCGTTCAAAACGGGACGTATGGTCACATTACTTTTCTCTCAACCTAATGGCGATGGCTGTGGTGACCTTCAATTCCATTAAGACATTACTATAAGTTTCAGACACTTCAATCAGCTAACTTATTACCTACTTATACTCCTCGAGATATACCTACCTACAACATAGGTCTCCCTAGTGTGGGTAGCATCATCGTCACCTTACGTAAACGACTGGCCTATTGTAATGCACCCTCACTTTTATTTTTTTGAATTGGGAGTATATTAGAAGTTTCTTTTACCTACCTTTATACTATTATATTATCTAACAGTAGTTTGTATACGAATACCAATGACACCTACTAAAAGTTCATTACTGTAACTACTACTAAGGCTAAGTTTGGATCATAAAAAAGAATTTATTTATTTTATTATTTATAGTGATAGGATATTTTGCGACATGTTACCTTGACGTATTGACTTTGCGTAGTCGCGTGGGTTGAAGCTTGAATAACTTGATGGGACATTTTGCGACAAGGAATCTTGTCGTAGGTGTGTATTGACTTTGCGTACCTAGTCGCGTAGGTTCTTATTTGCATCGCGCACGCGTATTAGGTACCCATCTACTTTGCAGAACGTTCTGAGGTTTTAGCTTAATAAATACCGAAGACATGTCGCTAGTACCTAATAATATGTCATCTTCGGCCAGGCTAATATTGGCCAATCATGATCATGAAATATCACTAAAATCGATGATAAATACCGACATTTGATTCTATAATCGAACTTACATTATAAGTGCATCAGCGGCTCAGCGCGCAAAAAATTGTGTTGGGCAATATAATAATGAACAAGGAATTTAGTACAAAGCGTGCCCACTTACCAACTTTTTAACCCCCGACGCAAAAAGTTTAACGTGTGTATCTGTCTGTGGCATCGTAGTTCTTAAACAACTGTACCAATTTGGATGCGGGTTTTTTTTTTGTTTGAAAGCTGACGTAATCGAGGTGGTTCTAAGCTATAATTTATGAAGACCTGTTCAGCCGTTTGAAGATCATCAGCTCATATCTAGGTGATGAAGGGATGTGGGCAATTGTAACTTTAAGCGACTAGAGGAAATAACCCTCCAAATTGTAAATAATGTTTTTTAAAGTACTTATGTTCCTATTATCTCCGTTCCTTTCCTTAGTAAGAGGTACCTAGACCTCGCAATGTTAATGTATGTCGCAAATGTTGTTAGTTTAATGTTCTTTGTTTAAAATGTTTATCTTTGTGTAATAAGTTAGTTCTAAGCATATTCTGTACCTAATGTTGGCTCTTTTTAATACACATGCCGTCACCTATGATCCCACTAATATCGAGACAGACCAAAGCCCATGAATATAGGCAAACATTGTCATACTAGCATCCCGCCAACCACGTTCCGTGCCCGGTGTTCCGCAAGGAGCTCCAGAACAGTCGCCCGGACTGCCGCCACTTCTCGCCCTGTCTTTATTTTATTTGGCATTTGCCACGGCCGACTAGATTGTACGTAATCGAGTTGGTCACGACGACGTGGATCTGGATGGCCACAAAGCACACAAGCGTACGGCTTGTAGTCTTAGGGCTTACGGCGATCTGGTCATCGGAAGCTGCACCTGCGGCGGATTAAAAGCCGCTTTGCACAGTGATACTAGGGACCAATATGAATGATTTCATTCGAGTAAATGAAAATTTCATCCACTGGAATTCAAGATGGCGGACCTTTTCCAAAATGGCGGCGGCATAATTTTAAAATAATTATAGTGTCAAAACGGCTGCACCGATTTTTGTGATTGGGGTGTCAATTGATTTGTATTGAAAAGCTCTTATCAAAAAAAAATACCATTTCATAAATAAAAGATGGCGGCCGAAGATTACCAAAATTGTGTAAAATTTCAATTGTTTTTTTTTCGTTCTATTGAAAATAATAACGAAATATTATATGATATGGTTACATAGTTTTTAATTTAAATAAAACCTGATAATATTATCTACAAAATAAAATAAAATGCTTGAAAATCCGACGAATAGTTTTTGAATTATACGCATTACAAAAGAAACGCGTGGTTTTGAAAGCCTTCATGTAACGTGATGTGATGCATCGTAAAATCAAAATGAGAGCACTGATTTCAGTTTTTTTCATTACAGATGATTTGTATTTAATCCTGTATTATATGGCGTCTCTGTGAAAACGGGCTAAGTGCGAGTTGGACTCGCGCATAAAGGGTTTCGTACCACTACACACATAATTGTTTATTTGTTTTAATCACAAGTGTCACAACTTACTAAAATGTCATTCTGAATCAACAGTTTCAGTTATATGTTTTTTATGTAGTTATGACTATGTTTCTTTTATTACCTATGTAGAAATCTCAAATCCTACCTGGTTTAGTTTTAGGGGATATTATATTAGGCCCTCGTAACAAAAACACAACTTTGATGGCCCCTTTTCTTTATTTTTAGACGTAAAGCAGAAATGTACATATGTATGTATGTGTGTATATATATATTTTTTATATATATTATATATATAATTACACTACCTTCCCGCCCAAGATAATAAAAACTTATAATCACTAACCAAACTTAGGTATTTATTATCACTCCTCGTCCGATGTGCTTAAACTGAAAGAAGAGAAAATTCATATGAAATCAGAACAAAATATACCTAATATAATTTATAAATAGTATGTTATATACCTTTCGTTTTTGCAGCTGCCTTTGCATATGCTGCATTGCACTGTGCAGGGAAGACCCACCCGCCGACATGTGCAGCGCATTGTTTCGCAACCTTTTTTACAACCGCAATGATCCAAATATGACAACTCACGCCATATCTCCCTGGCTTCAGACCACTGCGGTACCCAGCTATCGTTCAAGGTCTTCCAACCCCAAAAGGATGGCAATGGCACAGAGGCACCATCAAGTGTTAGAGCATTGCCCCATAAGTGGCCCGCTTGATAAACGACACGGAGCGCGTGTTTTTCTAATGCTGCCGCTGTTGGTGGGATGCTGGTTACTGGTTTATTTTTTGTGGCAAACAGTTCCTTGCGTACCAAGTTCACTGATGAATGTGCTGTTTGCGGATCATACAGGTAGCAAGTAAACTTTTCCAGCATAGCCATTGTTTCTGCAGAAAGTCTTTGTAATGGCTGCGATATTTCTTTCAAAGCCGGAGTAACTTCAGGATGTGACAACCACGTTTTAAAGCACGACCTTTTTCCTTTTGTGTGGAAGTAAGAAGTAGTGTCACACCCTGTAAAGGCGTGAAAACCACGAAGAGCAGTCGATCTGTCAGGACCCAAAGTTTCAGCAATTTTATGGACTTCGACATAACGGCGTTTATTTGCAGTTCCGGTCAGTAGCCATACCTCTTGCAGGCCGCTCTCAATTGACATTTTATGAAAATATGAGATTAATAACACCAAAACATCTGTATCGGAAGATCTGATCAAAATGCGCGTTATTCCTTGTTCCGCCATATCTTTTACGTGAAGTACAATGCGGCCATCAGCTTGATGGTGCTGCTCTTATACAAATGATTCGGCCAAAGAACTCCAAAACTTTTCAAGAGTATTACTCATCAGATCTCAGGCCTCATGTTCAACTAGTGCAAAAAGTAAAGGCAAAGAGAATAGACCTAGTATGGGATCTCTATCTGCCGAATAGCCTAAAGAGACAAGAACGAGAAGGTAGAGGAGCTAGCATTCGTCGTCAAGTTATTGCTAATAATAGCTTACCTTCTGATTGGTCAGATTTTCTGCGTAATGAAAAAAATAAATCAGAGCTTTTTCAGTTTCTGGGGCAAGCCTTCCTAAATGACTTTGATGGTGCTAATGTGGTGACAAATCTTGATAAGCAATTGAATTCCTCAGACTACAATTGCACCACGATTGCTGGAAAAACAATTGGAACGCATGCGGAAGAAGCTGATGGCCGCATTGTACTTCACGTAAAAGATATGGCGGAACAAGGAATAACGCGCATTTTGATCAGATCTTCCGATACAGATGTTTTGGTGTTATTAATCTCATATTTTCATAAAATGTCAATTGAGAGCGGCCTGCAAGAGGTATGGCTACTGACCGGAACTGCAAATAAACGCCGTTATGTCGAAGTCCATAAAATTGCTGAAACTTTGGGTCCTGACAGATCGACTGCTCTTCGTGGTTTTCACGCCTTTACAGGGTGTGACACTACTTCTTACTTCCACACAAAAGGAAAAAGGTCGTGCTTTAGAACGTGGTTGTCACATCCTGAAGTTACTCCGGCTTTGAAAGAAATATCGCAGCCATTACAAAGACTTTCTGCAGAAACAATGGCTATGCTGGAAAAGTTCACTTGCTACCTGTATGATCCGCAAACAGCACATTCATCAGTGAACTTGGTACGCAAGGAACTGTTTGCCACAAAAAATAAACCAGTAACCAGCATCCCACCAACAGCGGCAGCATTAGAAAAACACGCGCTCCGTGTCGTTTATCAAGCGGGCCACTTATGGGGCAATGCTCTAACACTTGATGGTGCCTCTGTGCCATTGCCATCCTTTTGGGGTTGGAAGACCTTGAACGATAGCTGGGTACCGCAGTGGTCTGAAGCCAGGGAGATATGGCGTGAGTTGTCATATTTGGATCATTGCGGTTGTAAAAAAGGTTGCGAAACAATGCGCTGCACATGTCGGCGGGTGGGTCTTCCCTGCACAGTGCAATGCAGCATATGCAAAGGCAGCTGCAAAAACGAAAGGTATATAACATACTATTTATAAATTATATTAGGTATATTTTGTTCTGATTTCATATGAATTTTCTCTTCTTTCAGTTTAAGCACATCGGACGAGGAGTGATAATAAATACCTAAGTTTGGTTAGTGATTATAAGTTTTTATTATCTTGGGCGGGAAGGTAGTGTAATTATATATATAATATATATAAAAAATATATATACACACATACATACATATGTACATTTCTGCTTTACGTCTAAAAATAAAGAAAAGGGGGCCATCAAAGTTGTGTTTTTGTTACGAGGGCCTAATATAATATCCCCTAAAACTAAACCAGGTAGGATTTGAGATTTCTACATAGGTAATAAAAGAAACATAGTCATAACTACATAAAAAACATATAACTGAAACTGTTGATTCAGAATGACATTTTAGTAAGTTGTGACACTTGTGATTAAAACAAATAAACAATTATGTGTGTAGTGGTACGAAACCCTTTATGCGCGAGTCCAACTCGCACTTAGCCCGTTTTCACAGAGACGCCATATAATACAGGATTAAATACAAATCATCTGTAATGAAAAAAACTGAAATCAGTGCTCTCATTTTGATTTTACGATGCATCACATCACGTGACATGAAGGCTTTCAAAACCACGCGTTTCTTTTGTAATGCGTATAATTCAAAAACTATTCGTCGGATTTTCAAGCATTTTATTTTATTTTGTAGATAATATTATCAGGTTTTATTTAAATTAAAAACTATGTAACCATATCATAGAATATTTCGTTATTATTTTCAATACAACGAAAAAAAAACAATTGAAATTTTACACAATTTTGGTAATCTTCGGCCGCCATCTTTTATTTATTAAATGGTATTTTTTTTTATAAGAGCTTTTCAATACAAATCAATTGACACCCCAATCACAAAAATCGGTGCAGCCGTTTTGACACTATAATTATTTTAAAATTATGCCGCCGCCATTTTGGAAAAGGTCCGCCATCTTGAATTCCAGTGGATGAAATTTTCATTTACTCGAATGAAATCATTCATATTGGTCCCTAGTATCACTGTGCAAAGCGGCTTGTAATCCGCCGGAAGTGCAGTTTCATTTTGCTAAGCCCTAAGACTATTGTGACACGTTATCATGTAAAATTTATAGTCCGTAAATCGACTGTACAAACAACATCGGTTTTTTTGATGTGTAACATCTTTGCTCTCGCTTTCCTGCAATTTGTGGGAGTGATTTCGTGAAATGGGACGGAAATGTGTAACGTGGGACGGAAATGTGTAACAGGAAGTCGCGAAAGCGCGGAATTCTACTTTACGAGAGTCCGACTCGCACTTGGTTGGTTTTTTTCGTTACTGTCAGATCCGCCACCCAGGTACAATATCGTCATCAAATCTAACTAACCTAAAGTATTTTGTCACATGTTACACATCATATGCGAGTACTGTAGGTCTCGCTCGAATTTTTTTATTAACAGTCACTCAGTTAATAAAAAAAACTGCTATGCTGCCTATAGCAGTATCGTTATTTATGGTAGTGACATTACGTTGCAATACTTTGATAGCGCGGAAAAGTTTCACATGTGTACGGTAAACGGCAATATTTGGTAATATAGTGATACGTTCCTCGTAGATACTTTCCTTGTGGGCACCGTAGTGATTCTATAAATTTTGGTACACTTTCGAAATATTTGCCGCTTTTATTCCTGTGAGAATGTGCGTTTCTTTCTCCACTAGCCGGCACCGGTCAGGCTGCCAGGGAAGCAAAGATGTATGAAAATATATGGAGCGTCTATCTACTGACCGGCAGGGCATTTTCACTTTCGGTTGCAGCGTGACGTATATGGAAGTGACGAAATAAAAAATCGTTTATTATGTCTTAAATATAGATAGTTACGTAGAAGATATATGTAGGATTCATAATATATATATATGTCGGCATAAATATTTTAAAGTATTGAACAAAACTTTTTTTTTTTGTGGAAAGTATGAAACCCACTGCTCCGTTACGTCACGAAATGTTTTAGGCTGTAAATTGATAAGGCGAGTTTAAAGTAGGCAAAGAATTTATTATAAAAGAATGCAAACTTAAACATTATTTTAAAATAATAATCAAATGAAAGAAAACCATTTTAAGTACGAAAATATTACGTGCAATTGTTCCATAACGTCACTTTTCGATTCAAACCACTTCTTGTTTTTCTGTACGCTATTTATACGGCAAACTTTACACAAGCAATTACAATTTTTAAATATAAAGAATTAAAAGCAAATCCAGATAGAATAGAAACATTTAAAGTACCTGGAATACTCAAGCAATCACGTTAAATTTTCACTCCCTAAAATATTGGGACAGTGACGTTAATGGAATCTTATGTTACGTTAGTGGAAAGGTAAGGCACGTTCTACATAGTGGTCAAAATGTATAGGTATCGGAGTCTCACTAACAGTCTTAAAATATGATATATAATGATAATGAGATGACGACTAACATGATAAATTATCAATAATTTAATGCTTCTTTGTGGGAAACTAATGTGTAACTAAACTAGCGTGAGAGCCATAGTGTCCTAAAACAAAAATATATATTATGTATACGTAAACAAGAAAATCAAACAAGCTGAATTCATTAAAAAGAAAAAAACCCGACTGCTTTTTTATGTCAAAGTTGTGTTTTTTGCGATTTTAATCCGCTATTTTGGATTTTTGAAATTTTGGTACATCCTGTGTCACTCGCGCTGCTGAGACGAATCTAACGATACCCCACATGTTAAGATCCAACAAGTCCTTTAGGCTGTAGCCCGTGAAAAAGAATTTATAGTCCACATGCATACATACATACATACACACATACACACAAATACACATACATACACACACACAAACAAACAAACACACACACACACATATACATACATACATTCATACATACATAAATACATACTCTCGAAAAACATAACCCTCCTTCTGAGGCAGTCGGGCAATAAGACTCGATTCTAAAACAGTCTCATGTCAGCAATGTCAAAAAGTAACACATTCCAGTGATATGTTTCACTATACTATTATGAAGAATAAATATACTGTGTGTTTACATTGAGATCACTAAGAAATCCCTCAATATTTATGTCCCTGTCCAGAACATAATTTATGTGTCATATAATTAATCAAATTATTAATTTAATACGAAATCCATGTATGTGAACTATGCCTTACAATTCCAATACGTCACTTTTTGTTATCCGCATATAAGTGACGTGACGTTGTGGATGTGACGAACTAGTCCACATTATTTTGAAAAATGATTTAAATATATAAATCATGCAAATAGACAGTCAGCCTGCACAGTTTTGCATGCTGTATAGTGCAACATCGTAATAAAATATTGTATTACATGCATTAAGCACTACTTACTTTGAAGAACTGCGTAAATGCGTGGAATGTAGATTTTGACCCCGACGAAACACAAGCACTCTTCACCACATATTTTTGACACTGAACGCGCTAGAACATAATGGCGGCTTGACTAGATCATATAAATGTTGCCATTATTATAAAACAACAATGTTTTGGTAGAAATCATAGAAGAAGTTGCAAAAATAGCCCGTGACGTTATTAAGGAATTCCACTTCATGCTATTTCGTGGGACAACGTATTTAAGTAATTTATTCTATTTTATAGCCTATTTTATGATGTTTAAGGTTCAGAATTGAATTTTTAAGCTTATAATCTTCCAAAAAAATGCTACCAACTTAGCCTATAAAATCGAAAATATTTTGAAACTCGCGCTGAAACTTTAAAAATATGGTTGGGACATTAAAAAAAAGCCAATCTTTAACACGAAAAACTGCATTTATTAATTGATTTTAAGATCAGAAACGATTAATTGTTACTGAACAGTTAGAAAATTATACAAATTATCTGAAATATCTGATAATTAGTGCACAGGTTTAATAGTTTTACAACAACAGTTGTTCAAAGTCATGGGACAGCTAGATTTTTGCCTTTGCAACCGAAAGTGAAAATGCCCGGCAACAGCACCGGCCCAATGGCAAAACGAAGCCAAGGCACCGGCGGGCGCTGTGCCGTACTGGCTAGTGGAAACACACCCTTCACTTTCGGCTAGAGTGCGTTGTTTTGCTTATGTCGCAGGTATATGTATAATTCGTCATTATACATACGGTCAGGCAAATTATATAATGGCGAGTGCGAGAAGCCTCGCGAAGAGGCTCTTTGACAGTTAAATCAATCTAACCTGACCGAAACTTACATCGCTCGCTTATTACAATCTGCCGTACGGCATTTTGACAATTTTCCTGACTCGGCATTGACTGTTTATATACGGACGAATTATTACAATTTGCCTGGCTCGGCATTTTACAATCTGCGTACAGAATTTTACATTTTGCCTGACCGTTTACATACGGACGACTTATACAATTTGCCTGACCGTATGTAAAATGACTCATACTATTTGCCTGCCACACATACATTTTCTATGCATAAGACAGGTAAGCCAACATGACGTCATATGACCTACTTGATGAAACGCTCTCTAGTACAGAAAGACACATTAGTGATACTCTTTTATAATCTGTGGCTAGGGCTTAGATTCACTATACAGAGTGTGTTTCATCAAGTAGTCCCTCTGACGTCATGTTGGCTAACCTGTCTGTTATGCATAGAAAATGTATGCAAAACAGATAGGTTAAACATGACGTCAAAGGAACTATTTGATGAAACGCACTCTACTGGGAATTTATTTACTCCGACGAGAGCTCAATCAATGTGCGTTCTGTGTTGAACTGGACTGGGTGAAGATGGCCTGTTTGGCCCTAGCCTAATGTATGATAAACCGGTATTCTTCACCGGATAAATTGATTGCACTGCCTTTATGAGAACTACAGAAAAGTTCATCATCATCATATCAGCCGAAAATCGTTCACTGCTGGACAAAGGCCTCCCCCAAGGATTTATTTCCACGATGACCGGTCCTGCGCTGCCCGCATCCATCGGCTTGCCGCGATCTTCACCAGTTCGTCGGTCCAAAAGTTATAAAAACACAATAAGTACTCATTTCTCAACATGTATACATATAACTTTATTAAAAGTAAAATAAAATATTAAAGGAATGTTCGGTGATATCTAGTATTTTGGTTATATTTAACTTTAAAAATTAACAGCTATAAAATATTACATAGCACATCACGACATAGTATAAAACAAAGTCGCTTCCCGCGCTGTCTGTCTGTCCCTATGTATGCTTAGATCTTTAAAAGTACGCAACGGATTTTGATGCGGTTTTTTTTATTAGATATATAGTGATTCAAGAGGAAGGTTTAAATTATAATATATGCATAATATAGTATAGAAACACTGATAATTTTGAAGGTTTCTAATGTGATGTCGTAAATAAACAATTTTTTTTGCGCTTACATTGCAAACGCTGGCTGAATCCCACGAGATAGATCAAAATAATATACTACACTACTACAGTATTGTACACCTTAAAAAGGTCTACAAAAAAGTCCGCTATGGTATATGTCTATCTCTTAGGGATAACCCACACACAATAACATTTTTTTATCGCGGTGGCGCGTGCCTATAAATAGATGGTGAAGGGAGTGGAAACTGACATAGACTACTAAGCAGAATAGCCCGATCTGGGATGCTGGCGGTGGCTCGCGCACCATTCGCCCTCAAAGACAGTCATAAAAACGATGTTCACAAAAGCTAGTTGACAATAATGTACAAAAAGTACTTATCTATACTTTGAAAACACTAACTACATTCGTTATTATTACCTACTTATAATAATTATGACTACGACTATTTTAATGTTTACAAAATATTTTACGCAGTGCATACTTATTGGCGTAGCCATCACTGACTGGAGAACAGAAATCAACATTAAAAAAAAATACGCTTACTTAGTATGTAAGAACAGGGGTATTTAATTGTAACAGTCTTGATGAAAAACACAAATAGTCTGAATTTGTATGGGAGGAACCTTATTACAATTTTTGTCTGGAATAATGTACTAGGTACCCTGCATAGTAGGCCTTATTAAGCGATAATAATTCGCAGTTTCATTAACATCGTTAGAGCCATTTTTGAGAAAAAGTAACAAACAACTTTGATTTGTATGGACGGTACCTACCTTATTCTGATATCCCCTAAATTAAATAACTATTACGTGTACTACTCATCATATTGTACAAGTTTGCCCAAGGAATGTCATTTCTCAAAAAAAAAATTGGACCCTCTAACCAAAAATGCACAAAATTGGCCAGACAGTCCGGAGATATCTCCCTTTGCTCTCGTCAAATAGGAAGTCACCATTTCTAAAAGATAATCGATTTTTATGAAGAGCCCATTTTTTCATAACTGGGGTCCCTTGGCTAAAGCTTTACGGTAGGATCAGTAGAAGCCCCTGAATTACTGCACAATTACTCTTTCCAGCACCAATTTTGTAACACCCCATATATGTAAAGTATTTTTGTGCTAAATTATATGAAATTAAGTTCATAAATGTAAAAATTAGGACGTTCTCACTGTTTATG